>JBCNYH010000026.1:15425010-15441115 GCA_039654325.1 Tandanus tandanus
AAGTATATATAAGTATACACTATATTGCCAAAAGTATTCGCTCCTCTGCCTTCACACGCATATGAACTTAAGTGACATCCCATTCTTAATCCATAGGGTTTAATATGACGTTGGCCCACCCTTTGTAGCTATAACAGCTTCAACCCTTCTGGGCAAGCTTTCCACAAGGTTTAGGAGTGTGTTTATGTGCCTTTTTGACCACATTTGTGAGGTCAGACACTGATGTTGGACAAGAAGGCCTGGCTTGCAGTCTCCGCTCTAATTTATCCCAAAGGTGTTCTATCAGGTTGAGGTCAAGACTCTGTGCAGGCCAGTCAAGTTCTTCCATACCAAACTTGCTCATCCATGTCTTTATGGACCTTGCTTTGTGCACTGGTGCACAGTTATGCTGGAACAGGAAGGGGCCATTTCCAAACTGATCCCACAAAGTTGGGAGCATGACTTTGTCCAAAAGTTTTCCTTTCACTAGAACTAAGGGGCCAAGCCCAGCTCCTGAAAAACAACCCCACACCATAATCCCCCTTCACCAAACTTTACACTTGGCAAAATGCAGTCAGACAAGTACCATTCTCCTGGCAACCGCCAAACCCAGATTCGCCATCAGTTTGCCAGATTTTACGTGGCCTACCACTTCGTGGCTGAGTTGCTGCCGTTCCCAATCGCTTCCACTTTGAATTTATACACCTGTGGCCATAGAGGTGATGGGAACACCTAAATTCAATTATTTGGATGGGAATACTTTCTTATAGATTTGAAGACTTTCTAAATAGCTTTGAATTCTGAACAGGTTTACTTCCAGCTGTAAAACCACTGTCATCATCCTGAGTCTTTATGTCTAATTTAAAGAAACATCTAAAGTTAAGAGGATAAACCACTAACTTTAGCTGAAATACACAAATTCAGTTAGCTAATGGTTTGTTATCTTGCTAAGCTGCCCATTGCTATGCTGTAGCAGTAGTGTCTATTTGGTATGTCCAATATCTTTGCATATGCACATATTTGGAAATTATTCCAAAAGATAAAAAAATTTACAGGTGGATTTTTTTTTATCCAAAACAAACCAAAAATCAGTTCCCATTATTTTACCTGCCCTGTGCTGTAGATTATAACCATCCAATCATGTTTTAACTATTTCAAAGAGGGAAAAAATCTTACTTGAGTGTTAACAGCAAGACTTGTGCCACAATGAGTTTTTGGCACAATGCAGCTGACATATCTTTTATAGTTTTTGTCTTTATTTGCATATTTTAAATAAAAGTAATCCAAAAGTACTCATTCACTTAATCATCATCATCATACCGAACAACTTAATCCTACTATTACGGTCATGGAGAAGCAATCTCAGCCAACGTTGGGCGAAGGCGGGGTACACACTGAATAGCACACCAGACCACCGCTGGGCCACACACACCCAAACATTCACACTCACATCCACAACTAGGGGTACATTTCCTCTTTATTGTGGTACTTGGATTACATTGATTTTTTATTTTATTTTTTGTCATTTTTTAACAAGAAATTATTAATTGTACTGAAATACTTTTTTGTATGCAGTGCTTAACACATTTATTAGACCACCTGTCATAAATGAAAGCAATACAGTACATTAATTCATTCGCTGAGCCGCTTAATCTTACTAGGGTCATAGGAAAGCTGGAGCCCATTTCAGTTGTCTCTGGGTGAAGGCAAGGTATCCCCAGAACAGCTCACCAGTCCATTGCATGGCCAACACACATACACACAACCATTTCCAGCCACATGTAGGGGCAATTTGGAACAGCCAGTTAGCCTAATATGCATGTCTTTGGACTGTGAGAGGAAACCAGAGTACCCAGAAGAAACCTACGCAAACATGGGAGAACATGCAAACTTCAGGCAGAAACGCACTTAACGAGCCCAAGACTCGAACCCAGAATGCTCTATATGGGTATCTGCATTTGCCCAGTGTCGACTAAGATAGGTTCCAGCCCCCGTGACTGATATTATTAAGCGGTTTGGCAAATGATGATGAATATATGTGTTTCATAAAATAAAAATAAAAATAAAAAACTATGTCTAATAAACAACTTTATAAATTTTAGCTTTTCCAAAATTTATAAAGGTATTTATATAGACTGCTGTCTTATGTACATTAGTTTTGAACAGATATGTGAAGGCTTCTTTTGAAATGGTAATTAATTCATACATATTAATCTCACGTATAAATCAAGTCGTGAACTTGCTTTGTCGAATTTTCATTTCATGAGATTTTAACACGATACATTTTCCATTCTTGAGCGTATGCTGATTGTTATATAGTAATAATAGTATATTTCTATGATATATATTCATTCATTCATTTGCCGACTATGGGCGAGGGTGGGATACACCCTTGACAGCTCGCCAGGCCATCGCAGGGCAACACTCACACAACCATTCACACTCACACCTAGGGGCAATTTGGAACAGCCGGTTAGCCAACTTTGCATGTTTTTGGACCGTGGGAGGAAACCGGACTACCCGGAGGAAACCCACACAAGCACGGGGAGAACCACTGTACCACTGTGCTGCCTATGACAGATATAACATTTTTTATCTTGATGAATTTTATCTGTTTAGGGTAATATACAAAAGCATATACCTTAAAGTCAATAAAGCAATAGAGCAGTACATCAATCACTCTGACATATACTTGAAATACTGGGTTCATGTTTGCCAAAAGATGTGTAGCCTGATTCAAAGAAGCCTGGCTTTTGGTAAATGCATCTCAAAACACAAAGCATTGTGAGAATCTGTTTGGACATATGGAGAGTATTACTGAACATGATGATGTACCTCATAAAACAGAGAAGAAAGCCTTGCTGGATCAGTGATCTTATCTCACAAAATCTTATTATAGTAAAGGTTCATGTGAAAGGACTGAAATTCCTTCCTGAAATACTTGCTGACCTGAGGGTAACTCCAACATTTTTCATTTCTACATGACAGCTTAAGCACCCACTAATCTATAACCTCTCAAAATTTCCACTGCTATTTGTGGTACTATTTGCAGTTGGTGAAAATATATGTACAGTATACATTGTTCATGTAGAATGGTTTCTATTTGTGAAGTTTTGTATTACAGAATGCCTTCTACAGAGAGTGTTTGATTCGGAGCCAACATCCCATTTTTCATTGAGTTTTAAAGAATAGTTGTTCAGTCAGCTAAGCCATGTTCTTTAGAAAATGGCCAAAAACTACACTTCTAATAGTTTAATCTATTCATTTTAATTATACCTAACAGGTGCTGGGAATCCTATGGTCAAAGCTTACATGCCTTTATGTTTCTTGTTATAAATTTATTTGGTCCAGAACTTTTTTAAGGCTTTAATAATAAGATTCATATTTTATGGCGCTTTAGAATTTATAACCCAGGATTGATCACAGATTTATTTTGGCCAGTAGAAAAATTTGGATTTGAGTTCCAAATAGTTCAGTAACCTGACAATTTAAGTCAGTAAGAATATTTCTTGTAAAGCAGTCAAACATCTTTTCCATTGAGAGATTATTCCATATAGGATACAACATGTTCCTATAGACCTCACTTATTAGACTTTGGCAAGGAGTTTGAAAGAGAATTTCTTAAAGGCCCCTTTAATAGTAAACATGCTGTGAAGCATGTGAACCTGTCATATTGGTGTGTGTTTGCTCTGGGTGTTTGTTACAGTGACAAGTTGAAGCAGAAGGAAACCATAGTTTTGGGCAGGTTGGTGGGGAGAATGGAAATTCATATATTAGAAATGTGGATGTCTAAAAAATTTCATAGTTGTACCCTGTTGAATCAGAGCCAAGTTAATCCTTAAAGCACCAATCTAGATTTAACTCCGCACGGGATAAAGCACAGCTGAAAAGAAGACCCCTGTTGTAATGTACAAGGATCTACTGGGTTATATATCTAATTGCATTAAATAAAAGTAAAAGTAGGAATAGATGGACAATTTTGTCAACTAATGACCCCATGCCATGTGATGACCAAACCCGCTTGTGACAGATGTAGAGTTTCTGCCTCCTATTCTCTATTATTGATAATGTTTTTATTATCAGGTTCTGTAAACCAACCTAGCCAATCATATTCCAGACTGAGGAATGAAATTTAATTACACCATAAAGCTACATTTTACGACACTGGAATTCCAAAGTTAAGCACCAGGTATTAACCAATGCTTTGGTACAGAAAAACAATGAGGCCACTTCCTGTCTAAAGTAATCGCAAATTGCAGTTTTATGGAGTTCATAAATGTGTAACTGTAAATCTGTAATGTCACACTTTATGGGTTTACACACATCATCAATTTACTCCCAGAGGTTTGACTGAGTATAGGTTAAATTTGGAAACATTGCAATAGTAAGACATTTCAATCAAAACTTGAGTAAGAATTATGATTAGATACTTTGGGAATATATCTGTAATTTTTTAAATATAAGTTACAATCACAGTAGCATTGGTGATTATTTAATAATCTCATTACAGATTTGCAATTCATAAATGTACAAGCATGAGTGCATTTTGCATACAATTACTTATGACAAGAAAATAATTTGAATGGTCAAAACAGTGACACAAAGATTGCTTTCAGTTGGAGATGGGAAATTTGGTTGCTATAATAAAGTAAAGTAAACTTTTTTCTAAAAACACAAATGATCTACACTCTTTATCAAAGGTTTTCTGACAGCTTAGTTTTCTAAAGTATTGATATATTTACAATAGTGCATTAAAATATAAAATATATGTATTAGTCATATATTTTACATGAGAACAGTGTGTTCCGGTTGATCCACAGTATAGGGGTTTAAAGACATGATGTTGTGTGTATAATGCTTGAATCACAATATGACATATCAACAAGGTTTGTCACGGCCATATGCAGCAAGCGGCATCATCGTCACGTTTTTAAAATGTTTATACATACTAAAACTTTGAAGGAGTTTAAAAGAAAACTGTTACAGAGCATGGTTTACCTGCATTTCTGTGTGGTGTATACTAGAACTCAGAATGAGCTTAAAAGCACACCATTACATAGTGCTCTATGCAGAGCTCACCTGTCATGATTAAAATATGTAATAAATTGTAAAAATCTTGGTATAGTTTGCTTTTATATTTTTGTATATCATAAACTACTATATAGCACTTCCGTCTCACAGCAAAAAGGTCTTGTGTTTGAGCCCGGTGCCCAGCAAGAACATTTTTGTGTAGAATTTGTATATTCTGCCCATGCTTGGGTTCAGCCGGGTGTTCCGGGTTCCACCCACAGTCTAAAGACTTGCACATTAGGCAAGTTAACTATTCTAAATTGCCATAGGTGTGAATGTAAGTATGAATTGTTGTGTGTCTGTTTTGGCCCTGCGATGCTCTGGCAAGCTATTCAGGGTGTAACTCAATTTTGACTGGAGTTGGCCGGGATGGGCTCCAACCGGCCCACAATCGGGACAAACCAGTTCGTAAAATGAAATGGAAAGTATTCAAGATTCAAGAGTCTTTATTGTCATAATAATGTGGCTGTGGAAGAAGGTTGCATGTGTGAGTGTGACTGCGAGGGAGTGGGGGTGGAGGGATGATGGCTTTCACAGTTCTGGTGAAGAAGCTGTTTTTGAGTCTGGTTGTGCTGATCTTAATGTTTCTGTACCACTTTCATGAAGGAAGCGGTACAAACAGTTAATTACCTGAGTGGGTGGGATTCGCCGCGAAGCGGCTGGCCTTCTTCTGGACCCAGACAGCATATATTCTATCCAGATCTGGTAGATGGCAGCCCACGATCCCCTGAGCAGTTCTCACCACCCAGGCCAAGTCCTTTCTATCCTTTGCAGTGCAGCTGCCGTACCACACTCAGACAGAGTATACTTTCTATTGTAGCGCTGTAGAAGTTCCTGAGCAACTGAGAGGAGAGTCCTGTACGTTTTAACTTCCTGAGGAAGAAAAGACGTTGTTGGGCCTTCTTCACCAGGTGTGAGGTGTTGACAAACCAGGACAGGTCAGAAGAAATGTGGATGCCCAGGAACTTAACACCATCCACACGCTCCACCGCCTCCCCATGAATGCAAAGAGGAGCGTGCTCTGTCTTTCTGGTCCTCCTGTAGTCCACTATGACCTCCTTGGTCTTGCTGGTGTTCAGAATGAGATTGTTGGTGGAACACCAGTTTATCAGGTGCTGGATCTCCTCTCTGTAATGGGTCTCATTGTTATCCGATATGAGACCCACCATGGTGATGTCGTCCACAAACTTCACGAGCGTGTTTGTGGAGTGGATAGCAAAACAGTTGTGTGTGAAAAGGCTGAAGAAGGCCAGGCTGAGCACACAGCCCTGGGTTGTTCCATTGTTCAGGATCAGGGTGGAAGATGTAGAGTTCCCTATCCTCACCACCTGGGGTCGGTTGGTGAGAAAGTCTCTGATCCAGGAACACAGTGAAGCTGACAGTCCCAGGTAGTAGAGCTTCAGTACCAGCTTGTCTGGGAGGACAGTGTTGAGAGCTGAGCTGAAGTCCATGAATAGCATCCTGACATAAGTGTTGGGATGCTCCAGGTGGGTCATGGCTGTGTGGAGTGCTAGCGAGACAGCATTCTCCGTAGATAACATCCTTGATGTGGTTAAGGAGGATCCTCTCCAAGTACTTCATGATTACCGGGGTCAGGGCAACTGGGCGATAATTGGTGAGGCAGGTAGCGGCTGATTTTTTGGGCACAGGCACAATGGTGGAGGACTTGAGACAGACAGGGACCTTAGCGAGCTGCAGGGACAGTTTAAAAATGTCCAGGAAAACTCCTGCCAGCTGGTCAGCGCATGATTTCAGGGTCCGGCCCATCACCTTATCTGGTCCTGCAGCCCTGTTGATATTGATCTTCCTCAGGCTACAACATACAGGCTGCTCCTCTGGCGGGAGAAGATGTACAGTCTTCCTGCTGCTCGATGAGTTGAAGCATGCAAAGAATCTGTTTAGGGTGTCAGGCAGGGTGGGGTCACGGCTGACCTGCTGGTCGCTGTGCTTGTAGTCCGTGATGGTCCTTATACCTCTCCACATGTTGTGCGGGTTGTACTCAATGCGCTGTTTGTATCTGAGTTTTGCCAGCTGGATGCCCTTTTTCAGTTCTCTCTGGGCCCTACTGTAAGCCAGACTGTCTCCTGACTTGTAGGCTGCGTCTCGGGGTTTAAGTAGGGGCCACACTGTGCCATCCATCCATGGCTTCTGATTGGGAAAAGCCATGATGGTCTTTGTGGGCAGGACAGCGTCAGTGCAGAAATGAACATAGGACAGAACAGCCAACGTGTATTCCTCTAGATCAGCGCCCTGTTTGAACACTTCCCAGTCTGTGTGCTCGAAGCAGTCTTGTAGTGCTGAAGAAGCCACCTCAGTCCAGATCTGCACAGTTCTGGTGGTGGGTTTAGTCCTGCAGATCAGAGCTTTATAAGCCGGGATCAGCTTCACTGTGACATGTCCAGGTGAGGAGCTGCAAACGCTTTGTAAGCTCCCGGAATGTTACAATAAATCTGATCTAATGTGTTTGAATGTGTCTGAAACTGATTTCAGTTCTACATGGTTAAAGTCCCCAGGCACAATCACAGCCGCTTCTGGTTTAGCATTCGTCTGCATGCTAATCAGACAATACAGCTCCTCCAGTGCTAACTTAGCATTAGCTTTTGGTGGCAAGTAAGTCGCTATGATTATAACAGAGCTGAGTTCTCTAACCAATTTGAACGGTCTGCACTTCACTGCCACATCTTCCAGATTAGGGGAGCAGGTTAGCTCCACCGCAGCGTCGGGGATGTTGTTATCCAGCCAGGTCTCGGTGACGATCGCCACACAGCTGTCCATCCGCGGATTTCATCCAGTTTGTTGGTGAGAAACCTAGCGTTCGCGAGGAGAATACTTGGCAGCACCGGTCTGTGTGGGTTAGCTAGTAGCCTAGCACGCAGCCTGATCCGCTTACCCCGCTTTTGTTACAGTGCCTCCTCCGTCTCCTGGGCCACGGGGGGGGGTGGTGAAAGCCCCCTTGGTCCACTGCAGCTCCAGTGATATAAAATCCAGCTTTGGAGGTGCATAAAGTCCTGAATTTTTCAACAGTTCAGCCCTTCCGTACCGAATTATAGTTTTAAGTCCTTGAATAAAGGGCGAAAACACAAACAAAAACACAAAAAGAAACAAAAAAAGCAGAGAGCTCCATGCGCACACGCCGCCGCCATCTTGGAAGAAAAAATATTACATAAAACTTTGACTTAGATAAATATTCACCTCAGGCTTATTCTGCCACATGCACCTCACATTCAGTGAATGATTGGTAATTATGTTACAGCGGCATCTGCCAAGGAGTGCAAGAAAGTAAACAGTTCTTGAAGTTGATGTGTTGGAAGCAAGAAAAATGAGCAAGCGTAAGGATCTGAGTGACTTTCACCACATTCAATGGGTTTATAAATCTCCAAAATAGCAGGTATTGTGGTATGCAGTGGTAAGTACCTACCAAAGATGCTCCAAGGAAGGACAACCAGTGAACTGGCAAGAGTGTTCTGGGAGCCCAAGACCCATTGATGCGCATAGGGAAAAAAGGCTAGTACCTCTGGTCTGAACAGCTGAAACTGTTTATGCTGGCTGTTATATAAAGGTGTCAGAACACACAATGCATTACAGGTTGCTGTGTATGGGGCTGTCTAGCTGCAGACCAGTCAGATGGTCTTAATGTTTTGGCTTATCGTTGTATGTATAAATGAGTTTGTGCACACTTGTTAAAAGGTCATTCTTCTGTGCACATGTGTACTCTGACCAAACAACTCAATCTTTGATTTGTGTCTCTTGAAAACATTATTTCAAAGGCCCAGCCTGTGTCTATATGTTCACTGATTAACTGTAATTGCAAAGAATTTCAGAGCTTTTGTACAAAGAAGTAACAAATTGAGGTTACATGGTAGTGCAGTGTTAAAGCTTTTGTCTCACAGAAAGCATGTTCTAGTGTGGAAACTGTCGGTTGACTGTGATTGTTATTGTTTTTCTAATGCATACATGGGTTCCTCTGGGTCATCCAGTTTTCTCCCACACTCCAAAGAAATGCTCATTAAGTCAACTGGCTACTCCAAATTATCTATAAGTACCTGTAATGGATTCCCCACATACATCGATCAGCCATCACTTTTAAGCCACCAAGAGGTAAAATGAATGACTGTGAATACTCTCAATACAATGCCATGTGTCATGGGAAAGGTAGCAAGTAAATAGCCTGATTTAGAAGTCGATGTGTTGGAAACAGGAGAAATGTGGAAACAAATGGATCTGTGTGACTTTGATAAAGGTCAGATCATCATGTTTAGATGACTGGGTCGGGGTATTTCCAAAACCAGAGGTAGTGTGGTGTGCTTCTCATAAGCAGTGGTTAGTAACTACTAAAAATGGTATTAGGAAAGATAAATGGTAATCCAATAACATTGGCACCAAGGTTTCACCGATGTGCATGGGGAGTGAAGGCTAGCCCATGTGGTCTGATCTCACAGAAGAGCACAAATTGTTGGAAAAGTAAATGCTATAATAAAGATTCCAGAACACAGTGCATTTTAGATTGCTGCATATAACGCTGCATAGCCATAGACCAGTCAGAGTGCATATACTTGATCCTTGTCCACCACTGAAAGTGCCTAGAATGGGCATATGTGCATCAAAATTGGACTATGGAACGATAGATGGTGAACTGATCTGATTACATCATTCTTTTACATCATACAGACAGCTGGATGTATTTGCAATACTTTTGTGGGAAAGATGTGGCAACATTATGGACTTTGCAAAGGAGGAATGCCACCAAAAGCAGTGCTCTGGTGGGAAACCTTGGGTCCTAGAATTTATGTGGATGTTACTTGGATTTTGACACATACAATCTACTTAAACTTTGTTGCAGACCAAGTACACCCCTTTATGGCAATGGTGTTCCCTAATGACAGGGAGCCTCTTACAGACAGATAATATACCCTGCTACACTTGGTTACTAAATCTGTAGGATAGGGAATTTTGGGTTATACAAGTCCAAACCATGCAGGCCCAACCTTGCAACTTACAGGAGTTAAAGCATGAGCAGTGAACAGTTTGTTGCCAGATACCACAACACATCGTCAGAGGTTTTGTGGAGCCTTGTTGGGTTAGAGTTCTTCTGACAACACAAGTAGGATCTACACAATAATAGCAGGTGGATTAATGTTATGGTGTAGAAATGAGTTACAAATGTCACATTACCACAGATTTGTTTCAATTTTTAATTTTTATTGAATGTAAAAATAATTATTATTTAAACTCTGTTTACATTTACTTTTAAAAGAAAACAGCAACTTTTTAATGTATTCTCTTCAGTGGACCCTTTGTATGTAAAGCTCAGGTTTGAGTCAAGTATAACCTTGGTGGTAATATAACTAGGCTTGCCTTCTATATTTCATGTACTTATCAGGAGCACTTTTATCGAGGTGCCATCTCCAGTTTTGCCGGAGCTCCTGGCACACAGATTCAATGGGCAGGCCCATAATAATAGGTATTTCCTAATTATTTTAACCACATTGTGGTTAAATTCATTGTTTCTGTGTTTGTAATGCCTTTGGGAATGTTTAATTAAGATTTCTCAGTCACAGTGCAGTATCAATAATGGGAGAAACTGAAGTAACTGTAGGTAACTGAGAAATCATATTCCATTAAAATTTACATCTCATACATGTGCTGTCATGCCATAGAAATATATAGAATGAAAATTGTTGTTGTGCATTCTCATTTTTATTCTTAAATGAAACATTCTGTGGTGAATGTAGTGTCCCTGCATGATTTTACTTTTTTGTGTTCAGTATTTAGCAACAGGGTCTTGTCTGTGGATTGCAGACTATAGAGGAACAAGGAATTTTTAATAATTTAAAATAAGATAACATGATCTAGCCAGGAATGGTAACATAATTAACTTTGTTTAAATTGACCAGATTTCTGTTCAGTCATCAATATAACAATATCCATATCCAATTCAATATCCAAAATCTTCCTATGAATTAAAAAATTCGGACACATCCAGCTTTAATATATTTTGACCATAGCCGTTAAATTGTTACAGACTATGGTGAGGGCCAACTTGTAAAATTGGTTACTAACAAACTTTGAAAGTATTTTCAGAAAATCATATAGTAGCCTACTGCGGTGAGTGAAGCTATGATAAACTATGGAACAGCAAATAAATAATGATTTAAAAAAAAGTTATAAAGGGTGGCCCACATAGCAATTGCCACCTGTGAAACATGGCATGCTAAATACATTAAATTAAAAACTATGCAGTACATTTGTAGATTGCTTGGTCGGTTGCATACATCCAAGCAGACCGTACATTTACATTTACATTACGGCATTTGGCAGACAACCTTATCCAGGGTGACTTACATTAATGATTTTTTTTCCAATTGAGAAACTGTGGTCAGACTTAAAGATTGCTGAAACCATCCAACATGAAGGAGCTGGAGCAGTTTTGCCTTGAGGAATGGGCAAAAATCCCAGTGGCAAGATGTGTCAAGCTCATAGAGACTTATGCTAAGCAACTTGCAGCTGTAATTGCCACAAAAGGTGGATCTACAAAGTACTGATTTTAGGGGGGTGAATAGTTATGCATGCTGAAGTTTTCTGTTATTTTGTCCTATTTGTTGTTTGCTTCACCAAAAAAAAAAAAAAGAAAGAAAAAAAAAAAAAAAACACTTCAAAGTTTTAGGCAAATTGTTCTGTAAATTAAATGATGCAAACCTTCAAACATTCCATTTTAATTCCAGGTTGTGAGGCAAAAAACATGAAAAATGCCAAGGGGGGGTGAATACTTTTGCAAGGCACTGTATATGCTACTGAATTCAGTGGTAAATGCTTACCAAAGGTGATCAAAAAAGGACAACCAACGAATTGGCAATAGTGTTATGGGTGCCCAAGGTTCGCTGATGCATGTGGGGGGCTAGTACGTCTGATCTCACAGAAGAGCTACTGTAGCATTAACTGCTGAAACTCTTAATGCTGGCTGTAATTGAAATGTGTCAGAGCACACAATATATTGCAGCGTGATGCATATGGAGCTGCCTCGCTGTCAACCAGTCCGGAGGTGGTAATGTTATGGCTGATCAGTGTATATATTTAGTATAAACTGTACACAGGCAATGGTACAATCTCATTGTTTGCTATATTGGGATAATGGGAATTATTATTCATTCAAGAGATTCTTTTCGGGGGAGGCACAGTGGCGTAGTGATTAGCACGTCTGCCTCACAGCAAGGTCCTGGGTTTGTGTCCCGGGTTCAGGCATTTCTGTGTGGAGTTTCAATATTCTCCCTGTGCTTGCATGGGTTTTCTCTGGATACTCCACTTTCCTTCCACAGTCCGAAGACATGCACATTAGGCTAATAGGCTGTTTCAAATTGCCCCTAGGTGTGAATGTGAGTGCAGTGTGGCCCTGTGATGGTCTGCCAAGCTGTTCAGGGTGTACCCCTCACCCCATGTTATTATTGCATGACCGCCATAGAATAACTGAATTATTGCACTGCTACCATCAGAAGTTGAATGACTGCTGACTGGCATGTGCAGCATAGTGACATGACATTTCAATGAATAATATAATAATTATAGAATTCAGCTTTTGTATGATAGAGAATTATTCGGTTTCAGAGGGCGTTGTCTGCCTTAGCCTTTGCCCTCAACCGATTAATTCTCCATGTTATAATTTGCTTCATTCAATAATTACTTAGTATCCACTATACAAACTCAGGATAATGCTAGGATCAATTACAACTGTATTAGTTTGCAAATCTTACACTGTAGTGTAGACAAACAATTACTCCTCTCAGTGGATACCACTGAATACCCCCTTGACGTTCTGTCTTGGGGAATATTCAGTGATATCCACCGCAGCTTCAGCAAATAATTGTTATAACTATATTATCATATAAAAAATCTTGTCACGCTAGCTAATGTTATCTTACTGTTTCGACCACATTAAAAAAAACACTTTTGAGGACTAAACACGTCTTCTTCACAATTCATATTGTGTGATGCAATCTACAGACAGACCCTCAATGCAATCCTTTCATAATTGTGCATTAGTCATGATCTTCTGTTCACTGTGCATCTAGAAGGTAGACACATTCATGTGCATAACTGTATCACTAGTGCTAATGTCAGTGTTGTCCTTCCGCAGGTTGTCATTTCTCCCAAACCGAAGCTACAGTGACAACGGCAAACAAATCCTTTCTAGTGAACAAGAATCTCAGGATTCTGCAGGCATTTTATAACAAAAGAATACAAACCTACAGATGGCAGTAACCTGTTATTTCAAACCAGCGTCAGCATGTAAATGGAAGACATTGCTTCTTCAAATAAGCAGGAGAGCTCCAGTGCTCTGACACTCATGGATTTTTGCATTTTGTGACAACTCTGGAGCTGAATGACTACAATGAACCTTGTAAGACAGCATGTAACAGACTTTGCTCAGGCCATGGTAAAGGGTAAGCCAAGCACAACAGCACACAAGAGATGAGTAGCTGTGAATATGAATGAACCGAATTACATGAAGGAAAATAAAGACAATACTGGGTGATCTAAAGAAAAATAACTGACCAAATGCCATTTTAAATTAGCTACATGCAGCACTGACCCCTTTATTTCGCATTCAGGATTCAACTGTTGTAATCGTTTCTCAAGTGTATTTTTTCCAATATTACGAAGGACCTATTTTGCTTGCTCTGAGATAATTCAAGTAAATGTACACAATTTTCCTCATATCCCAAACTTAAGAGTTTTTAGTGTCTAAAGACTGATTTTCTTTGTTTTGTACCAGACCTAGAAGGATTTTACAATTATGAGCCACTGTACTAACATCATGTCTTAGTGTCTCATTTTGCATGGCCTCTGCCACAGTATGTATATGGTAGGAATGCTAAAAATAGTAAACGCATTGTATACTAAACTTAAAAATCACTGAGCCTCTTCCAGTAACATGAGGCTGATTTCACAAGTATCTTGTTTCGCAGTTTATTAAAACAAACAAACAAACAAACAAAAAAAGATCATGCAGTCTGTATATTAAGCCTGATGATTCTCTTCAATCCTGGTTAGCATCATTCGTTGAGAAAAATATAAAAACAAAAACACTTTACTCTTTTACCACCTGTGAATTTGTGACACTAAAAATTTCCTAAGCCCACTGGCGTAAGAGGAACAGTGTGTACATAAATTGTGGATGGACTCTTGTTTTAAAGCCTAATTTTTCCATCAACATGCTGAATATCAGCCTGTGGTAGATCTGCTTCTCTCATTACATACTATATTTATTTGTATGTACAGTTTTGGCTTCAAAAGTAAGGAGCAATGACTTTTGTCACCATGTGACTTCTTACTGTACCATCTTGTATTCTCTCATATGATCATGTGTTGAAATATGCTTTAGATTGTACATGTGAAACAGAATTGTAGAAGTTTTATTGTAAAAGAAAAATGAAAGTGAAAAAAAAAAAGTGCTCAGTATTATTTGTTAAAAAAATAATTTCCAAAACACAGTTGAAGAAAAACAACAGCAAAAAAACAAAAAAAATAATTATTTTGCTATTTTATTATCTGGACAACTTGAATGTTTGGGAAGTGACAAAGACAAATTTCTGGTTTATTAAAGTGCTTCCTGATGTCCAACAGAACATAAAAGACTAAATAATACCATTGTGCTTGAGTCAGTTAAACATTAAGAAAAAGGGTGATTGCAATAAGATAAGGCATGCAGTATAAAAATGCTGGTACATTGACATCAACTTTCTAATGATCATCTATTTTTGCTTTGTTACTTTGTGCTTTTCTAAGTTTTAGCAGTGAGCTCTAAATCCTGCAATGAGCACTTGCCTTATGTTAATGTACAGTTGACGCAGACCATAGCCTTAATAGTAAGACACAAAGTTAGATATTTATTTAGCTTTTATGAGAACAAAATACACAGCTGTAATGTGTGTACTTTTAAGGTGCTCAGCTCAAAAGCATGTGAAATAGATCCAATGTATAGAATACAGTGCATGTGCCTATGCATTTTATTCTCTATATAAGAGTACATACATTTCATAAACCTGAGAAAAAGCTGAAAAAAAAAAACAGAAAAAAAGAAAGCCAAAAAAAAAAGCAAAGCGCTTGAAAACATGGTACAAATGTAAATACAAACATCACCTATGAAAAAGAAATGCCTTAGTAATTAATGGCTTAAATATAGTAGCTGCACATGAAAACTTGACCTAAAAGAGAAATACATTTTGAAGGTGAATTACAGCACATCTTTAACAGTGGAATTCAGAACAGCATCCTGACTGGCTTTTCTGGATAACTCATTCTGTGGGAAGAAAACATTGCAACATTAAAACTGCACATGGAGATAGGGAAAAATTACCGAAATGACAAAACGCATTCTATCATAGCAAGAATTAGCCTAAATAATGAAAAAAATGATGGTTAAAATTTCAAAATGTTCACATCAATACACTTATTTAAGAAACCGACAGGAAAATGAAAGTCGATGCTTTCTGGTCTGACTAAGAAACACTAATGGGTAGGGGAAAAAAACAAACAAACAACCAACCAAAAAACCCACAGTAGGGCTGACCCAGTATGTATGCAAATTGCAGCTCATGTTCTGTACTCCATATCTGGTTCATATCCAATCCACTGTATCAGAGCCAAAACAATAAATCAACTCACTAATTACTTACAGCCTGCACTGAATACTTACATCAAGCTTTCACATTTACTTGGAAACTTAATGACATATTGTCCTTATTGCATGTTTGTTATTGTGGCTTATCCCTAACTTCTTTCTTGATTAGATCAGACTTTTTAAAAAACACTTCCGTTAAGCCTGTCACAAACAACCCAACATTTTTTTTATTTTTTTTAAAACCTGTCCTGTCCAGCATCATAGCAAGCAGAATGGCAGTCTGATTGCAGTGTTGTGCCGGACAAATTTGCTTTTCCAAGGGGAGGTTTATGGGTATAAGTCTCCTCGTGATAATTTGATTCATTTATTTATTTACTGTTGATTTGTGTTATGGAATCTATGTAATCTTGCTGGACTCGACTGGAGGGGACAGAAAAAGAA
>JBCNYH010000026.1:15463877-15476382 GCA_039654325.1 Tandanus tandanus
AGTGGCTGGGGAGAGGGACGTCTGGACCTCACTGCTTAGGCTGCTGCCCCCGCGACCCGACCCCGGAAGAAGCAGAAGATGATGAATGAATTAATGAATTAAGTAATAACTTAATTTGATAATTGGACTTCATTTGAAAGGGCATATAATGACCAAATAAACTTTTTTGCAATCTAACTAAAAAAAGTTCTCCTAACAGAAAAAATGCTTTAGTTTCTTTAGTATAAACCTTAAACAATGATTAATTATACACAATATTTTTATATCCACAGCACAGCAGGAATTTATAGGGCAACATTAACTCATTCCAGCCATTATCCAATGACCCGAGATGCCCATTACTGCACCAATGTGGCCTAGTAAAGAGAATGTTATTGTTCTATTTTAGGTTTGTAGGTTCATCCAGGTAAACATGCCCAAATAATTTACAAAAGTCAAAGTATAATTGCTTTCTAAAACAAATACTCTGGTAAAAATAAAAAACAACATAAAAAAATCTAAATAAAGTAAAAAAAAAGTATAAACTTTTAAATTAAAGTATAAAGAACTGAATAGTGCATTCTTATATTAATTTCAAATCACATACTGATTTTAGGTTCTGAATTTAAATTAGTAATTTTTTCACTAAGGTACATGGGAAAACATTAACTCAAATAATCTAACAGCCACTTCTTCCCTAATCTTTTAAACATTAGCAGGCTAGATAATATATCTGAGGCTATACACTAACAGAATACTAATCACTGATGTCAATACAAGCTGCAGTAACACAGCAGCATAGTTTACAGTGATCTGTATTGAGGACCCATTCTCACTGTCATTCATGTTAAACTTTATTTATTTTTCTTCCAAATTTAGATGGACTTTTTGAAGCTGTCTGATGCTACAAATTTTAAATCCAAGAGAGATTTAGTGATGTTTAAACAGTAGTGGGTAGAAATTATTATTATTTTTCTTCTTAGATATAGTGAGTAAAATCAAATGGTGAAAAAAAAAAACAAGTAAAATACAGACAGTTTTATTTCTTGATCCGCCCCCTAAATATACATCCCTAAATTCAGTTGTAAGTATTAACGATGGTTTTTACAGCCTTAAAATGTTTTAAAACTTGTCCACAATTAAGCTGCCCACTAAAGGTTTGGTGAAGACCTTCTGGGGGTGCTCATCAGTATTATCCTGTTTTCTGTTAACAGTTTAGGAAGCTCATCTAGAGGAAATAAATTAATTAATGGATAGTCAGTGAAATATTTTCATAATATTAGGCTAAGACTTATTTTATTTTATTTTAACACTAGAGCTATACAATTAGCAGGTAATGAAAGGATGTTTTACCCAAAATATTCTCTGAAAATATCTGCCTTAAATCACATGCAGGATTGTATGAATTAGATTTTTTTTTTTTTTTATGAATTGAACATTTAAGTAAATAGTATGCCAGATAACTAGCTTCATGTTTGATTATGTGTTACATGTTTGAGTATGTAAATTACCAGAGGCATTCATTTGCAAATGGATAACAACAGAAGAATAAACAGTGCTGTTGTCATAAATTGATTAAAGCAAATAGATAGGTGCTAATCTAATTTTCCTTCCAGTAAAATACACCTACAGAACCCCAAGTAGTCAGTGTCAAGAACAGGATTTTTAGATGTGGGGTAACGTGAAGTTGTGGCAGACCTGGTTGTTTACCTAAGTTTATGTAAAAAGTTTCCACTGTCAGCACTTGATTACAAATCAGAAATTTTCATACACAGTCAAATCTGTAGAACAAAAATAATATCTCTTTTTTTGTATGAGGATGTACTGCAATTTTTGTCTTCATAACTTTAAGAGAGGAAGAGAGCGAGAGAGAGAGAGAGAGAAAGAGAGAAAGAGAGAGAACAGATGTTAATGAGGAAATAACTGTTTATAGCTGCTGTAATGTACATCATGTAACACATCATGATTTTAATCTGTTTATAGTTAGATATAGTGTTGTCGAATGTCCGTGAAACAGGTTAATTCCTGTCATTAAGATTATAGTGGCTATAAATATCCATTCCCTTGCCAAATTCTCCTCTCTTTTAATAAATGACATATTTTAAAAATAATTTATTAGACTTTGATTATATGGAGTGCCTGTCTTGCAAGTGTCTGTGAATGAGCCCTTACAACATATTACTCACTCGATCATCTGCCAAATTGCTTAAGCCTACTGGAGTTGCACATACACACAACCAGTCACATTCACACTCACATCCAGGGGCAATTTGGAACAGCCAATTGGCCTAATGTGTACGCCTTTGGACTGTGGGAGGAAACTAGAGTAACCTGGAGAAAACCCACATAAGCATGCAGAGAGCATGTAAATTCCAAACAGAAACTCCTTAGCGAACCCAGGAACTTCTTGCTGTGTGGCGGACATGCCAACCACTACACCACTGCGCCAACAACATATTAGAACCAGAGAATAAATACATTTTATTTACAGCTGCAATTAAATTAAAAACACCTTCTTATCAGATGAGAGAGAGGAATGCAACAATGTTATGGTAATGTTAAATAACGCAATGAATAAATTTAGTTAACTGAACCTTAATATAAAGTGTTACCAAAAGCAAGGAAAATAGGTAAACCCAAGGCCTGAAATCCAGAGAATAAAATATTAGAAAACATTTTTTCCTTAAATTATGATAATCCAAAGTCCACAGTCATACAATAGAAATATACAGCAAAGAAAAAAGCTACTCACCCCAATAATACCGGTTTAAGACTACAGTCCAACCTCGTTCCTATCGGTCTTTTGTAATAGAAATGTCACTTGCTACCTTGTGGCTCAGAGAGCATGTAGTTCAAGTATGTTGGCACAGCATCAAAGTGAGAATGACAGTCATTCACTAGATTCTGTCTGGTTTTATAGGCTGAAAACACATGGGGTGGAGCTGCAAGTGTTCTCAAGTCCTCCATTGAGCAATATCAGTAGGATGAGGGTAAAGTGTGCAGAATGTAAATTTTCTCCTAGCTGTTCTCATGCTTGAGGTGTCTGAGTATATACAATAAGTCACCTAACAGAGCTACCTCAGCTTCTTACTCTAATTTCCTGCTGTGTAAACCAGCTATTTATGAGTCATTAAATTATTTATGCCTACGTATTGCCTGTCTCTTACATGGCATTACTCATGTCTGTGCTCTGAAGTATTACATGAAAGATGATGTTTAATAAAAGGCATCTTATGGTTTAATATTCACTGAATATAAAACAAGCTTTTGCCTAAATAAATTGTGTTAAAAATGTCTCGGCGAGTCAAAACTCACTAATTTTGTGGATTTTTACAATGAAACAAACAAAACAAACATTATTTTAAAATTGTGGAGATATAACAGGAATACATTTATTACCAGCTTTACGTTTGTATAGTTCTTAAAAACAACATTAACCACTGTAGTCAAGAGTCCTTTTGGTAAACATTAAAAAATTACTACTTCAAGGCATTCTTTGCATAAAGGTGCGTGGTATGTGGTGTGTTAAAGGTTCTTAGGTTTCTGTGTGATGGACTGGCGCGAGTTCCTGAAGTATTCTGTACAATCCAGGTCAGGCAAAGGAAGTTGGTTTAAGGATTTATTACAAATGAGCCAATAAATATAGCAAATAACAATAGATTGAGTAGAGGTGGGTAGAATGACAAGCAGAGACGGGAGACAGTAGAGTAGAGTCTTGGATCTCACAGGCTGTCCAGGCTTCAGCATAGTCCGTTCAGCAGCAACAACAGAGTATTCTTCACACTTATATAGCTAATATAACTGTCTGTGACATTATCACTACATCACAATAGATATATGTTCTTTCGTTAGGTTTTGTCATAGTAGACATACATGTGTCAGTTACGTTATCATAGGTATAGGATGTGCCCGTTACGTCACATCTGAAAGGATTCTAGTTGGGAAACTTCTCTATGCTCTGCTGTAGGACAACCATTAAGTAACTCCAAAACACAGACACATCAGTCACAAAAAAGCATACCACTACATTTATAAGTCAAGATCTAGTGAAAGTGCATATATTTAGAATGGAGTGCTTCCAGTTAAGTGCCATTAAATAGAACTTCTTGCAGCTGGATCCTGTCTTATTTAGGCCCTGCATCTTTGCTGCTGAAATATGTGGTGTCATCATGCCAAGATCTAAACAGCTGTCTAAGGGCTTAAGGATAAAAAAAGTTTAAAGGCTTTAAAATGATTTCTAAATTATTATGAATAAATAATTGCAATTTCACTTAATTATATATATATATATATATCCCCCCAAAAATTGCCACTTTAACGTGGTGGAGGGGTTTGTGTGTCCTAATTATCCTAGGAGCTATGTTGTTGGGGGCATTATGCTCCTGCTAGGGTCACCGAAGGCAAACTGGTCCTAGGTGAAGGTCCAGACTAAGTGCGGTTCAGAAGACCCCTCTGGATAGAAAACCACCAAGTATTCAGTTTCCCTTGCCCAGATGTGGGTTACCAGGGTCCCTCCCAGGCCTGAGAGAAGGGCTCCAAGCCGAGCGCCTGGTGGTTGGGCTTCTGCCCATGGAGCCTGGCTGGGCCTAGCCCGAAGAGGAGACATGGGTCCACCCTCCCATGGACCCACCACCTGTGGGAGGGGCTATAGGGGTTGGGTGCGTTGTGAGCTGGATGGCAGCCGAAGACGTGGGTTCTGTTGATCTACTGACTCTGGCTCTTGGGACATGGAATGTCACCTCTTTGGCAGGGAAGAAGCCTGAGCTGGTGCACGAAGTTGAGACATATCGGCTAGATATAGTCGGACTCACCTCAACACATAACTTGGGCTCTGGAACCACCCATCTCGATAGGGGCTGGACCCTATTCTATTCTGGAGTTGCTCATGGGGAGAGGCAACAAGCTGGTGGGCATCCTTGTTGCCCCCTTCTTGGCACCCACATGTTGAGAGTGGAGGGTGTGTTCCAACTATCGTGGAATCACACTTCTCAGCCTCCCCGGGAAAGTCTATGCAGGAGTACTGGAGGGGAGGATCTGACCAATAGTTAAACCTCGGATTCAGGAGGAACAATGTGGTTTTCATCCTGGCCGCAGCACTCTCGATCAGCTCTATACACTCTACAGGATCCTGGAGGGGGCATAGGAGTTTTCCCACATCTCTCCACATGTGCTTTGTGGATTTACAGAAGGCTTTCAACCGTGTCCCTCGGGCGATCTTGTGGGGTGTGCTCCGGGAGTACAGTGTACTGGACCCGTTGCTATGGGCCATTAGGTCTCTGAACAACAGGTCAAATTTGTTTTCGGTAAGGGCCAAGGCTCTTTTTTCACTGGTTTTGTTCATAATTTTTATGGACAGAATTTCTAGGCGGAGCCAAAGCATTGAGGGGTTCTGGTTGGTGGACATAGAATCTCGTCTGCTTTCTTGTGGATGATGTTTTCATTTTGGCTTCATCAAGCTGGGACCTCCAGTTCTCATTGGAGCGATTTGCAGCTGAGTGCGAAGCGGCCGGGATGAGAATCAGCACCTCTGAGTCCAGGCCATGGTTCTCAGCCGACAAAGGGTAGAATGCACCTTCTGGGTCTGGAATAAGGTCCTGCCCCAAGTGGAGGAGTTTAAGTATCTCTGTGTTTTGTGAGTGAAGGAAGGATGGAATGAGAGATCGAGAGGCAGATCAGTGCAGCCTCTGCTATAAACCGGAGCTTGTACCAGTCCGTCGTGGTGAAGAGGGAGCTGAGCTGAAAGGCAAAGCTCTAAATTTTTCAGTCAGTCTACATTCCAACCCTCACCTATGGTCACAATCTTTGGATAGTGACCGAAAGAACAAGATCGCAGATACAGAAGGCTGAAATGAGCTTCCTTCGCAGGGTGGCAGGGGTCTTCCTCAGATATAGGGTGAGAGGATCAGCCATCCGTGAGGAGCTGGTCCCACATTGCCTCCTCTGTCAGACGGTAACACCACTATACTCACTGTTGTGACTGCCGAGTTGATGATGGATCATGTATTCAAGTATATTGGTTTATCTGTGGACGTGGTTTCTGAAAGAGGTCCACAGTTCACGTCACATTTCTGTATAGCCTTCTGTACACTCATTGGTGCCTCTGTCAGTTTATCCTCAGGATTCTACCCACAAAGCAATGGCCAGACGGAGAGGGCTAAACAACACCTGGAGACAATCTTGTGGTGCATGGTTTCTGAAAGGCCATCTTCCTGGAGTTGTCAGCTGCCCTGGATAGAATACTCTATTAACTCCCTCCCTTCTGCCTCCACAGGCATGTCTCCCTTCAAGTGTTGTCTAGGATACCAGCCCCCCATTTCCCACTCTAGAGGAGGAGGTTGGCGTACTGCCTGCCCGGTCCTTTGTTCGTCATTGACCTCAGACCTGGAAGAGGACACAAACGGCTCTGTAATGTTCTTCAGCCAGGATGAAGCACCAGGAGGATTGTCACCATTCTAAGGCACCTTCCTATCGTCCGGGTCATCGCGTCTGGCTATCAACCAGGGATCTGCCCCTCAAGGTGGACTCCCGGAAACTGGCTCCACATTTTATTGGTCCATACCCCATTGTGAAGGTTGTGGGTCCTGTTGCTGTGCGGCCTAAGCCCCCCCCCAACTCTCCGCCGCGTCCACCCCACCTTTCACGTTTCCAGAATTAAACTGGTCCTTAGTAACCGGCTCTGCCCAGTTCCCAAACCCCTCCCCCTCCACGGCTCATCGTCGGCTCAGAGGCCTTTACAGTTAACCGGCTTTTGGATGTCCATCGCTGGGGCTGTGGTCTCCAGTTCTTGGTGGACTGGGAGGGTTATGGTCCAGAAGAGAGGTGTTGGGTTCCTGATCGGGAGATTCTGGATTGTGGACTTGTCAGGGACTTTCTGAAAGAACACCCACTTCCCCCAGTTAAGACGCCAGGAAGCGTTCGTAAGAGGGTGGAGTACTATTAGTACTTCAGCTAGTTAGTTTTTTGTTTTCTGGAATCATGTGCTTTTGTTTGTCCCCTTTGGCTTTCCACAGACTCATTATTGCGCTCACCTGTGTCTCGTTGCCTGCCTCATTTGTTTGTCTATTTAAGCTCAGCATTTCCCCAAAAGCATTGCCAGATTGTGCTAGAGTTTTCTCCTGTGTCTTTCAAGCGTTTTAAATTAATTGCCAAGTAGTTTTTGAACTTGCCTGTTCCCTGACCTTTCTTGCTAGTCTTTTGTGATTTTTGGATACCTCTGCCTCTTGACTTCTTGGATATCTCTGACCAATGCCTGTTTTTTGACCACGAGTTTGCCTGCCGTTTTGGATTGTCTCCCTACCTATTAAACATTATGCTCTCCACCACTCCTCTGCATGTGGATCCTTTCCCTCTGTCAACCCTAACAGGATAAAACTGTTCGGCAAATGAGTGATTGAGAGATTTCAAACGATACCAGTATGTCCAAAACTGGCCACCATTGAAAGCCAGAGAGCAGACCATTTGATGCATAGGAAGTCAAGAAGAAAATCAAAATTTTCATCACCGGACCTGTAGGTTACTCTTGCAAATGTTAGTGTTAAAATGCATACATCTACATGTTAAGAGAGTTGACCTGCACTCGAGGCATTCTAGGAAAAAAGCTTTTGCTTACCAAAAATAACATTATAACAAGATAGGCAACTGGGCAGCATGCAGTGATTGATTTACATACAAATTCTAAATTATATCTTATAAGAGTGCCTGAAAATAATGTGACACCTTCTGTCTCAAATCTTAAGTTGGATGGATTTTCAACAGGATAATGATCCTAAACTCATTAGTAAATTCACCAAGTAATGACTCAAAAGGATGATGTGGAGTAATGAAATAGCCTAGACAATGCCCAGATTTAAATTCCAACTGAAGGGCGAAGGGTCAAAAAATTTGAGCAAAACTCAACATGTCAGAAACTGGTGAACAATTATGCAAAATAAATAAGGAATTTCTGCTAAACAGGACAATACTTGCTTCTGTAGCCCAGAGTGCACTGACTCTAATACTAGCACAAGAAATTTTAGCATGTGATCAAATCGATTTAAAGGTATAGTATTTTAGCAAGCATTTTTCAGCACCACTACATTAGAGATTTTTTATCTCTTAATGTTGAATCCAGTATGGATTTGTACTTCATGTGAAAAGAGTACATGGTGTATATGAATATGGGTGTATATGAATAGCTTCATTTAACTGAATGGCTTGAATATTGAGCTGTCTTACAAGGCAATGATCATCAAATTCATTTAGTGGAGGGCTGATGTGTCAGGGAAATCATTGTGTTTGTCTCAGATTTGTAAGTGATTATTAGTAGAACACATTTTTGTGCTTAAACTTTGTTTCTGAAAAAAACTCCATTGGCAAATCAGTGGATTTAATGCAAATATAAATTAAATATTCCTGAATAATCACTTCCCTTTCCTCTTTTCATTATACAGATAATATTGAACATGTATTGATGTAAGAATCTCTGAAAAAAATGTAAATTCAAAATATCTGATTGAGTCATATTTTGAAGTACTAGCATAATATTTTGTGGATAACATTCAAAGCATGTCAACTAAGTGAGTTTGAAAGGATGAGTGAAATAGCACAACATCACAGTACTGATCAGATTGCACGTGCCCAGTAAGCTTTCTAATACATCAGCATGCTTAATTTACAATGCTCGGTCTAATCTGAGACACAAGGAGCAACTCACCCACATTACAGCTGATAAATGCAGTGGAGAGCAGATATGTGCCATGCATTTCTCCCAGCTATGCCTTCATGGTATGGAGCAGCTCACTCTATATGCCTTGAAATGGAACAAAGGATGATGGGAAAAAAATGTCGCGCCTTTCCAAGCTCTCTGGCTCAACAGCCAATCCAGGGCAGATAGAGTGGGGAGGGGGAGATGTGGTCTTATCACCATGGAAACAGTGCCTCCTCTGTCCGAGAAAGTCATACACAGTAAACATCTTTGTAGAAGTAAGAAGCTTAATGTAAACAAATTGTACAAAACCATTTTTATAATTTGTTCAATTGCAAAATTTACCTTTTGGTGAAGTAGCTTCATCTCACACTGAAAAAAATGAGAAAGAATTCAACCTTTATTTGAAATGAATTTATTCAGAGAAAATAAAATCTGTGCAAATTGTTTAAAAAAAAAATAAAAAAGAGACAGAAAAAAAATGAAGATACATGTGCCACAATTATTGGCACCCCTGCATTTAATATTCTGTACAATGTTCCTTTGCCAATAATACAGCATTGAGTGTTAATAGGTTTAAGAATATAGAACCAGGCAAGCGAGACCATTCTTCTTTATAGAATTTCTCCAGATTATCCAGGGTTCTAGGCCCCATTTACACACTTTCCTCTTTAAAGCACCCCACAGGTCTTCAGTGGGGTTCAGGTCAGGGAACTGAAATGGCCATAGCAGAAGTTTGATTCTGTGGGCAGGTAGTCTTTTTTGTTGATTTGGACACAGGTTTTGTATCATTGTCCAATCCAATGATAACCCAGTTTCCTGGCAGAGGGAGCCACATTTTAATTTAAAATGCCTTGGTATTTCATGCAGTCCATGATTTAATGTATCCTAACATTTCCATGGCCATTAGAGGAAAAACAGCCAGAAACTCACAGAAACTCTACAATATTTAATAGATTAGAAGAAGATTATTTTCATTAATGCCATCCTCCTCTTTTGCCAAACCCACCTTAAAGTGTACCGGTATTGATCATCCTCACAGAAAAATTTGTGTGTATGTAATTCGTTAAAGCGATACAGATTCAATTTACAATTAACAATTTTTAATACAAACTTATTTTAACATAAATGACCATAAAAAGCACAAAACTGGGTAATTTTATCCCTTGGATTATTAGCGGGGGCTAAACCAGTGGTTAGCAGTTGTTTTTTTCCCAGAAGTTGGTCCGTTTTGTCCAATGCAAGTAAACAAGCAGATCTATACAGCAAGTGACATTTTAGGTGATAAAAAAACATGTTCAAGTAGTAAATATGGCTAGCAATTTTGAGGAAATGGGTGTAAATGGTTACCTATTTGAACCAGAGAGGGGAGTCGTCTTGTAGAGATGGTGAGATGACACATTCTAGTGACTCTGAGGATGAGGATGCCGCCAGAAATGTGCATGATGGTAAATCCAAAATTGCTTATGTAGCTAATGTTTTGCCAACTCGGCTTTCCTGTTGTCCGTTGGTTTAGGAACACAAAAATGTTTTCCTTGATTTCTGCGCTTGATGTTTGTGCAGCTCAGCACTGGCGGATAATGTATTATGATGCACGAACAAGTAAAGGTTGGTGGGCATTGCAGCCCAGCCAATCCAACGAGTTTGCGTCACTACCAAGCTGGAACAGCCAATGAGAAAGGCAATATGTCTCTGAGTATGCCTAGTGTTGTAGCACTTGCATATACTTTCACAAAGGGCAAGGACTAGTGCACACCTTAAATGGGAGATATTATGCTTTTTCCATTTTTTTGACCCACAAATGTTGTTACAATGTTCAATTGCCATGGAATACGATGCCAGAGTGTCAAATAACGAGTTTAGCATCTTTTGTGGTCTGTTTAAGCTGGCCGTAAATACAAGGTTTTCGCCAGTTTCTATTATTATTTTTATTTTTATTTTATTTTTTTTGGGGGGGGGGGGGGACACTGGTGCGTGACAGTGTGCTGGAAATTGAAGAGGTTTGGCCCTTTTTTCTGCTCCATTTTTTTGGGAATTCTTTCCTCTATACATTTTAGGTCTTGACTGTGGGAAATTACTCATTCAGATACAGAAGCATTAGTCAATTCAGACACTCTGAAGAGGTTGCCAGCTCACTTCATGGCTAACAGAGAGATGTTCTTGCCATAAAGTTTTTTGGTGAGTTTGTATACAACACTCAAATTCACTTTTTTTTTTTGACCACTTCTACTTGTTTCTGGAGCCTCAATCACTTGTTTTTTACCTTGATGTATTCTTTTTTCCCTGCCAAGTGCCAAATGACCGTCACTTCTTGTTTTTCTTTTTTTGTATCTCAGGACCTTGGTTGCTCTCACAACATAGATGTTCTTTATGGTTTCCCATTTGTTGTGATCACAATGTCTCGTCATTTGAAGCACATTTGAAGCATTGTTAAAAGCCCTGCTGTTTTGTTTTCTACAAAGTTTCATCAAGTGTCCCATGCACAGAGAGATTACTCCAGATTCATGAAATCTTTTGATCATATTTATGAATTAAATATTAAGGAACATTATTCTGAAATTGTTCCACAATTTGTAGATGCAGTTTTTTGCACATTGGTGAACCTCTGTCCGTCTTTCATTCTAAGAGATTATGCCTCTCTAAGATGCACTTTTTATACCCAGCCATGTTACTGACCTGTTGACAATTAACCAAATTATGTAATTTGACCAAAATATTGTTCCATTGTTTCATTTTCATACCACTTACCTTTCCAGCCTTTTGTTGTTCTCTCCCAGCTTTTCTGACAAATGTTGCTACAATCAAATTCAAAATTAGCTAATATTTTTCATGAAATAGTAAAATGACTTTCAACATTTAATATGCTTTCTGTGTTCTACCATGAATGAAATATGAGTTCATGAGATATTTTTTTAAAAATTGGGCTTGTAAGAAAGTAAATATTCTAACATTGCACTACAGATGGATAATGGTGGCTGACTCTATCATCAAAATCTCTCTCTCTCTTTATCTCTATCTCTGAAGTGAATAACATTGATTATCTCATTAAAGTGGCACCTGACAAGAAGTATGTATTAGGCAGAAAGTAAACAGTCAATTCTCGAAGTTGGTAAGAACCCACCAAAGGTGGTGTAAGGAAGAACAACCACTGAACTGGGAAGATAGTCATGGGTGCCCAAGATCCAGTGAATTGCATGGGGAACAAAGGTTAATACTTCTGGACTGATCCTATAGAATAGCTACTGAAGCACAAACTGATGAAACTGTTAATCTTGACTATGATAGAACGGTGAATACTCAGTGAATAACAGCTTGCTGACCAGTCAGGTTGTGTTAATCTTATGGCTAATCAGTGTATATTCTACCACCTGGCTACATATCTTTAGTTATTTTGATTTATATTTTTTCCATGACATTCTTTTCAGACATGTGAAAATATCCATAGCCTTTGGACATTTGTTTAATGTCAAATTTATAACATACAGACAACTATACTTCCAATGTACATATCATGCACAGAAATTGGGTTAATTGGGTGATATAATAAAAAAATAACCATAAATCACATTTGTAACATTACCTCAAAAACACTGTAGGAAATTCATTATTACTAATAAATTCTGTAGGGTTTTTTTTTTTTCATAGTTACTTACAAGAGATGCAGGGAAAGTTGTAAATTAATTAGCAAAGCCAGGTTTGCATATCTAATAAGTCACTCACTGATGCTTGGGAAAGTTTTGTCTCGCATCCTGGATATGGGCAGACACTATATTCAATTCAATTCAGTTTTATTTGTATAGCGCTTTTTACAATTGACATTGTCACAAAGCAGCTTTACATAGT
>JBCNYH010000026.1:15515602-15528248 GCA_039654325.1 Tandanus tandanus
TACGACGTTTTCTGGATTTAAGCGTACGCCATTTTTCAGTAAGAATTCCACGCAAGTCTTTGTACATGAGGCCCCAGTTCTTTTTTCTTTCCAGGATCCGTCTGTGTGTGGTGGCTCTTGATGCACTAACTCCAGCATCAGTCCATGAAGTTGTGAAGCTCCCCGACACGTTTGAAAGGCCTTTTCCTGACAATCCTCTCCAGGCTGCATGTTCTATTAATGTGCTTTGATACAGCACTTTGAGAATATCCAACTTCTTTTGCAATTACCTTTTGAGGCTTTCCCTCCTTGTGGAGGGTGTTAATGATGGTTTTCTGCACAACTGTCAGGTCAGCAGTCTTCCCCATGATTGTCATGAGTAGACAAGCTGAGTTAGACCGAAATGCAAGACAACAGAGGCAGAGTGGAGGTGAAGAAACCGAGATCTTTATTTTGAATTGCAAGGCAAACAGAAAGTAAGAGGAGCAGATGAGGTTCAGTATGGCAGTAGGTTGGTATCACTTGCTGGGGCAGGGCAGACAGGTAGAGAGACAAACAGAGAGAACTCAGAGCTTGCTGTAGACAGATTCACAGGCAGACTGGAGAGAGGATCTGCTGGAGTATAAATAGGAGTCCAGATAAGCAACAGGTGTCTGGTGATAATTGGAAGCAGGGGAGGAGGCAAGGCCATGCCTGTCAGCCTGGAGATAAACATGGAAAAAAACAGGAAAACAAAACCCAGAACAACAGCTCCCCTAGTGGTGAGACAGGTAGGATCATGCAGTACCCCCCTCTCAATGACCGCCAACTGGCGGTCTACCAGGCTTGCGAGGATTTTCCTGATAGAATTCAAATATGAGAGAGGGATCCAAAATAAACTTATGGGAAATCCAACAACACTCCTCTGGACTGTATCCTTCCCAATAAACAAGGTATTGAAAACCTTGGCCTCGACCTCAAACATCCAGTACGCATCTGACCATGTAGGCAGGATGATCATCTACAAGACAGGCAGGAGGTGGGGGAGCAGCTGGAGGGTCCAGAGGGCAGGCAGACACTGGTTTGAGTTGGGAAACATGAAAAGTGGGGTGGATCCTCATGGAGCTAGGAAGCTGGAGTCACAGAGCAGAAGGGTTAATGATCTTTACCACCTTAAATGGGCCAATGTACCTGGGTGAGAGCTTACATGACTCTGTCCATAAGGGAATGTTTTTGGTAGATAGCCACACACATTGACAAGGACGGAACTGTGGAGCTGGGACATGACAACGATTAGCCAGACATTGGTTGCGAGATATTGAACAGAGCAAGGCCAAACTCGCCTCATTCCAGATTCTCCTGTACCGCCGAAGATGAGACTGGACTTATGGAACAGTAATCTCTGATTCCTGACCTGGGAACAATGGGGGAAGATAGCCCAAAGTACACTCAAAAGGTGTCATACCTGTGGCAGTGCTGTCGAAGAAATTGTGGGCATACTTGACCAAGGCCATGTAAGTGATTGGCTCTCTCTGACTTGCCATTTGGACTGCGGGTGAAATCCTGAAGAGAAGCTCACCGTCGTGCCCAGTGCCTGGCAGAAGGCTCTCCACACTTGAGAAGTAAACTGGAGGCCCCGATCTGAAACAATGTCACTAGGGATGCCATGTAAATGAACAACATGTTGAACCAGGAGATCAGTAGTTTCCTTGGCAGATGGCAGTTTAGGCAAGGCAATGAAGTGAACACATTTAGAAAAATGGTCGATAATAGTTAGAATGGTGTTGTTACCTTGTGAGGGAGGGAGCCCAGTGACAAAATCGAGAGCGATGTGGGACCAGGGATGTCCAGGGACTGGTAGTGGATGCGGCAATCCAGATGAGGCTTGAGACTTGTTTCTGGCACAGACAGAGCAGGAGGGTGAGGGTCTGACCTGAGCCAGGGTGGTAGTAGAACCGGGATTCATGAGCCCATTGGAGCACCCCGGTACGAACAGCTTAGGGCAAAAAGAGACGACCAGGGGGTTCTGTTCAAGGGTCAGATTGAGTCATCTGGGCTTGGAAAATGACCTACTCAATCTCCCAAGAGACCATAGCTAGCACACATGATTTGGGGGTGATAGTCTTGGGAGAGGGCGGGGAGTCCCTAGGGCAGAACTGGCATGAAAGGGCATCAGGCTTCACATTACGGGACCCCGGCCGGTAGGTGATGGAAAAATTGAACCGGCCAAAAAAAAGGGCCCATCTGTCCTGGAGGGGGTTGAGACATTTGGCTGATTGAATATAGGCCAGGTTCTTATGGTCTATCCAAACTAGACATGGTTGTTCTGAACCTTCAAGCCAGTGGCACCATTCCTCCAAAGCCAGCTTAATGGCCAACAGCTCACGGTTCATCACATCATAATTGCATTCTGGGGTCAAGCATCTGCAGAAGAATGCACAGGGGTAGAGCTTTTGGTCCTCGGCACAACGCTGAGAAAGGACAGCGCCCACTCCAGTGTCAGAAGCATCAACTTCGACAACAAACTGCTTCGAAGGATCTGAATTATGTGTGAATTAAAATAAGAGCAGAAGTGAAGAGTTGCTTGAGATTCAAGAAAGCCCTCTCAGCCTCTGGGGACCAGATGAAAGGAACTGAGGAAGAGGTTAGGTGAGTGAGAGGGGCAGCAACCTGACTGTAGTTGCGAATGAATCGCTTAGAAAACCCAAAAAACTTTGCAAAACCCAAAAAACGCTGGAGTTGTTTCAGATTTACAGGGGTGGGCATGGATCTTCTCAGGATCTGGTCTAACCCGGCTTTCCTCACTAATGAACACTAGGAAAGACACAGATGAAACATGGAACTCACACTTTTCCCCTTTCACAAAGAGCTTGTTCTCCAGAAGCCTCTGAAGGACCATGGTGATGCGCTCCTCCATACTATGAGAAAAAAATTTAAATATCATCAATATAAACAAAATCAAAACAATTCAAAAAAAGATCACGAACATCATTAACGAAGGCTTGAAATACGACCAGACGACGAGATTGGTCAATCTGAAAGGAAGAACTAAATATTCAAAGTGACCCAGTGGTGTATTAAAGGCCATCTTCCATTCGTCACCTTCGTGTATGCGGACAAGGTAGTAAGCATTCCGCAAGTCCAGCTTGGTGAAAACTGTGGCGCTGTACAGTGACTCAAAGGCAGAGTTGATCAGAGGGAGAGGATACTTATTTCGAACAGTGATACTATTAAGTCCCCTGTAGTCAATACAGGGACGGAGTGACTTGTCTTTCTTCTCAACAATAAAGAATCCAGCACCAAGAGGAGATGAAGAAGGACGAATAATGCCAGCAGCTTATATACCTCTCGATAGTCTCACTTTCAGGATGGGACAAGTCATAGGGTACGGTGAGGCGGTAGGGACAAAGCACGTTGTTTGCTGAAAACCTCCCCAGGTCATGGTATATGGCAGGGATCGAAGACAAATCCAACAGTAACACCTCCTTAGGCTGAGTAGTGGTCACTGGTGGGTTACCAGAGCGCAAACAGGAAGCATGACAGAACGTGCTCAAATTCACAACCTGGCCCTGTGTCCAGTCAAACTAGGGATTTGTCAAACTTGGACTAGGGCCAAGTACTAGTGGTATGTGAAAGGATGGAACAGATAGGCTGGAAGGTCTCCCGATGGTTTCCCACCAAAAGCAGCTCCAGGCGGACTGTCTGATGAGTAATCTAAACCAAATGACCACCATCATGGGAACTAGCCTCTAAAGCAGTAGGAAGGATCTCAGAGGGAATCCCCAGCTACATCAATTAGGTCTTCATCTGCTCCAGAGTCAACAAGGGCAAGGAGTGAAAATGGCCGACCTCTCACCCAGATAGTGGCATTCAGCTCCATGAAGGACAGGAACGGGTTCGACTCACTAGCACTTCGACTACAGCTAGTGAGTCTGACCTTTTTGGTCACAGGATGCAAGCAGCTAAGGCACGACCCTTCTCCCCGCAGTAGAGGCAGAGCCCTGCTCGAATTCGTCGTCTCTCAACAGGTGTAAGTTGCCCTCGGCCAATCTGCATGGTTTCATTAGGGGGAGAGGGAGGAAAAACATCCCCAGAGGAAGTTGGACCAGGCATCGCTGAAGCAGCGAGGAGCTCCACAGCTGAGGAGCAATACTGAGTGGTGGTGCACTGGACTGTGGAACGCCAGCGGTCTGCCCTCATCCTTTCTTGCTGGTGCTCCCGCAAACGATTGTCCAACCGAATGGCCAGGTCAATGAGCTCACTGAGGCTTGTACACTCCCCCCCGAGCCACCAACATGTCCTTAACCTTACTGTTCAGGCCCTGGCAGAAAGCCTCACGAAGAGGGCTGTCACTCCAGTCAGTCTCAGCAGCTAAGGAGCAAAATTCAACCGAATAATCAGCCACACCCTTCTTTCCCTGAGACAAAGTAAACAACTTAGCCCCTGCTTCCTGACCCACAACAGGATGATCAAACGCTTGTTTCATCTCAGAGACAAATTCAGCATAGGTCTGCCCAGCAAACAATGGATTCTCCCACTGAGCCTTTCCCCATGTCCGAGCCCGCCCAGAAAGATGGCTGAGCATGTATGGACATTCGGAAATGGTCTGAAGGGTAGCAGGGGGGCTGGAACTCGAACACTAAGGAGCACTTGTGAAGAAAGGCATCGTAGGTACCCAGATCCCTGTCATAATGTTCAGGCGGCTCTCTGAAAAAGGCTGGTGTCCTGGTTGGAGGAGTGGGAAGAGGTGTGGTGTTGGCAGCGGGTGGTGGTGGTGGTGTTGAAAGGTGAGTTTGAACTCACCTCAATTCTGGCCAGGATACCCTCCAGAGCATCAAAACGAGCTAAGAGCTGTAGTATGGCCTGCTCGTGTTGACCGAGGAGTACTTCCTGTTGATTCATGGCTAGGAAGGCTTGGCTGTTGTCTGTTTGGTTCATTCTGTAATGAGTAGACAAGCTGAGTTGGAACTAAATGCAGGACAACAGAGGCAGAGTGGAGGTAAAGAAACTGAGATCTTTATATAGAACTTCAAGGCAAACAGAAAATAAGAGGAGCAGATGAACGTTGAGTACTGGCAGTAGGCTGGTATCACTTGCTGGTGCAGGACAGGCAGATAGACAGACAAACAGAGAGAACTCAGAGCTGGTTGTAGACAGATTCACAGGCAGAGACAAAATAAACGAACCAACACTGGAAAGAGGAGTATAAATAGGAGTTCAGATAAGCAACAGGTTGACGGTGATAATTGGAAGCAGGGGAGGAGGCACTTTAAGCCTACAATAATGAACCTTTTCACCATATTATAATTTTCTGTAAGCCATAATCATCAAAATTATAACAAATAAAGGCTTGAAATATTTTAATTTTTCATGTTTCACCTGTATGAGTGGCAAAGTATGTGAACCTTTGCTTTCAGACCCCTTTATGCAGTAATAACTGTAAGTAAACATTTCTGATAACTATTGCTCAGCCCTGCACACTGACTTGAAGGGGTTTTAGTAGTATACCTTTACACAAAACAGCTTCAACTTTGGTATGTTGGTGGGTGTCCTCAAATAAACATTATTATTATAAACATTTCTTTATTATCATTCTTTCGGAAAATTATTTGTGTGTAGGGTTGTTGTCTTTTTCCACTAATTGAGTCTGTACACAGACAGATGTCCAGCCATTTCCTTTAGGATTTATTAGTATAATTCAGAATATGTTCAGAATTTATTGCTCCATCAATGGAAACCATACTGTCCCATATGTAGCAGAACAAGCCCAAACTGTGATACTACCACTTCCATGTTTTATGGATGGGATATGGTTCTTATGCTTCTTCTTCTCGAATCCCTATACCACACTGATCCAGTGTCAGATGCATGATTTTCCCTTGCAGTTCAGGTCTACTGAGCATCACAGTTGATGGAGCTGAGGGCTGACCAGCAGATGGTTCATCGTCTGCTCTTCACCACAGTTGCATGCAGTTGTTTTCTCAGTGTTAAGGTCTCATTTGCTTATGAGGACCTTACTGCAAGCAGTTGCAGTGTGAAGATGATTTAACTCATCCAGAAGTGCCCTGGCTTGTTGGGGCCATATGGGTGCCACACCTCTGGGCTGATATATACCTTGTGTGGTGCAGACTAAAGTTGGGCCAAACAGAGGTTCATCCATTGGGAATGAGGGCTGTTGTTGAGGGTCTGGACAGAGTGGAGAAAGCTGTGTTTAGACTTAAGTGTCTTAGGTGGTGGCTATCTCTCGAAAAGAAGATGGTGGTTCACTCTTGTTCATTTAAGGGACCATGTGATGGCTCTGCAAGCAAGGTTTGGGCTATTTTTACCTTGGAAGCATGAAATGATCAACACCAACCTATGCATATGTATTCATCAACAGAAAAGAAGAGGGCAAGGGCAGTTGTGCAGATAGTACTGGCATCTGTGCCCCCATTTGGTGTTAGCAAGCTTTCTGAAAATGCTGTTCCTGGCACCAATCTTTGCCCTTATATTTGCAATGTGATCCTTGTGGAATAGTGTACGATCCAAAGTGACACCATGCCTGTTTGGAGATAAGGTGTTCTTCCACAGAGGGAGCAATGTGGTTGAGAAAGAGGTGCTCAAACAGCTTGAATCTATGACACAGCAGTGAGATGGGCCGGTGGCTCTTCAGAATGGCTGAGTCATGACCAGATTTCAGTAGGGTTATAACTCTGGCCTTCCTTCACAGCTTGGGTAAGTTGTTGGTTTCCAAATAGAAGTTGAACATATCCAGGAACCAATGAAAAACCTTAAGTCCCATCTCTTTCATTTGGCTGCATAGGATGTGATCAAGATCAGCTGCTTTGTTGTTATTTATAGCATTGATGCGATCACACAGCTCCTTCACGTTGAAGGGTCTACTGAAGCCAGCCAGTTCCTGGAGCTTTGGAAAGCTTGGCACAAGGTGGGTTATGGTCAGGATTACCTCTGCTGTTCAGAACGAAGTTACCTGCATTCTTGGCTGGGACTTGGTGTAATCCTTATCAAGGATGCGGAATGTTTTTCAAGTTTTTCTACTACTGTGTGTCATGTCAGTAAACTCAATGAAATTTTGCTCCTATTTCAAATTCAAATTTTATTTGTCACATACAAAATCATACACAGTACAACATGTAGTGAAATGCTTATTACGACTGTCCTATATTTGAAGAAGAATAAAACCTATCAATATCATAGAATAAAAACTATCAATATCAAGAATAATAATAAAAACTATCAATATCAATATCGTTTATCTATCAATAACTATTATGAAAAACACCAATACTTAAAAGTCAAATGTATATGTAGTGATGATAAATAATACAGTATGTAAAGTGTCAGTGCAGTATGCACGCAAAGATGTCCAGTGAGTGTGGTTGTTTTGTGTGCAGAGTAGTGCAAGGTATACAGGGAGTGCAATTTGTGTGTGCAACAATCAGCTGAGGTAGAATGTAATGATCATGTGTAGGGTAGGTCTACAAAGTCCAGGTACTAGGAGTTCTGGTTGAGGGCCCGAATGGTCTGTGGGAAGAAGCTCCTTCTCATTCACCCTGTGTTTGCCTTCAAGAAACGGAAATGTTTCCCTGACCGCAACAGAGAGAAGAGTCCATTGTTGAGATGGCCGGGGTCCTTCATTATCTTCCTGGCCTTGGTCCAGCATGTATATAGTGCTGTATTTACTGTATATACACAATTACCTTATTCATTACATTATAGTTTTAGTTAGGATATCCCCAGAATTGATGGTTCTTGGCTTAAGGAATCTTCCTGAGAATGCTCCACATAACCTGGAATAGGACCATGGCATCTTGGTAGTTGGTATGACAGCCTTGAGGGATGCTGTGTTTTGATGATTTTTTTTTTCTCAAGCTTGACAAAAGAGTCATAGTTACTTTGCAGACCCGACGGGCCCTGGATGGAGTTGTCAAGGTCAGCAGCAAATGTCTGCCAGTCAGCCCTTTTCAGGTTGAATTGCCAGTGGAAGGGTGTAGGTCTAAGGATACTGATAGGATTAACCTTAAGCCCGAATGAACAGGGTTGAATATGAGGGATGGGGTCTAGGATAATCTCACAGTGGTTTGGGAAGATGATGGAAGATGCAAAGGCCAGGTCTGGGTTATAACTACATGTCCTTCTTGAGCTGTTAAAAGAAGGAGGAAGCATTGCATCATGAATGAGAAATAGCTGGTTTGCCTCAGCCCAGTTCTCCACTAGCTTGCCATCTTCATTGGTTTCTTTACAGCCCCAGGTAGTGCTGTGGTTGTAGAAGTCATCAATGATCGTTAATCTGGCAACTCATTCCTGAGTTAGAAAGGGTGAAGGTTTCTCCTGGTGGTTTGTACACAGCAGTGACAGTGGCTACCAAGAGAGAGATTGAGAGAGATTCAATGTTATCAGATTCTGAAAGGGATGTGGCCTCAGTGGATAAGCCATTGTTCGTGAAGACTGCAATTCCATATTGGTAATGGGGTCTTTACGGAATGAGAGACATACCAGGGATGCGAGGATGAGTGCATGACAGACCGATTGGACCCCTGGAGGCAAAGCATGTCGTATTGGTGAAGCTTGCATAAATCAGCCAAAATATTTTGCTTGGCACCCGTTAGGCCTTCAGTGTTGGCTAAGATAACGCACAGAGCCGGTCCTGACAAAGACCCATAATCTTTCTAATAGCGATCGATGAGGTAATCGTATACAGTTGAAGAAGTATAGGGAGGTAGGATTTGCAGATATAGCACAAGCAATACCTGACAGGAAGTACTGTTCCATGTTCCACTGATGTTTGATTCATGAACATTATCAAATGTGAAAGAGACCTTTATTTGCTTAGGAGTTACTATGCGTTCCTTACTTGGGTTCCTTAGAGATCTCATGGACTGTGAAAATCCATCTTTGTTGATGGCTGCCTGGGGAGGGTAACGGTGGTCCTGAAATCCTCCATCTGTCTGACTATGGATTGGTCGAGTCCAAACTCTTTAGAGATTGTATCTTATATCTTATCTTGTATAAGTATCAACAGCTTTTTTTTTTGAGGTCCTCAGAAATTCCCTTTTTGTGCCATGATACACTTTTCAAGACATGCACTGTGAAGATCACACATTGATAGATCTCTGTTCTTTAAAGAAAACAGGGCACTCACCATTAATTTGATTGCTTGAAAACACTTCCTTCAAATTTATTTTAAGGGTTCACATACGCTTGCCACCAAGTACACATTTTTGCCTTATTTCTATCCATTTACTGTTACCTTTATTTCTGTGCAATGTCCATGAGACAAGTCTCCACTTGCATTATAAACACTTCTAAACAATTGTTCCCTCACGAGCCTCTCCTTTTTTCTTTTAAAGGTAATAAGACTAAGAAATTTAACTTATGTTGCAGAGAAACTGCAAGAACCGCAAGCATCTCTGTCCTTAAGACTTTCTAATTCTGATACATCTTAATGGTTACAAAATGCCAACAATGGAGATTTATTCTCTAAATGCTTAATAAATCTTTCTTCACAGATGACCCACTAAATCAGTCATTAGACATGCTTTTTATTCATTTTATCTAGGGCATGTGCTATACAAGGCTCTGTGAATGTGTTGTTCCTACAGAAAAGATAACATTAAAACAAGCACAATACTATAAACCTGGCATTTTTATATGCAGTACTGTCTGTGCTGCTGTTATAGAAAATGAATCAACAACTAATCAAATAATTCTTTTTTGTTTAATAAATGACCACTGTTACAGAAATCCACCTGCAGACCACTGGGCACTAGTTAGTGGCCTACCCACCTACGTTGCAGAAAGTGGCTTTGTATGTGTTACCCTTTTGCATTTTTTGGCATTAATATAAAATTCATACAGTAAATATTTTCGGCTACACTTGTACACTCTCTTCTGTTCTATTTTCTTCACTTTTTTAGATCTGCAACATCATGAATGCACCAGCAGAGGACATGTTCAAATTTCAGGTAGACATCCATCAGAGTTCAGATTCAAATGGCAAATATTATGTATAAACTTTTAAAAGCTATATCAGTGATATGTTAATCAGGATGGACTGTTAAATTAATTTGGGAATTGGAATCCAGAATGGACTCCAACTCTGATGTGAATTAGAAAATTTTTGAAAATAGCCATTTTCAAAATTATATTTGCTAACACTTTTCACAAGTAGATTCGTTGGAATTATAATATATTGAACAAACTGTTAGCAAATAGAATTTTGAAAATGGCAGGAGAAATATTCATCGCAATCTTGCTTGAAAAATTCACTATTAGGGCTGCTTTTTCACAGACTACTACCTTTACAGAAACCCTTGTTTGTTGCATGAGCAGTATATGAATATTTTGCCAATGATTACTTCAGTAAATTAATTGCAAGGCCATCTCTGATCTAAGGGGAAGCGGTGGACTGGTGGTAGGGTGCTGGCTTACTGATCAGAAGGTCGGGGGCTCAAGCCCCACTATCACCAAGTTGTCACTGCTGCGCCCCCAGTGCAGCTATCTAGATTATCAAAGGCCAGCCATGTCTTTTACTGTCTGTGGTGAGAGGCGTGTAAAAGAACCATTGCTGTCATTCATAAAGAGTAGGCCATTGGGTTGCCGTCAGCGTGTTTCTGCCCTGCAATGGCCTGGCGAGCCGTCCAGGGTGTACTCTGCCCTCGCCCAGACTTGGCTGTGATGGGTGCCAGCCTCCCCGTGACCCTAATTAGGATTAAGTGCTTCAGAAAATGAATGAATTAATGAACTTTGATCTGTTTATACCTATTGTTATAGGTGTGTTGTTTGCAGAAGAAAAGAGAGAACCAATCAGAGTTCCGGATTAAATCTGCCATGTTACTTGTTCTCTGTGAGGCATATCCTAAGAATGTATGTGAAACCCATGAGCATCAATGGCAAATTACACATTCAGTAAAGCAAGTTCTCATAAAATTGGTGAACACTCACAAATCTCTTTGGTGTTGAATGCAGCTATTCAGCACAAATTGAGGTTCTGGGGCACAGATTGTGGCATCCCATGTGCATTTTGATGCCAACAAGTTAGACAGCAGCATCAGATCTCCTGAACACAAAACATGTAAATCTTATGTAGAACCCATGGCAAAACCTACAGAATCACCAAATTTGTAGAATCTTTTTTTTTTTTTTTTACTACATTTTACTAACCACTTATATGACACAAAACAATTTTTTTTTAAATCTCTAAACATTTTGTCTTCAAAATACCTCAAACAAATTAAAAAAATTTAATGAATGGGCTATATTTATTCGAAATAAATATAAGAAAAATTATGGAATCACTTAATGTTAAAAAAAATGGAATCACCTTGTAATTTGCATTTCTAAAACAATTACCAGTACAATTCTCTACTTTTTAAACATGCAAATTAGTCTGTAGTTAAAACAGAGTGCTTTCAGTTCTTAAAAATAGCTGTTCTATAGAATGTCGTAACCCCTCAGCCAGGATGCCTCAAGCTCACGGAGGACAAAAGCCATCCCCAATATGAACAGTTTCGGACAATCAACATTTTATTAGCCACCCTACGCACGGATTTAGGGCATAGGGAGTGCCTATGCTAAATTTCAGAAAGCTATCATGCATATGAGCTGAGCAATGGCCGGGATCAAAGTTACTGTCACGCCGCCCGCCAAGTTCCAAGGTCATGTGCCAAGGTCAAAGGTCACTTATGCAAATTAGATACCCCACGCACAGGTTCAGGTCATAGGGAGTGCCTATGCAAAATTTCAGAAAGCTGGCCTGTGCATGAGCTGAGCAATGACCAGGATCAAAGTTATTAAAGTAATCAAGGGGTGTGGATGATGATTAGACAAAGGTTACGTAAGGATTTTCACTGCATTTGGCAAGCTGCATAGAGTGTACCCTGCCTTTGCCTGGTGTCGGCTGAGATAGACTGCGGCCTCCCCATGACCCTAACAGGATTAAGTGTTTCGGTAAATAACTAAGTGAGAAAATGCATTCACTTTTGTATTGGGAGACTGTGAGTTTGAAAGTTAACAATTCTGCTGGCAGTCTGAGGGCAGGGCCGGAGAAAGCATAATTAACAATTTTTTGTCAAAGTCAAGGTGGATGTTGCTGTTCTGTTTAATTAGTATATACTACATGAAAGCATAAAAAAACAAACCACTCACCAATACTTTTTTTAATAAGCTTTTTTATATATTACTGGTTAGAGTTCTAATCTTAGAAGCCCCTCGCTCCAGCTAAACCTAATATACTATATTAGCTATGGACCTAAATATAGACTCATACTGTGAAGATGACTTTTCACTGCTGGTGATATAAACTCTTTTACTAAAATAATTTAGTACTACAATTACAATTACAGTTATAAGATAACCAACTAGACTTAATGGTAAACTATAGTGAAGTTTCTTCTACTTTCACCCAAATGAGGATGGGTTTCCCTTTTAAGTCTGATTCCTCTCAAGGTTTGTTCCATGCGTCATCTGAGGGAGTTTTTCCTTTTTACCATCACCGCAAGCTTGCTCATTGGGAATGTGTAGGGTTTGTTGAGAAATGTTTAAATTCTTTACCAAATTTGATTGTACTATGTAAACCTGCTTTGCCAGTTTGCTGCTTTGTCTGTTATAAAAATTCAATTCAATTCAATTCAGTTTTATTTGTGTAGCGCTTTTTACAATTGACATTGTCACAAAGCAGCTTTACATA
>JBCNYH010000026.1:15561762-15574718 GCA_039654325.1 Tandanus tandanus
TATATATATTTAAAAAAATTATATATAATACATATAACTGTTTTCCTTTTTTAAATAACATATTTCCTATCTGTAAGTTTTATGGGCATATATGTATTTGACAATTGAAACTCCTTTTATAAATGTTAGATAAACATATACTCATATAAGACATAACAATTCACGAGTTTTATGAGTATATACTGATTAGGTTCCATCTGTCTGTCTGAATTGTTAGTGCAATAACTTTGGAAGGAAATAACTTAGGAACATGTAATTTGGTGTATGGGTTCCCCTCAAAGGCTAATAGGGTGGGATTGTATATGGGTCACCTTGTCCTTGTTTCAAGGTCACAGCAGTCACGTTATTGAATTTTTCTATATTGGGCTTGTCAAGGCTTGTTAGTGTGATAATTTTAATAGGAAATGACACAGGATCACCAAATCTGTTGCAAGGGTTGCCCTCAGGAAGTTCTTTGTATATGGGTCACCTTGACCTTGTTTTAAGGTTACAGCAGTCAGCACAAAGGCAAGGAAGTAATTTGAAGTTTTTTGACATGTTTCAACATGAGTTTATGCTTTGCAGTTTCTCAGTAAAAAGCTCCATTTTTGCCTTATCAACCAAAAGACAGAAACAAAGAGTTTAGTGAGCAATTGACTGCTTATAGCTGCCAAAAAAACAAAACAAAAGAAAATCTTACTTGTCTTGTCACACACATTAAACGTAGCGATAACCTGATTAAAACCAGTATGATGTGTTTTGTTAATAAATATAATGTTGGCCAATTGCTGTGGTATGTGAGGAATTAAACACTTCAGGACATGGCCTTAGAGGAAGATAATCAGTAATAGTAATTTCAAGACATCAGATCTATACTCTATTATTTTCATATGACAGAATGACACCAAGGCTGTTATTGCTTAGATAATACACAGGGATTCTAAAGAGAAAAATACATCATGATAACTCGAAAATGTCGAAGGTAAAAAAAAAAAAACTCTTTTTTATAACCGAGTCATTCTTTCATTCGTACATTTGGCAAACCACTTAATCCTACTAGAGTCGTGAGGAGGCTGGAGCTTATCTCAGCCGACTGTGGGTGACACCCTGAAAAGCTCGCCAGTTCATCGCAGGGCCAACACACAACCATTCACACTCACACCTAAGTGGAATTTAGAGAGCCAATTAGCCTAATGTGCATGTGGACTGTGGGAGGAAACCAGAGTAGCTGTAGGGAAACACCCCGGGGCTTGAACTCAGGACCTTCTTGCTGTGAGGTGGACATGCTAAACACTACGCCACCTTTGCGCCCCTATATTATCTTTTATTTTTAATTACACTCTAGTAAATGAATATCCTTAATTAACACTTCAGTATAAAAACTAAGTACAGGTACTGAATTATTTGTTAGTTCTGGTACATTATATATTTTTCACAATAGGAAATAATAGTTGTCAGCTCTGTTTCAGAGGGTTTTATGACACAACAAAATATTCACCATGTGTCTGAGGAAGCATGCTACTGTGCTGTAAATAGAACATGGGCACACTTCTCTGGCATGTGGCAGTTAGATCACATCCATCCATCTTGTTTTGGAATATGACTGCATGCAAGTCGTCAGAGCACTCTGGCACACAGCTGACATGTGACTAAAGCTGGAATGCTACTGGAACTTTCTATCCCAGGATATAAAAGTGTCAGGCTGAGCACACTGAGCCAGAAGTAGCGAGAAAGCCGAGAAGAGCTAACAAGAGAGTAAGAACCAGCAGAGCAACACTGACCATCCACTGATCCAAGATGCTTTGCCCTAGCACATTTCAGCCATCCTTCAGCCCATTTGTGGACTTCCACTGGCCAGTTCGCAGTCTTTGGCCTGAGACGAGACCTCTGATTTTCCAGATTGAACAAGAGATGGTGAGGCACATGCAAGAGATGCGACACAGCTTGGAGTTCATGGACCGCCTCCACAGGAGAATTTTCGATGAAATCGACCATACCTCACCTTCGGCTGTGTTCAAACCCATCTCCTTCCAACTGGCCAAAGAAAGCAACCGCTTCGCAGTAACCTTGGACACAAAAGATTTCTCCCCCGAGGAGCTCTCCGTCAAACAAGTGGGCAGGAAGCTGCGTGTGAGTGGAAAGTCAGAAAAGAAGCAGGATGATGGACAAGGATCATATTCTTACAGATGCCAAGAATTCCGGCAGGAGTTTGACCTTCCTGATGGTGTGAATCCTGAGGCAGTAACCTGCTCTTTAAATGATGGCCAGCTACAGATCCAGGCACCTAAGGAGTCCTCTGCTGGGGCCAATGAGAGAGTGGTGCCTATTACATACACTCCTGCTGTAAATGGTCCTTCAGCTCAGAATCCAGAGCCACAGAGTCAGCAAGCAAAGGAAGATTCCTCTAAGACCAGCGATCAGCCTCAGTAATGTACTACGCTGATAAACGACCAGGAACTGTAGAACTCATTTATTACCAATGGTGTAGATGTTCATGGGACTGTGTTCAACTCCCTGCTGCAATGTAAACATGATAATTTAATATTCATTTATTTGATTTTGTTAGGTATGGACTGTGGGAGGAATACCTCAATGTTATCATAAATTCAGCTGGAACAACTGCCTGATTCATGTTGTACAATATTTAAATTGCTTCTAAAACTATTTTTAACTGCTTTTATAAGATTTGTTTTAATCTAAATGCCAGTTCAGTCACGGCTTAAACAAAGGCCAGACTCACCAAACCAATAATATCTAAAATCTAATAAACTGCATATATACAGCAGATATTATCACAAGTGTCTCAGTATGGTACTAATTTGTTGTAGGTTTCTTCAACAGTTCAAATGACAACAAATAATTTTATATGAAATATTTCAGAAAATATATGAAACTTTGATTGGTTTTAAGGAAATGTTAAATATTTTACAGGGAACTAGACTAAAACCTTTAAAAACGTTTTAGGATAATGAGAACTGAGTTACATCAAGAATGGCCTAATAAAATTAAAATAAAGCAGAATTAGCATAACAGAATATCTTCATTATTTCATTTATTTGCTGAACCGTTTAATCTTACTAGGGTTGCTGGGAGGCTGGTGCCTAACTCAGCCAACTCTGGGTCAAAGCAGGGTACACCCTGAACAGCTCGCCATGCCACTGTGTGGCCAACACACACAACCATTCGCACTCATGTTCACACCGAGGGACAATTTGTAACAACCAGTTAGCCTAATATGAATGTCTTTGGACTGTGGAGGAAACCAAAATACCCAGAGGAAAATCACACAAGCACAGGGAGAGCATGCAAACTACGCACAGAAACAACCTGGCCAAGCCCGCGACTCGAACCCAGGACCTTCTTGCTGTGAGGTAGACGTACTAACCACTACACCACCGTGCCACCCACAGGATATTTTCTATAGAAGATACAGATTAGTATAGAAGATATTCTGAATATCTAATCAGCATGTAACCAGCAGTAAGTCAATTTACGATAAACAGCACAAGATGAAGAAATCATTGGGCGGTTAATAGTTGTATCTTTAAATGGTTTCCATTCCAATGTTTGAAATTAATTGCTGTGGGATACTAGAACCATTAAGGCCTCGCCTTAAAGTACAATCAGGGGCCTTCTTGAAGAGTGCTAGATTTAAAGCAATTTCTTGACCTTATGTTTAACAAAACATGCAAAAATTACATTTTGGCCAGTGCAAATATCTCTTGTCTTATCAAATGTCCAATGTATTTAATATTTACTATTATAAGATTACAATAAACCGTTCAATCATTCATTTTTTAAACTGCTTAATCCTAATTAGGGTTGTGGGCCCATTTCAGCCGACTCTGGGCGAGGCCGGGGTACGCAGCTCGCCAGGCAATCGCAAACCAAATATTTCTTAATAAATTTAATAGTTAGGGGGTTTTATCTATTAGATCTCTAGATGTTATAAATAATCACATTCTTTTGGCAGATAATACTGCAATGTTTTAGTATTTATTTATAGAACGAAACTAAATGACCTGCCAGTTGAACAAGACCATCAACACTTGAGCTGAGTAAAACCTAGTTTAATGATCTTATATGTGGTTAATTGTAATATGGTAATTTTTTTTTTTTTTTAAATGCTCAGGTGAATATTCAACTCCTCCAGATTTTTAATTTAGCCAACACCTAGATTGGTTAAACTAAGGTTTACTTTCATATCTCTTAACTTTCCATTACTACAAACTTCACTGGAATTCAACCCCTCTCTTCTTGCTCAAGTTTTGCAGATGTTCGCAAACAGAAATAAAACATCGTAAACCGAAATAAAATTATGAGATCTCATAGACTGTGCTGAAAATAGCAAATTTCAAGACTTCATCTTTTATACTTTCTCATGAGACACCACAACGCACTTGAAAGTTACACATAGAAGTAATCTCAGTGAAGAAACCCGTTCACAAAATCAATTTTAGTATCAAGAAAAAAGTATTATTGTTGCCCTACAGCTAACTGCTCATGAATCAAAATGGTAAACAGCCTTTTAGAGAAGAAAAATACAGTTACACTTCATGGTGTGCGCTGAATTATTACATGCATTTATGCACACTCAAAGCTTTAGTGTTTTGCTGAAGCACAGAGATGTACACCGAGCTCAGTGCTCTGAACCCAAAACATGCTTAATGTGGGGCTATTCTGTAAAAATCATAAAGGTTTTTAGCATAATACAATCATTCCTGTGTTACAGCATAAATCTAATGATCTTTTATGGCATTTGGTTGTGATTACTGGCAAGAAAAAAAGGACATATACTCCTGAAATCCCAGTATAAATGCACCAAAGTCTCCCTGCTGATCAAGATTCAATTGAGTGAATAGGGTTTCAACACGCGCATGTGATTCCAAAATGGAACAATGAAGTTTCCAGTCCCAGATTCATGTTACTTGATAAGAAGCATTTTTTCTAGACTACATTAAATATCAAGACTAATTCATGCATCTTTCCCCCATACTTTGCAGTGTTTAAATATAAATCCCCAACCATAATGGGAATTATGAGCCCTGCTAAAATGCAGGTCATGTATTTAAATTTAACACGACTTTCTCGGGATGCCGAAAGCTGGACATCTTCCCACATTAAATACTAGTGTGACAGTGAGGGCATGATCGACTGCCCTCTGCAGGCGGTGAGGAGTCAGGTAAAGCCAGCAAGTGAGTGAGTAAATGTACCTGTGGCTAATTAGTAAGTCTATTTATGTGTGTTCTGTGTGTTGTGCAGGGAGAGAAAAGCTGGAGACTGGAGAGAGGGACCTGGGGGCAGTGAACTGGTGTGCATGAGCGTGTATAGGTTGTGAACTGGTGTGCATGAGCGTGTATAGGTTGTGAACTGGTGTGCATGAGCGTGTATAGGTTGTGAACTGGTGTGCATGTGGAAAACTTGTACATTGGTTTTGACACCCTCGCTGCCTCAAACCAGGCATTTAATTTGAGCATTAAAATATTGTAAAATGTTTTTTTTTTTTAATCTTGAGCTCTTCAGAGTGGAATCAAAACTTAAGATATTATCCCTATTAATGAATGTTTGTTTTTTGTCTGTCTGTTTATAATAGGGATGGCACAGTGGCATAGTAATTAGCAATTCCGCCTCACAGCAAGAAGATCCTGGGTTTAGGGCTCGAGTGTTTCTGTGTGGAGTTTGCATGTTCTCCCCATGCTTACATGGGTTTCGTTTATTTACTCCGGTTTCCTCCCACAGTTCAAAGACAAGAACATTATTCTAACTGGGTGATTCAAATTGCCCATATGTGTAAGTGTGAATGGTTGTTGGCCAAGCGATGGTCTGGTGAGTTGTTCAGGGTTTACCCTGCCTTCCCCCAGTGTCAGCTGAGATAGGTTCCAGCCTCCCCGTGACCCTAACAGGATTAAGCAGTTGAATGAATGAATGAGTGAGAGACTCTGAATAAAGATTTAAAAATGCATATACACTTTTGAACATAAGATTTTTTTTTATATTTATTTAATTATAACCTTTAATGTTTGGCCACGTTACTCAGTAAAGTATGAATACCTGTGCGAAACTTGGATCAAGACCCAGCAAGTACAGATACAAGTGATACAAGAAATAAATAACAAATAAAAATATATAAATAAAAAGCCATTTTTTGTAACTGTTCATCCATGCTCTGAACATTTCACGTTGGGCATCATCTTTATGCATAGATTATTTGTTACATTTGTGATGGACTCTTAAAATCTATGTCTTTATAAACAAAAGGTGGCCTGCACACATTTATATATCTGAGGCTTTAAGAAGTTTACATAAAACACAGAGATTATGAGTTTTAACTAACATCTCAAAATGTAGCCTAGTAAGGGCCTGGATCATAGATATCACATAAAACTAGATCCCCCGATCACAGTCCACTTCTTGTAAATTTGACCACCGTCTTGGTTGGTGCTAGTGGTCACATGATAAGTTATATTACTGTTCATTCAAAATATTTTCTCGTTTCTGACTGGTGGAAATCCACCACGGAATTCTTGGTATTCTTCTACAAACCAGCTGACCCATCACTGACATCAGGGAAGTTGAATGAGTACTGCATGATTTGTATACGCAATGTTCCTCCTTATAAATATCATATAAGATAGATAAGCTACACCCGAGTCAGATGGCTCCGGCTGTCTGCCATCTTGGAGATAAGTGTGATAAAAAAAAAAAACATGCTCTTGTTCAATTCTGAAGTTTTGGTTTGATTTGCTTTGATTGACTGCAGCGCTAATGCAGTGCGCGCACTGACATGCAGCCGGGATAAAACACAATAAACTATGATTGCCTCATTTGCTTGGTATGTACAGAGAAAGCTCAGTCATTGGTCTTTTTTTCTACTAAAGGCCCCACGCTGAGACTTCTCTGTACAGACCTCACACTAAGTTAATAAGAAGTTTACACTTGTTTTAATTCTTAAGTCGATAAATCTTAGCGGAGCTCCAGAGCTCCCTACTTATGCAAATGTCATAAAGCTCTGAGCTCACTTTTGTTGTCACGTATGTGCTCATGTGCCCACAGAGGCATCCTAATAAATGAAGAAAATGGCAGGGAAAATATATTGCGCGCACGCACTGCTACCACTGAGTACACTTGCACTTTGCAGCTTACTTTATGTATGCATGTTTCTGTAAACTTACACATGCAAACATTTTCAGAGCTCCGCTTTAAGGCAGTGCCAAAATATATTAATGATATAATGTACACTGTATTTTAATAACTTTATTATCTTTACCTGGTAATGTTAATATGATACATTAAGAGGCTGGCCTGGCAGTATTTTGACAGAAATGTATTGTATTGACAGACAGACCACAGGCGGTACGGTTGGGCAACCATGTCTCACCCTCACTCACCCTCAGCACTGGAGCCCCCCAGGGCTGTGTTCTGAGCCCCCTGCTGTACTCTCTATATACCTACGACTGTGTGGCCACTTCCAGCTCCACCAACATCATTAAGTTTGCGAACGGCACTGTGGTGGTGGGCCTGATCTGACGAGATGGCCTACCTAGAGGAGGTTAGAAACCTGGAATTATGGTGCCAGGATAACAATCTCCTCCTGAACGTCAGCAAGACTAAGGAGCTGATAGTGGATTTCAGCACAAAGCAGGAGAGGAATTACCAGCCCCTGATCATCAACGGGACCCCAGTGGAGAGAGTGGACAGTTTCCGGTATCCAGGTGTTTACATCACGCAGGACCTGACATGGTCCTGTCATATTAACACCCGGGTGAAGAAGACCCGACAGCGTCTCTTTCTTCTCAGACGCCTGAAAGACTTTAAACTGCCCTCAAGGGTGCTAACAACTTTCTACACCTGCACCATTGAGAGCATCCTGACGGGAAATATCACAGCCTGGTTTGGGTACAGCACCAAACAGGACAGGCGAGCTCTCATGAGGGTGGTGCGAACAGCAGAGTGTACCATCCGTATCGAGCTTCCCGACCTGGACACTAAATACAGCAAGCGGTGCTGGACCAAGGCCAGGAAGATGATGAGGGACCTCAGCCATCCCAACAATGGACTCTTCTCTCTGTTGCGGTCAGGGAAACGTTTCCGTTCCTTGAAAGCAAACACTGAGCGAATGAGGAGAACCTAGTACCTGAACTTTGTAGACCTCCCATACACATGAACATTACATTCTACCTCGGCTGATTGTTGCACACACAAATTGTACTCTCTGTACACCTTGCACTACTCTGCACACACAACAACCTCACTCACTGGACATCTTGTGTGCACACTGCACCGACACTTAACACACCGTATTATTATAAAATCGTCACTACATTTATATTTTATTTTATATTTTATTTTATATTTTATATTTATATTCGACCTTTAACTATTGGCGCTCCTTCAAATAGTTATTGTTATTTTTCTTTTTTCTTCTTGATATTGATAGTTTTTTATACTTCTTCAAATTTAGGACAGTCGTAAAAAGCATTTCACTACATATTGTACTGTGTATGATTTTGTACGTGACAAATAAATTTGAATTTGTATTGAAGTGTATTTGTCTACATACCATATTCTATTACATATAGATATGCACATGACTACTGATATTGATTTTAACAATTAGCGATAATTAGATTTTATAAGGTACATGGTAAGTACATTCATTCAACATGATACAGATCCACAGCATTTATATATTATTCCAAATTAATTAATTAATTCATTCGTTTCCTAAGCCGCATAATCCTAATTAAGGTCGCAGGGAGGCTGGCACCCATCTCAGCCGACTCCGGGCGAAGGCAGGGTACACCCTGAACAGCTCGCCAGGCCATTGCTGGGCCAACACATCTCATTCCTAGGGGCAATTTGAAACCGTCAATCAGCCTTCTGTGCATGTTTTTGGACTGCGGGAGGAAACCGGAGTACCCGGAGGAAACCCACACAAGCACAGAGAGTGCACAGAGCGTTAGAACATGCTAACTCCGCAGAGGAACGCCCTGAGCCGAATCGAACCCGGGATCTTCTTACTGTGAGCCAAACGTGCCACTGCGCCACTGTGCCGCCATTATTTCAAATTCCTCTGCAAAATTAACATTTACCTGTGAAAAGGTCATTCCTCTGCTGCTGTGAGTAGCACCAAATGTGCAAAATTCCTCCAAAAACAGTGCTAGTATCATGTGATATTTATGGTTTGTATCCAGGGTTTTTTTGTTTTTGTGTGTGTGTGTGTGTGTGTGTGTGTGTGTGTGTGTGTGTGTGTTAATAAGCTGGCTTAATGATTTTGTTCCCAAACCTTACCTTATAAAGTTGTGTCTATGCACTTTTGAAGTAGAGATCTCGGCCAGGCTCTATATATATATATATATATGTAATGTAATATATTAATATACCCTGGCACTTTTTATATGCATTAAAAGTAACATACATTCGACTGGTTTTAACTGTGATGCATTTGAAGAAAACAAAATAAAGTTCAGACCCAACTATCGTGATGACCTCATTCTCTAACTATAATTGGTTTCCGGGGCGGGGCTTACGGTTTGCTCATAAATTTCCGGCCAGTTGTTGGGCGTGTCCTCACCAGCCGGTCTAATTAACTAACGACGCGTGAACTCTGTTTCTCATTGATGGCTTCAGCGCTTTAACTTTCTAAAAGTGTATAAAGTCTCCACCGGAATAAATTGCACACCCCGGTGGTTTTAGGTGCCACTTTCTGCCCTCCGAGCTGCTGTCGGTATGCAGCCGCTGGTTGAAGAGATGCCCGGGAGCGGGTTCGGCTGCACCGTGGCGAACCGCTTCGGGCGGCTTCTGGACGACGAGTCCGACCCTTTCGACCTGCTGTACCAGGCTCAGGTGAAACACGAGAAACGGAAGAAGAAAGAAGAGCTGAAAAAGGTCGTCACTTCGACGAAAACCAACAAGAAGGAGTCACAAAGAGAAAGAAAGGCACTCCTGCTGCGTGCTGGGGACGGTACCACAAACAGGGCTGTAGCGGGTAAGTTTCATTGAATGACTTTCTTTAACTGACGCATGCGCAGTAAGAAGGAAACCGAGCGGTCTTGTTTCTGTGACTCTCACCAGCCGAAAAGCGACCTGTCCGCGCTGCACCTGAGGACCGAGAAGAAAAGCACGTGAATTTCACTGAAGCCAAGTTCAGTGAGGGTGAAGTGTCTCTGGGCTACTCCATTGAGAGGTGAGGAACTCGGGGTTTTGCTTTGGTCCTGCTGAGATTTAGGGTAGTTTACAGATCAGGATCCTGGCAGAGTCCCAGAGATGGATAGATATATACATACAGGAAGTGAAATCCTCTAAAACTGGGCTGTATTATCTTCTATAACATGTCAAGTGTTTGTTCCTCTTTAACCATGCCACATTCTAAGTTTTTTGTTTGTTTGGATGAATAATCACACTACTGATTTTATTTAGATTAGTCTATCAGACGCCACTAGGGGCGCTGTGCGCGTCCTCACCCACGCGCGCCGTGTTTTTGGTCATTCATAAATCCTATGCAAATCACTGGCATTCCCCGATCACCCACTTGAACTCAACCAATGAATACCAGCTCACCTGGGTCTTCGAATGGTGGCTGAAATATGACTGTAAAGTTTTGAAGTTTTGGCTCAACTTTGACGGTGAATTGCAGCGGGAAGTTGACTTTTTTTTTTATTTATTTTATTTATTTATTTTTTTTATATTGACCCCCGTATTTATAAATTGGTTCTTTGACGAATGCACAGAATATGTAAATTATGTGTTGTGTAGGCTATACACTTATTGGAAAAAAACTTAAACTGAACTTGGAAATTGTTTTTTTTTATTTTTTTTTAACTCAACGTGTAATATTTACACTAGACTGCTCAGTCTGTGTGATTCTCAAAACAGAGACGTGCAAATGATTTGCTGGGATGTAGCATTTTTATAGACTCAACATGGTAACATTGAAGACTTTTTTTTTTTTTTTTTAAACTGTAAACATTGGTTACCTATCAGAAGGGATGAAAGGTGCATAACATTTGCATTTACTTTTCGTGAACATATTTGTCTATCCAGAAGACCGAAAAAAGCCTCGAACCCTGAAACATTTGAAACTGTCAGCTACATCAGTTTGAGCATTTTTTATTTTTATTTTTTTAATAAAACACAACCTTCACAATTCTTTCAAATATATTTCACTGAATTTGTCTATTTTTATATTAACACCTTCAACTTCAATACAATTTGCCATCACTTTGCCAGATGCACAGTAAATCTCCTAGAACAAAAAACATTGTGCAAATATTTGGGAAGGCTCTGTGTATTTAGTGGCTGCAGTGAACCCTTTTTTTCCACTGCACAGACTTTCAAATCTGGGCTTCAAACTTATTTTATATTTTATTGCTACTCTTGCTCAATGTTAAGCTGGGCCATGTGCTTCGTTTTTAGCAACAGTAGAAAAGCCCATCTCGCATAAATAGGATGTTGCAAAGGGTAGCAGAATGTTCACAGCTTTCTGTCCAGTGAGTTGATGCTCCCTTTCCACACCCAGCCAGAACTCAGCGTTGTAAGCCTCAGGGTGGAGTCAGAAGACATGTCAATCATCTGGTCCTCTTCTGCAGAGCTGAATTCAGTAGGAGCTGTGGCACTGAATGGATCCCTCACCCAGTCATACTGAGAGCTGTCACCTGGAAAGTAGTTTTTGAAGAATCCATTTAGTGAGATGTGCTGTTTCAGAAATGGAATCACTGTGGTCACATCAGTCATTAAGTCCAGCAAACTCACTCATGTTCTCAAATGAAGTAGTATTTCCCTGGTCAAGTCGATTGCCCCACGTCTCCAGCTTTCAAGTGAAGGCGCTGCTTTTGTCTGTGAGGTCTTGGAGGTGCTTGTCTCTGCTTTGAAGCTATAGATTTAGTTTATTTAGCTTTCCAAATTGATCACTGAGGTAGGCCAGTTTCAGCAGAAATTGTTCAACAAACTTATTTGCACTTTTCATACATGTGCTCCTGCTCCAAAAACATCCTGATTTCATCTCTGAGCTCATACACTCGTGACAAAATTTTGCCTCACGACAGCTGCCGTGCTTCAGTGTGAAATGGCACAGCTTTATGGTTGCAGCCCGTTCCTCGTCCCCACCATGGTCTGCGCCCTATTACTGCAAACAGACAGTTCTCCCACTTCAGTCCATGCTCATTTAGATAACCATCCAGCAACTTTAAGAGCTCATCAGCTGTTGCTCTTGCCTACTTATATTTACAATCAGCTGTTGCTCTTGCATACTCATTTACAAAAAAAGCAGGTCTTCACACCGTGACCCTGACATGCCAAAACGGACATGAGCAATAAACAAACAGTCTCTATTGCTGTCAGTGGCCTCGTACAAATATTTGTCTTTTAGATGTTATGTGAGTTGTTCTTGGAGGTTGCCTGAAATGCCAGATATACGTCTCCCGACCATGTCATTGGAAAGAGGGACAGTATTCAGTGTCTCAGCACTTTTCTCACCTAGCATGCTTGTGACCATGTCCAATGCTGCCGGGAATATTAGCGCCTCTGCTATTGTGAGGTTTTGTGCATCTTGCAATGTCGTAGACAACTTTGTACGAGGCTAACAGTTATTTTTTATTTAATTTTTTTTTAATTTATATATATATATATATATATATATATACACACACACACTGATGTCTTGCTCACAAAATGACCGGGCTGTTGGCAATATTCGAGCTTTCGATGAAAAGTCCACTGCCATTGACATAACTGGGGTGTAAGGTCTCCAGGTGCCGTCTTAATTTGTTTTGTTTCATGCTGTCTGCTGCCAGAGATTTTAGGCATAACATACACTGGCCTTTCCTTATTTCCGACCGTATTCACGGTAAACCCAAGGGCTATGTAAGCGTTGTCATATTTCCTCGTCTTTTTTTTTTTTTTTTTTTTTACGTACCCACATTTCTTCCTATTCTTCTTATTATTTTTTTTTTTTTTTTTTTTTTTTTTTTTCCCAGGGG
>JBCNYH010000026.1:15597749-15611765 GCA_039654325.1 Tandanus tandanus
ATCAAAGAGACACATCACAAACGTATCCTAACATCCACCATAGTAACTAATACACAGTCACAGAGAGAGAAGAAAGAAAAGAAAAAAAAAATAAATTAATTAATTAATAAATAAAAAAAGAAGGAAAAAAAAAATTCTTATATGTATATATATATATTCATATATACACACATACACATATATACACACATACTTACACACACATATGTACCTATATATATATATATATATATGCACATACACACACATACATACGCATACGCATACATACGTACATATACACATACTCCTATAGATACACACACACATGTATTTATACACACAAAAAAAATGAAAATAAAAATAAATGAATAAATAATTATAAATTTAAAAAATAATTATAATAATATTAAAAAAATAAATAATAAATAAAAAAAAATAAAAAAAAAAAGTAAAAAAATAAATAAATAAATAAAAAAGACAACGTAGTGACCGTGCCAGCATGCAAAACATGTGGAACAAGTGAGTGATCGGCGACAAGTTGCGAGCTAGACCGTGTAAATGCGACCACACCTCCACAGAGGCCAGAGGCAGACCTCGGAGCACGACCCCCAAACCACCTCACACCGAAGACGACCCCGGGCCTACCCAGAGGACGGCAGAGGAAAGCCCCAGCCAGAGCTCCCCGCGGGGTAGAGGCCCCAGCGAGCCAAGACCGGCAGCTGCCGGCCCCGCCAGGTCCCGGCCACCCAGGGCGGCTAAAGTGGAGGGCCCAGGGCCCCAAGGGCCCGGAGGCAATCCCCCCTCCCCAAGGCAGAGGGCCTGCACCACGCCCAGGAGAACCAGGCCCCCCAGACAACTACCCGGCGAGGGCCAGCACCCACCCCGATGTTCCGGCCGCACAGCCCGGAAACCAGGGCACCTCCGACCCCCCCCCCCACCCCCCCCCTCCCCACCCCCCTCCCCATGAACTCCCACTCTCAGGGAAGTCAGGTTAAATATCTTATAATCCGAAAAGTCTGAAATGTGAAGTTTTTGGACCATATTTTATAGTCAAATTGAACTGTCACATCTTTAATACAATATGGACAGTTTGCTTTTTATTTTTGTATTTGTTGTACAAAATTAGTGATATTGCTTCTGAGTAACTAGCTCTGAGTTTCTGTTCTCTTTAAGGTGACATATTTCATAAATCAAAGGAATTAAAGCACAGTACAAACTGTAGACATATACATGTCTGTTGGTACATACGTAACATTTCATTTCTAAGTAATGTATGACTATTTTCCATATGTTCATATGATGTGTATAACTTTAAAGGCTAGCTTAAGATTTACATTGTGATACAATATAACATTACTGCAATTTTTATCGGACTTGAAGAATAATGCATTGTCTATTGATTTCATATTTTTATTTTTGTGCACATAATTGTTAAAACATTGTCATCATGATCTTTGACTTGGTAGTCTAAACATGACCCACAACACTGTGACCTGTAATACATGTATGCTGTCTCTGTAATATCTGTCTGGTTTGTCCTATATCTTATGTAGCACAAACCTTAACTGAAAAGGGATTGCTTTATTATACATTTCATTATTCTGTGATGTCCAGCAAAAGTTTAAGTTATTGTACATTTCATTTTTAAGTCCCATGTAATTAGGTACAGTGTAATAAAACCTTTTAAATTTAGAAAGTGTGTGTGTGTGTGTGTGTGTGTGTGGTCTTTGTGTGATGATGGTTTTGCTACTAGCAGAAGTCACAGCTTGTGTAGCACGGTGTCCCCAGTGAGGAAGCAGTCTAGCTCCACACACACGTCTATGGTACAAATTGCTTTAATGATATGAACATGTTGCCACTAGATGGTGCTTTCAGACCAATTTAAATGTTAAGCAAACACGACCAGGGTCATTTTAAATCCCTGCTCAGTCCCCATAAATCTCAGATGATGATGTAGTGTAAAGAAGGATATCTTCTCTATCATATTTATGAAGAGTATCGTTAAATTTGAGGTCATAACTGTAAAATTCAGTTTTTCACATTTTTTCAAACAGACATTCAGAGAAACTGACTGAATTATTTTGACTGTCAGATTAGCAGTTAATGTGTTTGTAACTATTGAATGAATTTGGCAAAGGTCAAAGCCATGTGTAGGGGAGAGGGGCGCTAGTCACCGCCCTAGTTGTCACAGGGCATTTATTTCAGAACATAACAGGGAAATCCCAATATGATGTCATTGATAATGGAGCACACATAGATAAAGATGGGGGAATCCTATTGTAGACAAGTTTGAAATCCATCCAAGAGTTCCAGAGCAAAAAGGTTAGTTTTTCACTTTTTGTTGTACATTTTATGAGTCCATAAAAAATGTGATATCCCTGTTATATATGTTTAAGAACTATTTGGACTCTCTTAGAATGAGTAATGAGTAGTCTTAGAGGTACAAATAGGGACTTTAAGTTGAAGCACTTAAAGTTATTTTTATTAAGGTTATTGAGGAATAAACTGATGCATCAGAGTAACTAGGGTCTGGGTTAGTTGTCACAGTTACCGGTAATTATTGAATTTTACAAACATTTGTATTACTGGTAATTAATACAATTATAAAAGTTTACTATTAGTGTCAGTTAATACATTTATAAAGGTTTTACATTTTCAATTTTATAAGTGTGTTATATTATTTATGTTCACCAAGAACTACAAACAAAATGTGACTGTATTCTATTGCTTTTATAATACTTATTAATTTCTTTTATTGTGTGCCATGATGACTGCCGTTCACATCACTGTGGCCTCTAGTTAGGTGACAAACTTGCCCCAGCAGATGAGGCAACTTACCCCAAAGCTGGTTGTCACACTAAAATCTATGTACTTTCGTGAATCTGTAGCCCAGATAAAAATACTTTTCAATATAAATCAAACTTTGTGTTAAGGGTAATAAGGTATTTTAATTTTTTTTTTTAATTAAAACTCCTTGGTTTAAATAGCAAATATTGTTGGAAATTGATCAAGTGTATTCCCTGTGACAACTAGCCCCCCTCTCCCCTATAATACGACAGTATTTGGGTGTAAATAGCTTTAGTGTGTGAAGTTTTTTCCTCCTCCACTTGAACTATGATGCTAATGTGGCAGCAAGTATGGCAAATATATAGCAAATACATCACACACTTGTCTCAAACTTAATTCATGAATGTAATTATTTAAATGGATTTTTAATTTTGCATATTATTGTGGTTTTATTTTGATTTGTATATTTAATATGGACCTCATTTACTATTGTATGATGCTGTTTATGTTAAATTGGTGTTTCTGAGCCAAAAGAAGATTGTTAAAACGAGTGTATAAAGAATAAGGCCTAGACCAAAGAAAGTCACCATTCACGATAGATTTTCTCATCAAAGAGTCCGCAAGGGAGTGGTGTTTTTTTTTGGTTTTTTTGCTCTTTTTTTAATATAATCTTTTGATTATATATGGTCTACACTCCAGACCAGTCAATTTACAATATAGGGGCTCACAAGCATGAAAGGATAATGTGGTGTTTTAAAAACATGAAATGTTCATGACGAGCAGATTCATGACGTGTTGAAAGGAAAATTAATTGGCAGCATTCAAACAATGCAGTGTAGCTATAGCATCTGGTACATTTTTGGGGCATTCACCAGTTGTCTCTATTTGCTGTTGCTGTCTCTTTTTTGTCACATCGATGAGTGAAACCATAGCATTCTGAAAATGCTGATGTAGTACCATGCAAGTTCCACAATTCTGAGATGGTGGCATTTATATGAATGCAGATTTTTGTATGAACTGATTTAACACTTCTATGTGCAAAAAAAGTGTTTTATTTTAAGTTTTCAAGACAGGTAAACATAGCGTGAAGGTCATAATTCATGCTGTTTTCTATCACTTTGACATTTCTTTGTGGATGGGAAACAGACTGGAAAAAATACAGTGGACCAAATGAGAAAAAAGAACAGCTCATTAATTTTATGTGATGATAAACCAGCACTTTTAGAATCAGAATTAGAATCAGAATACTTTATTGATCCTGGAGGAAATTGTGTTTAAGCTTGTTATCTAAATGTATGTATTGTCTCATACATTAATTCCAGGGGGAAAATAAATGTGAGACAGAAAACAAAGATCTTGGCTGATCAGGATATTTTTGGGATTGTTTAAAACCTTTATTTTTTATTTTTTTCTGTTGAATTCTTCCTTACATTTCTACAGAAGTTTAAAATCCATGTCTGTATCAGAGGTTTCTGTCTGTCAGATGCAGTCAAAATGAGACAATTTTTTTTAACTGCATAGCCTGCAGCAGGGTATATATGGTATATGTGCATGAGAGGCATGATTTGGTGATTTGTTTCCCTGGTGTCTAAGTCCTTGCCTTATTTATGTAGTGCATCTATCACTGCTGAAGGTTAATGTCCTCTGTGATGGAGTGTTTTAAACCCAGCAGCTTGCATACTGTTCAAACACACATGGAGTGCTTCAGATATTTGATGCTTATCATTCAAATTCTGTTTTCCAGATTAACGTGATAGTTTTTTTTTTTTTTTTTTTTTTGCCCTCTTACAGTGTTGCACAGCAATGTAATATGCTCACTGGTACTCCAGCAGACAGGCTAAGGCTGGAGTAAGGAATAACACAGTCCAGACAATAGCACAGTTGGTATTATCACACTTGTACCACAGCAATTTACCAACAATTACCATGTTTAATAGCAGAGCTCCAAAGTTCCCGTGTGAACGGAACACTATAGTCTTAGAATATGGCTTGGATTGCTGTCTTGTGTCTGTCCCATGTCTGTATGTCCCAGTATAGGACTAATCCATCTACTTTATTTTGGATGGTTCTCTCTTGAGTTGATGCTGATTGGCTATTATGTATCGTTGTGTTGCACGGTGATGGTTTGTCAAAGACGCTGACACCACCACCATCATCATCATCATCATCTTCTTCCACTTGATCTGGGGTCGGGTCGTGGGGGCATCAGCTTAAGCAGTGTGGTCCAGGCGTCCCTCTCCCCAGCCACTTCCTCCAGCGCTTCCGGGGGGACACCAAGGCGTTCCCAGGCCACCTGAGAGACATAGTCCCTCCAGCGTGTTCTGGGTTGACCTCGGGGTCTCTTCCCGGTTGGACATGCCCAAAACACCACACCAGGGAGGCGTTCTGATGCCCGAGCCACCTCAACTGGCTCCTCTCAATGCGGAGAAGCAGCGGTTCTACTCTGAGCTCCTCCCGGAGCTGAGCTTCTCACCCTATCTCTAAGGGAGAGCCCCACCACCCTGCGAAGGAAGTTAATTTCAGCCACCTGTATCCATGATCTTCTTGTTTCGGTCACTACCCAAAGCTCGTGACCATAGGTGAGGGTTGGAACGTAGATCGACTGGTAAATTGAGAGCTTTGCTTTTCGGCTCAGCTCCCTCTTCACCACGATGGACCGATACAAGCCCCGCTTTACAGCAAAGACTGCACCGATCTGCCTGTCAATCTCCCGTTCCATCCTTCCTTCACTCGTGAACAAGACCCCGAGATACTTAAACTCCTCCACTTGGGGCATGACCTCATTCCAGACCCGGAGGGTGCATTCCACCCTTTTCCAGCTGAGAACCATGGCCTGGGATTTGGAGGTGCTGATTCTCATCCCGGCCGCTTCGCACTCAGCTGCGAATCGCTCCAATGAGAGCTGGAGGTCCCGGCTCAATGAAGCCAAAAGGACCCTTCAACACCTCGGCTGCACCTAGAAATTCTGTCCATAAAAAATATGAACAGAACTGGTGACAAAGGACAGCCTTGGCAGACCCCAACCCCCACCGGAATCGAATTCGACCTGTTGTTACCAATGCAGACCAAGCTCTGGCTCCGGTGGTACAGAGACCTAATGGCCCGTAGCAATGGGTCCGGTACCCCATACTTCTGGAGCACACCCCACAGTATAACCCGAGGGACATGGTCGAAGCCTTCTCTAAATCCACAAAACACATGTGGACAGATTGGGCAAACTCCCATGCTTCTCCAGGATCCTGTAGAGTGTGTAGAGCTGGTCAAAAGTGCTGCGGCCAGGACGAAAACCACATTGTTCCTTCTGAATCCGAGGTTCAACTATTGGCCGGATCCTCCTCGCCAATACTCCTGAATAGACTTTCCTGGGAAGGCTGAGGAGTGTGATTCCACGATAGTTAGAACATACCCTCTGGTCCCCCTTTTCAAAAAAGGGGAACTACCACCCCGGTTTGCCAATCCAGAGGTACGCCCCCCGATGACCACGCAATGTTGCAGAGACGTGTCAACCAAGATAGTCCTACAACATCCAGAGATCTGAGATATTCAGGGCGGATCTCATCCACCCCCAGAGCGCGACCACAGAGGAGCTTTTTGACTACCTCGGCAACCTCAGCCCCAGCAATGGGCGGACCACCACCCGAACCCCCAGGCTCTTCCTCCTCCACGGAGGGTGTGTTGGTGGGATTGAGGAGGTCCTCGAAGTATTCCTTCCACCTCTCGACAACCTCCCCATTCGAGGTGAGCAGCTCCCCACTTCCACTGTAAACAGTGTTTGTGAAGAACTGCTTCCCCCTCCTGAGGTGTCGGATGGTGGTCCAGAACCTTTTCGAGGCCAACCGATAGTCACTTTCCAGGCCCTCACTAAACTCCTCCCACACCTGAGATTTTGCATTGGCGACAGACTGGGCTGCAGCAAGTTTGGCCTGCCGGTACGTCTGTTGCCTCGGGAGTCCCACAGACCAAAGAGGCCTAATAGACCTCCTTATTCAGTTGGATGGCTGACCTTACCACAGGTGTCCACCAGTGGGTTCAGGGGTTACCGCCACGACAGGCACCAATGACAATCCGGCCACAGCTATGGGCTGCCGCCTCAATAATGGAGGCACGAAACATGGCCCATTCGGATTCCATTACCCCTGCCTCTTTTGGGATGTAGTTGTAGCCCTGCCGGAGGTGGGAGTTAAAGGCCCTTCTGACAGGAGACTCCGCCAAAAGTTCCCAGCAGACCCTAACTACATGCTTGGGCCTGCCAGGTCTGGAGGGCAGCCTCCCCCGCCATTGGAGCCAGCTCATCACCAGGTGGTGATCGGTTGACAGCTCCGCCCTTCTCTTCACCTGAGTGTCCAGAACATGCGGCCGCAAGTCAGATGACACAACTATAAGTCGATCATCGAACTGCGGCCTAGGGTGTCCTGGTGCCAAGTGCACTTATGGACACCCTTATGTTCGAACATGGTGTTCGTGATGGACAAACTGGGACGAGCACAGAAGTCCAACAATGAAACACCATTCGGGTTCAGATTGGAGAGGCCATACCTACCAATCACACCCTTCCAGGTCATACTGTCGCTGCCCACATGGGCATTGAAGTCGGATGACGAGGGTGTCCCCAGGGGGAGCGTTCTCTAACACACCCCCTAAAGACTCCAAAAAGGGTGGGTACTCTGAACTGTCATTAGGTACATAAGCACAAACAACAGTCAGGACCCGTCCCCCCACCCGAAGGTAGAGGGAAGCTACCCTTTCGTCAACCATGGAGAACCCCAACATGTGCGTACCGAGACGGGAAGCAACAAGGATGCCCACACTGGCTCACCGCCTCTCCCCATGAGCAACTACAGAATGCAATAAGGTCCAGCCCCTCTCAAGATGGGTGGTTCCTGAGCCACAACAAGCTGTGTGTCAAGGTGAGTCCGATAATATCTAGTCGGTATCTCTCAACCTCGCGCACCAGCTCAGGCTCCTTCCCCACCAGAGAGGTGACATTCCATGTCCCTAAAGCCAGAGTCAGTAGCCGAGGATCGGTCCGACAGAACCCATGCCTTCGGCTGCCAACCAACTCACAATGCACCTGACCCCTATAGCCCCTCCCACAGGTGGTGGGTCCATGGGAGGGCGGACCCATGTCTCCTTTTCAGGCTAAGCTCACCTTGGAGCCCCTCCCCCAGGCCTGGCTCCAGGAAGGGACCCTAGTAACCCGCGTCCATCAAGGGAAACCTGTTCCTTGTTTTTTTCTCTATCCATATGGATCTTCTGAACCACGCTTAGTCTGGACCTTCACCTAGGACCTGTTTGCCTTGGGTGACCCTACCAGGGGCATAATGCCCCCAACAACATAGCTCCTAGGATCATTAGGACACTCAAATCCCTCCACCACGGTAAGGTGGCGATTCATGGAGGGGACGCTGAAACCTAACATGATAAATAAACACAACTTGCAAAGACCTTATGTAGAGCTCTTCCTTTAGACAGTGCCTAAATCAATATATTATATTAATGAATGAAACATTATGCAACATAAAATGTAGCTATAATAATGTAAATAATGTCTATAAAGATAAATTGTAATAGTTGGCAAATTGCTGTGCTATAAGAAAAATCAAACACTTTGAGATGTGCTATGAGAAAACAGTCAGCTTCAGGGTGGTAACTGTAACTTTTTTCTAAAGCAGAAAAATCCATTGTATAAAAGAGCCACTTCTCAGCTGCACTTTCTCAAACAACACTGTCCATCAAACAGGAAGAAATTCTTGCTGCCCCTCAGCTCTGGCTGCAGTTCAGACTATTTTACAGACATTTTCCAGAAAAGACAAGTCCTGCTTCAAATTTGTATATTAAAACATAGTCTTTTCTCTGCCAGAAACCCAGTGATTACTCTCAGCCCTGAGCCAGGAGAGATTTGGCCGAGTTTGATGTGTCAGTGTTTGAAGACAGTCTGGCAGTGTTTTAGTGGATTGGGCCGAGATCCTGCAGCTGGGTTACAGCAGAGGTGATTGTAAACGTTAGGCTAAAGTGTTCTCCCTTCTCATGGTGTAATAAACACAGGCGTGAGCTCATCAGAGCTGACTGAGTGAAGCCAGATGGATAAAGTTAAAATTTGTCAAAAATGTATCAGTAGCTAAGCCCTGATTTTCCTTTATCTTGACTGTGTGCCTTCTTCCCCCTCCGCACACTCTCCCTCAATGTGTCAGTGTTACTTTCTCTGTGTCGCATTCTTACTGAAATGCGATTTGAGAGATCTCATGAATTATGTACATAATGGGCTTTCCGCTGTACTGGATTCAGAGAGACGCAGAAGGCCATGAAGAAATTGCTGATTGATTTACAGCAAGAATGTATGCAGTTCTGATTCCTTGGAGGGCTATAAAATACTTTATGAAATCGTGTGTAAGTGAATAAGCTTTGATGTTTTTGTGAAGGTATGTGTTAACTGACTTACCCATGTTTTTTACCTCACTGTTGTAAAGTGATTTTTTTACAGAAAGTCATCTAACTCTTTTCTAACATCTCCAAACTACAGTTTCTAAGCTAGGAGATAGTTTTTAAGTGGGCCTGTAATTATTTGGGTCTGACTGGTCAAGATTTGGTTTCTTGAGCAAGGGCTGTACCACCGCAGTTTTAGAATAGTCAGGTACCATACCAGTGGCCTAATAGCTATTCAGAATAGCTAAAAGAATTGAGGCTACTATGTGACTGACTTCTTTGAGTAAATTATTGAATATAACATCTTAAACTTATGCAAAGTTCAGTGAACTCATGCTTAGAAATGGGCTTGTATGAGCTCAATAAAACCTATAAGTTTAATGTGTGCAGGCATAAAATTCCAATTTTGTTTATATTTACAAAATAAAAGGTTTAGGTTTGTCAGTAAAATATTGAAAGCCTCATGTGAATTAACAAGTCACATATTTAAGTTTTTGCATTTTTTGGGGAAGAAAATTCTGGAAATCGGGTTAGTAAATAAACATGTAACTAAACACCATGGTAACCATGGTAAATGTAAAACAACACCAACGTCTAAAGTTACTGACACTTTGTTTCTTTTAGATCTGCTGCCTTGTGACAGAACTGTTACTTTGGTCACTAATGCAGTTTTTCATAAGCACAAACCTGCTTTTGAACGTTGAAATCATGCTTCAGAAATGGAGGCAGTGTATACTGGCAAATGCACACATTCACTCTCGCTTGCTGTGTAAATTAGTCTTCAGAAGTAAAATTTATTGTTCCATCACAGGACATTCTTCAGAGAAGAGGCGCTTGCACTTTACAAGAAAGACAGTTAAGGGAGAGATCATTTTTAACTTTTCATTTTTTAACTTTTAACTTTTACAGATAAGGGAGAGATCATTTTTTTGATAACAGGAATTAACTTCTTTCACTGAAATTCTTCCACATTAAATAAATTTAACGATAGGCAGTATTATATAGATTTAGGCACTGCTTTAAAGCTCCTGATCGATTTCTCTACTGAGACGTGTCTGAGCCTGGGTTTGCTTTTCAGTGACATTTCACTACATGATGTCTGCTTTTAATTTGTTTCACCTGTCTTGTTACTTTAAGTATCCATTTAATGCTCTGTCAAGCTTCTGATTTCTGTGCTTGTGAATAATAATAATAATTATTATTATTATTATTATTATTAATAGTAATAATAATAATATTGCTACCCGCCATCATGCAGGTCAGCGATACATAACAATTGATCTGCATCAACTTAGCGAGGCATGAGTCTTATTGGGTTTTCTGTGGTGGGCACGTGTTGACATTGAATGGAAAAGGGATCACCATCCAAGCCATATTCCATGAGAGTGTTGAAGCTTCACCATTAAAGTTGGATCACTGGCAAATTGCTGTGGTATAACAGGAATAAAACCCATTGAGATGTTTAATATTTGGAAAATAATCCAATTTCAGGTAGTAATGGTAACTCCATGCTAATCACTGACAATTGTCTTATAACAGCATGGCCCCAGTTGTTTTATATCCTAATATTTATTTTAGTCTGGGGCCAGTAAAAATACAGGCACTTGCTAGAGCATTTTTAAGCTCATGTGCTCAGTCTACGCATGCACCCTTTCACACATCTTTTCTACAGTTGATTAAAATCGAAACAAGAGTTCATTGGGCAGGCACTCACCAGTCTGTTTTGATTAGGTTCTTTTTATAACCTCCCAAAAAAGCACAGAAAGTAAAAGCTTTTTTCTCTCACATTCTCTTTCTTTTGTGGATTGGCTCAAGGTTAGCCCTCATGGAAGTGCTCTTTTAATTTCACAAAGAGCCAGAGCCAGCTTAATTTGAACTATATGGCTAGCACACAAGCTAACATGGCCAGCCTTGAATGCTGAAGTTCATTTTCCATTGAAACCTCCTGGGGGGAAATGAGCCTTGATCTTTTCCATCTTGCTCTGAGTGGGTCATGTGGGTCATCCATCTGAATCTGTATCATGATTTATTGATCGGTAAATCACTGCTTCTTAGTTCCAACTATGCTGAAATGTCCGTGCTTATAATCAGGAGGTTGGTAATTTTGCATTTGTGACATAGAATCGTGTGCTCTGTGGATTAGAATTAACGAAGTACAAATACATTTACTTAAATACATGTACAGTATAAGTCTTTTTTTAGGTATCTGTACTTTACTTGAGTATTTCTTTTAGTACTTCGTACTTTAATTCCCTACATTTTAACGCAAATGTTTGTACTTTTTACTCCTTACGTTTTCAGTTCAGGTTTGTTACCTCGTTTTCATGCTTTTTAGAATTATTATTTATTTAACAACTAAACAAACATGCGGAAACCATGACTGAATCTAAACATAAACTGCATTTAAAGAAAAATCTAAAAACTCTGGATGGAAAAAAATGTGTTGATGTTCTATAAGGTTGGTGAAACAATGCCAGGAAGAATACACAACATGAAACTAAAAATGGTTTAACACACTTTTCTTTTGGTCATGCAGTGTACACTGATCAGCCATGACATAAAAAAAACTTTTTGACATGAGTAACATTATAGTGGCATCTACCAAAGACTGAGGTGTATTAGCCAGAAAGTGAACAGTCAGTTCTTGAAGTTGATTTGTTGGAAACAGGAAAATGAGCAAGTGTAAAGATTGAGTAACTTTGACATGGGCCTCATAGTGAAGGCTAAATTACTGACTCTATTTATCTCCAGAACAGTGTCTTGCAGGGCATACCTGGTAAATAGCGGTAATTAACTATCAATGGTGGTCTAAGGATAGACAATCAGTCAACTAGCAAAAGATGCATGTGGGGAGCGTAAGCTAGTATGTCTGGTCTGATCCCTCAGAAAAGCTTCTGTACCACAAACTGCTGAAACTGTGAATGCTAGCTTCGATGGAAAGGGGTCAGAACATACAATGTTCTTAATGTTGTAGCTGATCAGTGTATGTCACCTAATTGATATTGCCTAAGATTCAGTTAGCTTTGTGCAGAAATAGCCAGTAGAAATATCATACTTTTTGTTTTTTTTATAGTTTGAATAAAGTTCAAAGTCTGCTACTTTTCTACTTTTACTCAAGTAAAGAAGTCAAAGCAGTACTTCTAAATTTAAGCAGTGTCTATTTTGCAAAAGTATCTGTGTTTCTATTTAAGTAAAGAACATGTGTATTTTTGTGACAGCCTGCAGCTTATTTGTAACAGAAGCATCAACATTTATGGTTTAGTTAAATATTTTTTTCCCTGCTAAAACAGAGGTCAGACCAAATGCAAATAAAAAAAGGATGTGATGTAAAAAAATATATATATAAAAAAAAAAGATGTAAAATTTACATTTGACATTTGGAACATTTACTTATTTTGGTTAACTATCCATTTTTAGTTCTTTGGTGTAAGAGCCCTGTGGAGTGGCAGGCAAGGGTGGTCCCCATTTAAAAAAAATAGGACCAGAGAGTGTGTTGCTCTCTGGTCTGCTCAGCAACCCCAAGAAAGTTTAATCCAGGGTGATAAAGAGAAGGCTCTGGCCGATTGATGAACCTCTGATTCAGGGGGAGCAGTGTGGCTTTTATGCAGGTTGTGGAACATTGGGCCAGCAGTTTACCCCTGCAAAGTTGCGGAGGGGGTTATGCGAGCTTAACCATCCAGTCTACATGTGTATTGTGGACTTTGAGAAGGTCTATGACCCTGTCCCCTAAGGGATTCCATGAGGGTTGCTGAGGGAGTACAGAATACTGGGGTTAGTGCTGCTGCAAGCTATTTTATAACCAAAGCTAGAGCTGCATTCGTGTCCTCTGCACAAAGTCGAACTTGTTTCTAGTGTGTGTTGGACTTCATCAGGGCAGCCCCTTGGTGTTGATCCCGTTTGGTTCCCTTTTTCATGGACAGGATCTCAAGGGGTAGTCATGAAGAGAAGGGTGTCCAGTTTCTTGCAGATGATGTGGTTTTGTTGGATTCATCAGAAGATGACCATCAGCATGCACTGGAGTGGTTTGCAGCTTAGTGTAAAGCAGCTGAGATGAGAGTCAACTCCTTCAAATCTGAGACCATGGTTGTCTACCAAAAAAAGGTGGATTGCACCCTCTAAATCGGGGATGAGTCTTCGCCTCAGACAGAGGGATTCAAGTATCTTGGGATCTAATGGTGAACTTCAATCATAGTTGTGAGTGAAGGTGATGGACATTCAGTGTGTACTCCCGATTCTCAAAATCTTTGAATGATTCTTTTGAAGAAATATGACATTCACCAATATTTTGGCATTTGTTTTAAGCTTTGAACAAAATATACAACCACAATAAAGCAGTCTTATGCACATATGAGTGCCAAAATTCAAATATTGGTAATATTTGATGTGAACTAATTCTTGGATCAGATCATACATCAGATTTTTTCAGCATTGTGTAGAGACAAAAATTCAATCTTTTTTAATTCAACCTTGAATTTCATCCTCCTCACAAGAAGAAGGCCTGGGTTCGATTCCCGGGTTCGGGCATTTTTGTGTGGAGTTTGCATGTTCTCCCTGTGCTTACGTGGGTTTCCTCCGGGCATTCCTCCCAGATTCCAAAATCAGGCATAGTAGGCTAATTGGTTGTTCCAAATCGCCTATAGGTGTGAATGATTGTATGTTTGTTGTCCCTGCAATGGTCTGGTGAGCTGTTCAGGGTGTACCCTGCCTTCACCCAGAGTCAGCTGAGATGGGTGCCAGCCTCCCCGTGACCCTAATTAGGATTAAGCGACTTAGAAAATGAATGATGCCCTGCAATGGCCTGGCGAGCTGTCCAGGGTGTACTCT
>JBCNYH010000026.1:15626788-15651877 GCA_039654325.1 Tandanus tandanus
TGTGTGTGTGTGTGTGTGTTTGTGTGTGTGTGTGTGTGTGTGTGTATACAATATATATACAGCAGTGTCCAGTGAAGATTATACACCACCACTTTTGTCTAAAAGGGCTCCTAATACATTACTTCTCTATAATTATTTGGTGAAAATGTATTGAACGATGCTACTGTAGGCAATGAGAACTAAAAAATATAATTCCGACAAGTATATTGAGGTAAAAGTATGGCTAAAACACAAAAACACTGAAAATACCAATTTTTCAGAAATGTTGAAAGGTATCGCAAATTTTATTTATTTGAATTTTGCATTGCATGAACGAACTGCAAACCATATGGAATATGTGAACACTATGCCTGAAAGGTTAAATGCTGTAATTAAAGTAGTGGCCACACTAAATATTTACTTTTTCCCCCCTCAAAATAGAAACTGTTTTTGTTATTCCTGTATATTGTTGTTTGTTTACTTATTCTCATCAATATGATCCAATATTACATGAAATAAATACTTGAATAGGACTTGGTTTCTGATTTATCTTCATTTTGTTAAGTGTATAATTACACTTATCATTACACTTACATCACCTGCTCCACAACTTTCCTAGTCTTTTCTGTTCCAACTTGGTTTCCGATTTATCTTCATTTTGTTATGTTGTATAAGTGTACTGTATTTTTTATTTCTTCACTCGCTAAACCATTCCATATGGTTTGAAGTTCATTCATGCTATGCAAAAGTCAAAAAAAGAAAATGTGCGACAAATTTAAATTTTTCTGAAAAATTTATATTTTTGTTTATTAGCCATACTTTTACCTCAATATACTTGTCGGAATTAATTTTTTGGTTCTCATTGCCTACAATAGCATCGTTCAATACATTCAACATTCATTCATTTTCATTCATTCATTCATTTTCTAAACCGCTTAATCCTAATTTGGGTTGCGCCCATCTCAGCCGACTCTGGGCGAGGGCAGAGTACACCCTGGACAGCTCGCCAGGCCATCGCAGGGCAGAAACACACTGACGGCAATGCAGCTACTCTTTACGAAAATCAGCAATAGTTCTTTAACATGCCTCTCAACACTCCTTTTCAGTTCCAACATGTAATTTAAAGATCATATTGTGTTACACCAGATGTCAGATACCAGATCCTGTCTGTCATTTGATCATTTTTAATTGCTGTAATGTTAAAGGAAAAAATATTTTTTTCATGTTCTCCTCTTAACAACATTAAGCAACAATTATATTCTGCTTATTTAGCTTTAAAGAAATGTTAACTATATCTGTACAAAACTTGGCAGTATTATTTGACCTTTAAGAGTACTAGATTAATATTTTTCATGAGTGATGCCTTTCCTTCACTTCAACCCAGTCTGTATGGCTGTCTAGAACTTTATTGTTTTGCCTGGCCTGCACTGTGTAATTTGATCGCGTTATTCATAGCATCTCTTAAAATGTCTCCTCACTAACATAGCATGACATTGTTGTTTGCTAGAGATAAATGGATTAACAGATAGCCCACTGCTGGGAAATTGAGCATCTATATTTGCACTGGATATGATAAACAGAGGCCAGGGTCCTGGGATTTGCTTCTGTTTATCCTGAGTTTGCAGTCAGCTCATACCTTTGTGAGGTGTGAGCACTGAAAATGGCCCTTTTTTCATGCAAAAGAAAAAAAAAGCTGAAAAAAGCAAAGAGAGCAGGAAGCCTGGCTTTGAGCAACACAAGGTAAAGCAGCCTGTCATTGTCAGCGGGAACATGCTGAGCTAATTTTGCTCAAAAGACTCTGGTATTCATCCGAAACGGAAATCCAGAGAAAAGACAACTGAAAAATAACACCATTGCTCAATCTGCAGCCCGTAGCCCAAGTGGAAATTGAAATGAGAGACTTGGTCCCCCAAAATGGTGAGGAATCATGCACTCTTTGTGTGAAATGAATTCAGCCTTCCTCTGCAAAGCTATTTAATTTCGCAGTATTAATCATACACCCCGGCTCAGAATCCACGTGCCAGCACAAACAGAAAGGAATTAGCAGGAGGAAGGAAACGGGTCGCTAGGATCTTCAGCTGAATTGGATTTTGGGAGTCTAATCCTGTTGCCACAGATGCTTGTGCTAGGGTTAGAATGTTTAAATTAAAACTAGACATTAGATATTACATTCATGATATTATCAGGGTATTAATTATTCGACCTGGGAGCATTCATCTTAGCACAAAATAACAGTAAAAACATAGCTGCTAACAGTAAGATAACAATATAAATATAGCTGCTAATCATAATCTGATGGTCTGAGCACCCTTGACAAATAGTACCCCAGTTGCCAGTACTTGCCAAGGGACCATAACTAGACATAACATTCACATTTCATGAAAACAACTCAGGATACCCTGTGAAATGTCTGCTGAAATTTGACTGGTACATTAACACTAAAAATTCAGTACAACAAAATTCAACTTGATTGTCTGGTGCTTGGCAACTAATTAAAACAATCTAGCTGGGTTCCACTATTGTGCAAGACACACTAAGGTAAAGGGCAATGCAACATAAAGTCATGAACAAGATCTTTTTTTAGTGTTGCAGAGGAGAGTGCTTATCTACTTGTACTATTCTCCATTCAGTACATGAGCTAAGACACATCTTAATAACCTAGCACAGGGGTGCCAAACCATGTTCCTGGAGATCTACCTCCCTGATGGCTTTTGCTACAACCATAATAATGCCCACCTGACCATCTAATAATCTAATCAAGGTTTAAGATTTCAAAATGAAGACTTAAGGTGATATTAGTTCTGTCAGGCATGCACTATTATGGTTGGAACAAAAGTTCAAGGAGGTAGCTCTCCAGGAACAGGGTTGGGCACTGCTGAGCTACCACGGCTCTCTGATTGATGGGTTAACATTGTCAATTGTCAAATTCTTAGGGCAAATACAAGAATTGCCAATTTAAACCATCAAATATTCCCACTAAATATTGAATTAATGCTGACTGTCTTATTCTCTACTGTTAGCAAATTTGAACATACATCGATTTTATTTCACATTAACACACTCAAAACCGTCTCCATTTACAGTGACAGTAAATGAGGACAACACATCAGAGCATCATTCTATGAGAAAATTAACACAAAGAAAATAAATGGCTCAAATAGCCACTGAAAAGATCCAGAAATTTGCTTATACTTCTCCCTCGCATTTAGGTTTGAAAATTGTTTATTTATTGTGTCAGCAAGGGCCTGATTGCCCTCTGAAGACAGGGAGCAGTTAGGTAGAACCAGCAGGTGACGTTTATAAGTTTCATTTGTGTGTAATTGGCAGTACCTATTATGTGCTTAGTGTGCTTAGATGGAGAAGCCAAGAACTAGAGAAAGAGCTGCAAGCAGTTGTGTGTCTCTGTGTGTAAATAATATTCAGTGAATGCTTAAGTTATTTTGTGTGTCTCAGAGTGAGAAAATAACAGAATAAAAGGCAATTTGCCTATTCTGTATGGAATTATACTGACAAAATGAATAACCAGTGTAAACTGTCTGTCTCTGAGTCTTTATTATCCTGAAGCTGAACTCTGCTACAATTATCATCATTCATTTTCTGAACCGCTTAATCGCGGGGAGGCTGGCGCCCATCTCAGCCGACTCTGGGCGAGGGCAGAGTACACCCTGGACAGCTCGCCAGGCCATAAACATGCTGACGGCTACTCTTGACGAAAATCAGCAAAGGTTCTTTTACATGCCTCTCGCCATAGACAGTGAGAGACATGGCCAATGGATGGTGGTTCAGAACCTTTTTGAGGCCAACCAATAGTCTCACCAAACTTCTACCCCACCCAAGATTTTGCATCGGCGACAGCCCGGGCTGCAGCACGTTTAGCCTGTCAGTACCCGTCCGCTGCCTTGGGAGCCCCACAGGCCAAAAGGATCCAATAGGCCTCCTTCTCGTCAGGTGTCTACCAACTGGTACGGAGGTTGCTCCCAAAACAAGCACCGATGCCCTTCCGGCCACAGCTCCGGGCTGCCGCCTCAATAATGGAGACACCGAACATTGCCCATTGGACTCTATGTCCCCGGCCTCCATTGGGATGTGGTTGTAGCACTGCCGGAGGTGGGAGTTGAAGGCCGTTCTGACAGGAGACTCCGCCAAACATTCCCAGGAGACCCTGACTACACGCTTGGGTCTCCCAGGTCTGGAAGGCAGCCTCCCCCACCATTGGCGCCAGCTCACCCCCAGGTGGTGATCGGTTGACATCTCAGCTCTCTTCACCCGAGTGTCCAGAATATGCGATCGCAAGTCCGATGACACGTCTACAAAATCAATCAGCAAACTACGGCCTAGGGTGTCCTGGTGGCAAGTGCACTTATGGGCACCCTTATGTTCGAACATGGTGTTCGTGATGGACAAACCGTGACAAGCACAGAAGTCCAACAACAAAACACCATTTGGGTTCAGATCGGAGATGCTGTACCTACCAATCACACCCTTCCAGGTCACCCTGTCATTGCCCACATGGGCAGTGAAGTCTCCCTGGAAGACGAGGGAGTCCCCAGGGGGAGCGCCCTCTAGCACACCCCCTAGGGACTCTAAAAAGGGTGGGTACTCTGAACTGTCATTTGGTGCATAAGCACAAAAACCAGGAGGCAGAGGGAAGCTACCCTTTCATCAACTGGGGAGAACCCCAACATGTGGGCACCGAGACGGGGGGCAACAAGGATGCCCACTCCGGCTCACTGCCTCTCCCCATGAGCAACTCCAGTATGAAACAAGGTCCAGCACCTCTCAAGATGGGTGGTTCCAGAGCCCAAGCTATGTGTCGAGGTGAGCCCGACTATATTTAGTTGATATCTCTCAACCTCGTGCACCAACTCAGGCTCCTTCCCCACCAGAGAGGTGACATTCCATGTCCCAAAAGCCAGATTCAGAACATTATGACAGTATGAACATATATCAACATTGTGACAGTGTTAAACTATAATGTTTTTGAGAACATGTACATGATTTTTTTTGCACTACATTGTTTTGACAATTCTGCACACATTTAGGCCCCCAGTACTGAGCTGTCTAATTTGTTGCAAGCACAGTTCATGCAAATTAATGTTATTGTAACATTACTGACATTTTTGAGAAATTTATTGAAAATGTTACATGTAACATATTAACAACGTTTTTGGGAATCTACAAATAACTTTATCACAACTTTTGTGCAATGTTGTAACAATGCTGTTAAAACATAAATTGTTAGCCAAGAGCATAGACTGAAAAAAAAAAAAGGATTATCAAAGGATATTTGCTCACAGTGTTCAATCACTGATCATCATTTTCCCCATCGAACAATCTCTGAGCATCACTGCTCCCAACATTTTAGAAACAATTACTAATCTATGTGAAGTTTATGTGACGCACTGTTAGTCTTTCTCTCATTTCATTTTGTATTTATTAAATACTAAGGCAAGAGAGATGTGATTGCATGCAGAAAAATGCATTTAGTTTTAGAATCCCCTCCCCTGTTACCTCAAAGAACCTTAGCTCACCAGGATCATGGGAGAGAATCACTAAGACAACACAAACAATTGCCTTGTTTAGCAGTTATCTGGTTTACTCTACAACTTTTAGGGGTTTTATACACATATAGCCATTGTGCAAAGGCAACATGAGTTTGGTCAGCTCTATGAAAGTACTTCATTCAGTTCACAGGATAGGCTGTTTATAGTGTTCATCTGCACAGGCACAAGTTCTTTCTGATGACTACAAGTGAAAATTGTTTTTAAAAAAAAGGCATAAAAGAAGAAAAATAAAAGATAAAAAGGGTGTTTTATGTAACACCAAATACTGTATTTAGGTATTTTGAGTATACTGGACCACATCAAATGTCAATATGTGGGTAAAAAAGGAGTACATGAATAAAAGAGCAGGGCAAGGTGATTAATCAGTCTTCCTGAAAAGTGTCCACACAGATGCAGCTTTAATAAGTGCACAGTGTGTAGGCAATGGAAAAAGAGCCAGGCCTAATTCTACAATTTGAAGACTGTAGCACCTTGGATGTGAGAAGCAAGAAAGTATGCTGACGATAAAAATGACACAATTACCAGAGCACTCCTGATGCCTAATTGCACCAGATGGCATGTTATCTCCTGCTTAACGTTACTTGGTGAACTCGTCGGCTTTATTAAATGCCTATCAGGGTGGACTCATCTCAGCATCGTCAGTCTGCCCAGGCAAAAAAAGGGGATGAAATGGTGAACCAATTTATATCTTCGCTGTAAAATGTGTTCAGGTTATTTGGTGCAAGCCTTACGTTTTCAAGCACAACTGATGTGTCCTTTATAGCAAGCTATTAGTCCTCTGACATTTTGTCCATCACCATTACACAGGCAAGTGATTTAATAGAGCTTGGAATATATGAGCTAAAAGCTTTGATCCGTTACATGGATGTAGCTCCATCATCATCTGAACCTGCTTTAATTCTCCTTATGATTGTAGTGTTTTGTCTAAATGGTCCAATTTTCGTTTCAATTCTCTACTGTATGTGTACATATATTCTTTTAACTTCTAGTTTTACAGACTGTAAATAGAAAAATAATTCTATGGAACATTTCTTCTATCTGTTTTACGGCATAAGGTGTGATAATGGAAAAGGTCAGCACTCTGTAAGTCTGTTACTTTGCAAATTTTTTACGCTTCTCTGTTTCACTGTACACAGTGAATTCCCTAGTTTTAAAATTTTCAGTTAGACTCAAATAGTAGTGGCACAGTGGCATAGTGGTTAGCACATCCGCCTCACAGCAAGAAGGTATTGGGTTTGAGCCCCGTGCCCGGCAAGGCCATTAAGGTGTGGAGTTTGCATGTTCTCCCCTTCCTTGTGTATTTTTCCTCCAGGTGTTCCAGGTTCCTCCCACAGTCCAAAGACATGCACGTTAGGCTAATTGGATGTGTAAATGTGAATGGTTGTGTGTGTGTTGGCCCTGTGATGGACTCGCAAGCAGTTCAGGGTGTACCTGCCTTCGACTGGAGTCGGCTGGAATTGGCTACAGCCTCACCCCAACCCTATGTATAATAAATGAAAAAAGTGGTTTGGAAAATGAAATGAAAAGAAAATCAAATGTTTCACATGACGAGAAGAAAAAACAAAGCTTGGTCAGGGATTTAATGTTTTACCTTCTATAGCACATTTGATAATAGTCCTAATATAAGGACATCATATTTTCCCCCAAATACATTATGTCCTTGTAAGATCTTCATATGAGGACCACTGGGTTATCCTTTAAGGTCTTCTTGTTTGAAGACATTGATCAAAAATTGAAATACACTTTTCTCCCTTTTTTGACCCATAAATATTGTTTAAAAGCAGTGTTAGAAGACACCAGAGTGTAAAATAACAAAGTTATCACATGTTTATGTTTTCCCTCAACTTTTTTATACTCACTGCAAATGAAAACGCAACACTCAGAAATACTTATATATTTTCAATTTTAACTCCGTAAATGGTCCATCAAAGATTTCTAATTAATTTCATACATCTCTTTAACAATATCAGTGAGCATCAATCAAAAATCTGTGTGTAACAAAATGGAAACATGAAAGGAGTGTGAAGCCCCCTACTGTAAAAATCGTAACAAAATGTGTGCCACTAAATCAAAGTTCAATACTCAATGTTGCCTCCATTAATTACCAAAAAGGCAGTAATTCGTCTTCACATGGACCTGACAAGGCGCCTGATGTTATCCTGAAGGCTGTTCCGCCACTCGTCCAACAAAGCTGCGATGAGTTTCTGCCTGTTCTGCGGTGATGGTAGGTACTGACACGCTGTCCATGCAAACGAAGAATTGTGGCAGCATTGAATTTCGGCCTCCAAAATTGTGTTGCGTTTTCATTGGCAGGGAGTATGTTATTTATTTATTTATTCATTTATTTATTTATGTACTTTTTTGAGCACACTAGTGCGTCATGGCATGCTGGGCCTTCTGATTAGCTGGCCTTTTCCCACTGCAACCTACTTTAGAATAATAAGAACTTACTCAAATCTTACTAATGTTAAATACATAGTTGTAATACTGTTTAAACAATCCCACACTGACTCCCTTTCCAATTTTCTGAATTTCACTAAAAACATACCTCCTTAAATGTTATTTATAAGTGTTTTTTGGCTGGCTGACTCTGATCAGAACAAAGTGTTTAATTTCAGGGTCAGGTAGGCACAAGGTACTCTCCTTAAACGAAAGCAAAGTAAGGAAGTAAAACATAAATCCCCAAACTCACTTTTGCTTATATTATCAGTGCATGCATTTTCATTTTTTCCCCCGCATTTATATTAGTACAGCTTTGGAATTCCTTCATATAGCAATATAGCAGAACATTGAGAATTAATTCAATCTCATAATGGCTGAATCACCTGTAAATCATTTTGACAGGAGGTTGAAATACTGTAAAAACTATGAAAAAAACAAACAAACACCAAAAACAATTGCTAATAGGTTCCAAGCAGATTTATTTCATGGAAGAGTTCAACAAAAATGTTTTATGAGCTAACTTTAACTTCTAATTATAGTACCACAGCTCAGACCCAATTTAACAGTAGCTACAGAGGCATAGATGCTAAACTTTTCTTTTATTATCCCTGAATGGGAACAATTAGTGTGATAATTAACACACATGACCATCTTCAGCGCTGTATGTCTAAAACATCTCCCTGTAATATGAATTATATGATAGTTTAGTCTTGCACAATATCATCATTAGTTATAACTCACTCCGCCGTGATTGTTTACCCATCCATGCAAATGCTGACATGTGCTACTCGCATTAAGGCATTTCCACATTAAAGCCGCCTACAGACATGTCCAAGTCATCCTTTATCCTCATTATATTACAGTGTTGGCTCTTAAGAAGTTAATGAGCTGCAAGGGAGCAGTTACCCTACCATCTAGGCTGTACTGCTTCTCCAATAGGACATTTATGGGCTTTACATGCTACTTTTCTGTTCGGTTATTACCTGTAAAGAAGCTTTGGTGAGTGTGGTCAATCTGAAAGTGGTTGATACCAGGAAAAGTTTTTTAACGTTCGGTATTTGTGCCAGGTGGTATGGTGGCATAGTGGTTAGCATGTCTGCCTCACAGCAAGGAAGTCCTGGGTTAACTTCTGTGTAAAGGTTGCATGTTATCCCTGTGCTTACCTGGGTTTCCTCCTGGTATTCCGGTTTCCTCCCACAGTCCAAAGACATGAACGTTAGGCTAATTGGCTGTTCCAAATTGCCCCAGGGGTGAATGTGATTGGCCCTGTGATGGACTGGCAAACTGTTCAGGGTGTACCCTGAGTTCACCGAAAGTCGGCTGAGATAGGCTCCAGCCTCCCCGCAACCCCAGTAGGAATAAGCAGGTCAGCGAATGAATGAATGAATGAATGAATGTGTTTCTACCACACATTGGTGATAAAAAAACAACAACTACAAACATTGGGATGCCCAGTCTGAGTGCACTACTAAAAAATTATTTGAGTTTTTAGTACAAAGGAAGAGTCGAAATTGATGCTGAATTCGAGCTAAATCACAGGTTTATATTGATGTACCTGTTTTAATACTTTTTGTTGCTATAGTAACTAATTATCCCTGCAAAAGACTGGTGACCTGTTCAGGGTGTTCCCGGCCTTTCACCTGAAGCCAGCTTTCCCCACAACCCTGACTGATTAAGCGGTATGGAGGTATGGATAGATGAATGGTTAAACATTCACATGGGACAGATGATTTAATATTATACTAGATATATGGCTTAAAAAAGGAATAATAATTCTGTGATTTAGCCAAGAAATAACGTCCTGTATATTCTTTGATTTGTTTAAATTTTCTTTAAGTAGATGTTTATTTACCATATTTCCATGGAGTCTCCAAGGTCAGTGCAGTCAGAGGTAAAGCAGTATTTGTAAGCACTTTATTTTTTGCTATGGGCAAGGCACTCAACCCCCCACTGCCCCTAGGTGCAGGTTTGATGCTCAGTAATGGTGTGTAAGGATGGGTGAAATGCAGAGGTCAAATTGACTGCTCACTGTTCACAGTGGGTGAGTGCAATCACAGAGATTTAATCGTAATCTTTTAATAGGACAGTTTATGCTTTGCAGGCTCTCAGTAACAGACTGCACTTTTGGTCTTTTTTTCTTACTTACATTATAGCAACAGTTTCAGAGATGCTACAGTATAATGTAAGTGCTACAAAGAATTAACATTAAGTGTAACTATGGACTTCTAAAAAGTATGGTGTCTCATTTTGTAATAATAATAATAATAATAATAATAATAATAATAATAATAAAAATAATAATGTAATATAATAGAAGTGACATACCTAATGGTGTGCAGGTATAAGAGTTAACAGTAACACCACTTCATCATACCACCTGGTTATAATAAGAGCACACATATTTCATTCCATTTAAACCACAGAAGGTAACAACAATTTTTTTCATCCCGAGGTGTTATTCAAGACAAATATGTTGTTTAGCTGTATAAGAAATAGGACAAAATGAAATAACACATTTATATTTCCTTGCCGTTTTAAGCATTGCATTGACCCTACATGGCAAATGTAGCTAGCGATTTTGAAGTTGAACATTTTTTTCTGCTTGGATTTAGCCCCCTTTGAAATCAGTGCTACTCCTATTTAATAAAAGACAAGCAAACTTTCAATGCAGGAAAAAAGATGTCAGTTAAGTGTACGTGGGTGGAATTGCTGGTGTCATCATAAATGCAATCCCTCTCTCAAGCAGCAGAGGGCACTCACAAAATGACAAACTGCAGTTTTAATTCTCAACACATTTCAATTTCTGATCCGCTTTATCCTTGTAAAAAAAGATCCAGTTGAGGCGGGAGGCTGTAGGCACATCCTAGCTGCATCCCAGGTACATGCTCAACATCTTAGAAGACTACTGGCCAACGCAGGCACACAACCATTCACACTTTGATTCACACCCTAGCGGCAATTGAGAATATTAATTTTGCCTACCATGCATGCCGTTGGAGGAAACCGGAGTACCTATAGAAAATACTACGGGTGCTTCAATAGAATATATAGCATCACAACAAGTTTCAAAAAAACATATTGAATAGGATATAAAGGCAGAGTGTTTGCCAATTGTAGTTTGCCAGACCATTCTAAGAGTAAATGAGTTTCACTGAATGTATTTTCAAGACTAGGTTGCCTGAGCAAAAATCACAGTGCTGCAGTAAATGCAAAATAATCCAGGGGCTTGCCATGCACCACACGAGTGCCATCTCACAGCCTCTTCTTTTGACCGTGGACTGTAACAGCAACCGACATTTGCATTACAAAGCAGGAATGAATGATCTCTGAACAATGTTGGTATTGCTGCAATTGTGTGTCTGTGGTTGCTCCTTTTGTTGGATACCAATAGCAGTATTGGCTGTGACTCAGATCAAAGCAAAGTCTGAAATGATTTGCTTGGAGTTTGGCCCTGGAAAAACACTACAATTGTTGCAGAAGCTAATATATCCCATCCACAGTATTTCAGGGGCTCAAATAAAATTCACCCTACTTACATGTTTGAGAGGTAATGAAGTGCAATGTCGGATGTCTCACATTAAATAAATGATGCCTAATTAGATCATGTCATGAATAAGCAAGCACTGTAACAACTCAGATGCTCCAGTTAACTAATATTTAAATGAGCCTATTCACTTGCCAGTCATAAAAAATAAACATGAAAAACATGGAAACAAAATCAGAATTGGAAACAAAATCGGCCACAATGTCTTTCTGAAACCATTTGCCTACTCCTGTATTCAAGTGTCAATGGCTCCTGCACTGGGTGCAATTATATTACTAAATATCCCTATCTTGAGATGAGAGAGCAGCACAGAACTGTAATCACAAGAAAATGGAGGCCCAGACAAGGTAAGCAGAGAAATATCAGTATGTTTTAAGTAACAGTGTGTGTGTGTGTGTGTGTGTGTGTGTGTGTGAGATAGAGAGAGAGAGAGAGAGATGAGAGAGTAAAATGTTAAATTAAATGTAATGCTAGTTGTATTTCTCTTGAAATCATATGCCTTCTTTTGTTTCTTAACACTTAATCTCAGACTTTTCCTCTTTGTACGAATCGATGGTGTAATGCCAAGTTATCGTGCATACTCAAGATTGTTCTTGAGTTCTTGAACTTGATCTCCTCCAGTTTTTCCAGTGGAATACTGGGGTGTTCCCAAGCCAGCTAATAGATATAATTTCTCCAGCATGTCCTAGGTCTGCCCTGGAGTCTCTTGATTGGACATGCCCAGACGACCTCTCCTAATAGTGATCCAGGAGGTCTTGTGTATTGCAAATACATTAACCTAAGATATTGACTGCAAAATCTAAAGAAACAAATGTTTCTCCAGCTTGCGTTGGCTGATGGAGTACATTTGGTCTGAGCTGAAATTTGAACGTTTCATTTTGGCTGAGCTGTTCCTTCAAGCTATGATAAATATATAATGTAAATTATTATTTTTGTATTATTATTTTAATAGTCAGGCTGTTAAATATACTGTCAAATATGCTTTTTCCTCCTTTTTTATTGATGATACAAACAATGATTGCAAAATGGGTTTACGTTATAGAAAGGTTTACAGAATGTGAATTACAGTCTCTTAAATGAACTGGCTGTCACTGCTTTTGTTACTAAAAGTGACTTTATCAACTTGCAGTATTGGTTATTGTTATAATTAATTCTGTATTTGCTGAAACAGACAGGCAATAATAAAGGAGAGGTCAAACCAATTAAAGCAGCAGTGGAGAAGAAGCAAGCTCAGTGTGTGCTACAGATGAGCTCTATCTATTTCATCTTTCTTATAATCTTGAATTCCTGCCTGTAATCAACCAGCCTCTGCCTGGTTCCTGCAGGCAGGACTCATCACTCACTTGCCACAAACTCATGGAGAACAGATAACCTGCAGCGACTTCAATTAATTTTTCAGCAGTTCATTAATTTGCCAGTCCGCTCTGCTTTTGCAGCTGTCCTGATGCACCTTGCATGTACCCACCAGTTTGCTATCTGTATTTACACATGACCTGATTTGGCCAAAGGACCAGTGTTCTTGGGTCAACATGTGCAAAGACTGCTCATATGACATCATCATGGATGGTCAGCATAGTAACCTGTATTCCCTTCAGTCGTGACAAGTTGCTTGGGTCAGTTTGCACATTGCATGTGGGAATGTGCTGTCTAACTTTTTTCAAAATATTTAACAGTAAATGGGAACTAACTGCAAGGTATTTACTGCAGTCTTAATAATTCATTATTCCAGAAATCTGTAAGCAGATAACATGCGACATCACATTGATGTATGCCTGATATGAGTATCAGTCTCAGTGTCATGAGTATCTGGAGGGGTAAGGAAGATACTTAACATTTTATTTGAAAAAGGTAGTCAGACTCCAGCGCTTGGGACAACCATGCAAAAAAAAAGTTGATGGCCTTTGGGCAGTGCGGGATCTCTGCTGTGACATGCCAAGGCCAGATTACATGAAATTAACCAAAGCAAAAAAAAAAACAAGGCAACAAGACATGAACAAAATGAACATAGAAAGAATATGGGGTCACAAATGGGGTCCTTTTATACCATGACCTGTGACTGTGTAAAAAGTGTGTGTGTGTGTGTGTGTGTGTGTGTGTGTGTGTGTGTGTGTGTGTGTGTGTGAAAGAGAGAGAGAGAGAGAGAGAGAGAGAGAGAGAGAGAGAGAGATGGAATGGTGAACATTATCTATAGAGTCTATAGTGCTTCAGTGCGACGATGTAAGTAAGGCACAGTGCATTTAGGGATACGTCTGTCTGTCTGAAGCATAGTTCAGCTTTCAGTGATTACCTGACAAAGAGGAGTAGTGTGTACTATATAGCATACTGTTCAGTGTATCGCACCTCTTCCCCCACTCTGATACACCTATGTAGCCCTTGATACAGAGAAGTAGATGGGGTGGAGTTGGGAGACATTTGTCATTCTATAAAATCAGGATGCATGCAAAATGGCGATGAAAATTATTATTATTATTATTATTTCCAGTGGGATCTCTGCCATATTGTGATTGTTCTTCTTTACCTCTATCATCTCCACTGAAGCATTTTCATTAAATTACCCAGCTTCACTGTAAAGATTATTTAAAAATACTATTTTGTTTCTCTGAACAAACACTGGACATGAGCCATCCAAATACGAATTGCACAGTTCACTTAAAATGAGTGATGATCTTTATTTGGTTAGAGTCAATTTGAATAGTCAAAGAATAAGCCTCATAAGTGAACCATCACAGCGCGAGCTAAGAGTAAATCACATTTTTTCATTAGTTCAAATTTGTTTACTGAGAACATTAACTAGGAAAATCTCCTTTTAAATACAGATATTTGTTTAGTTCTCTTGCACGCACCACTCTTGCACGTTTAGTTGGCTTGGGAACGAAAAAGTACATTAGCACCCTGAAAAAATCAGCAGAATATCTGTATATTAATCTTATTTAAAATCAGTCAGGTGACATGGTGGTGTAGTGGTTAGCATGTAGACCTCACAGCAAGAAGGTCCCTGGTTCAAGTCCCAGGCTCAGGGTTAGGCAATAATTGGGTGTTCCAAATTGCCCCTAGGTGTGAGTGTGCCTGGTTGTGAGTGTTGGTCCTGTGATGGACTGGTGAGCTGCTCAGGGTGTACCTTGACTTCGCCCAGAGTTGGCTGAAATAGGCTCCATCCTCCCTTCAACTTTAATAGGATTAAGTGGTTTGGCAAATGAATGAATAAAATCAATCACAACCAGTCATACTAATACAGTGAATACAAGATAGGTTGTAAGCAATACTAGTAAATAATATACAGGCTATAGCACAAAAGATTTTGGGAAGTACTTTCCAAAAAAATTAACAAGTAAGAACTCCATGATACCACTTGAAGAACAAAACTCAATCTTGTCACGCAGAGGTGAGTTGGTTCCCTCTTGAGTCTACTACTTGAGTTTTATTTTTCAAGTGGTGTCATGGAGTTTTTCCTTGTTAATATTGTCTCTGGCTTGCTAGGGATACATATATATTTTAAAGGGTAAAGTATACTTTTTATGCATAAATATACAGTTATAATCCACAATCTATACATGAAATTACTATAACTCCTATGTGAGAATGTTCACTCACTCATTATTTTGCCGAACTGCTAAATCCTGCAAGGGTTGTGGGGAGGGTGGAGCATATCTCAGCCAGCTCTTGGCGAAAGTGGGGTATACCCTGAACAGCTTGCCAGTCAATCGCCAGTCGATCACAAGGCCAACATACTCAACCATTCACACTCACACCTAGGGGCAACAGCCAGTTGTGCATGTCTTTGGACTGTGGAAGTTCCCCAAAATCAGGGGGAACGTACAAACTCCACACAGAAACAACCTCGGGTTAAGCCCAGGTCTTGAAGCTAGGACATTCTTGCTTTGAGGCAGACATGCTATCCACTATGCCACCATCTCTGAATTGTAAGAATGTCCAATGGAAAAAGCACTATGCGAAAAAAAATTTAACTGAATGGATGAACAGAGTTACAGTGTTCGACAGATGCAGTACTTTTATGCCAAGGCCAAAGAGATCATTTTAATCTCATCATTTCATTCCATGAACCTTTTTCTACATTACTTTATCATGTCTTTTGGCAAATTGCAAGTGGTACGTTATATTCCCTACTCTTTTCTTTAAAGTGAAGGAGTGTGTCCAGCTTCTTGACAGTTACCCTTGCCCCTTTGGTTGGGCAAATCCCTTCTTTAACTTGTCACTGAATTTTGGTGGACAGCCTCCTTTACGCATGTTCTATGGTGCTTGTATGTTAATTTTTGGATGGCTACTTTTCTAAAAATGGCTAAGAAGGCTAATTAATTGCTCTTATAGTACCTGATGAGTTCCACCTGCTGATATAGGTGTTAACATGTTTAGAGATCATCTAAGGACTTTTGAACAAGGAACCAAGATGATAATGAGAATGCTGTATACATTTCTGTTCTCCTCAGGGGTTGTACAAGCCTCCTGTGAAATGAGTTTAATTAATCAGGGGCTGCTTAGCAATCATCAATGAAATACAGTCCAACAGAGTCAGAATTTTAGGCTTTCCTGCTCCAGAACATATGAACGTCTTCACAACGAGCTGCTGAGCAGAGAGATGCTGCTTACGTTGATTTCATCTGACTTGTTTACATTGCATGGATGCACTTTTTTATGTTAATCATGAACCTGGATATTTTAAATTCAGCTTCTGAGCACAACTTGCACATATTGTTACATCACACGATGCCTAATGTTGTTTGAACTTGATGAGACCCTTGGCTTCTCATAAAATTTTTTTAAAAAACATTAAAATCAAGGAGCAGTGAAGAACCTGAAGCTTGAGTGCATGTGTTGAACTGGTTTAAAATATCCTGCCATCAGGAAAAAAGTAATTTACTACACATCCTATTTAAATTGTTAACACTGTGTATGACTACAGTGACTTGCAAAAGTATTCACCCTTGGCTTTTTACCTATTTTGTTACATTACAACCTGTAATTTAAATGTTTTTTTAATCAGAATTTTATGTGATGGATCTGCACAAAATAGTCTAAGTTGGTGAAGTGAAATGAGAAATATATAAAAATAAAAATCAGAAAATTGGCTTATGTATTCACCCCCCTTGCTATGAAGCCCCTCAAAAGTTCTGGTGCAACCAATTACCTTCAGAAGTCACATAATTAGTTAAATGAAGTCTACCTGTGTGCAATCTAAGTGTCACATGATCTGTCAGTATAAACACACCTTTTTCGAAAGGTACCAAAGGCTGCAACACCACTAAACAAGAGGCATCAGACCATGAAGACCAAGGAGCTCTCCAAACAAGTCAGGGACAAAGTTTTTGAGAAGTACAAGTCAGGGTTGGGTTATAAAAAGATCTTTTACCCTAATAACCAAATCTTTGATGATCCCCTGGAGCACCATCAAATCCATCATCTTCAAATGGAAACATAATGGTATCACAACAAACCTGCCAAGAGAGGACCGCCCACCAAAACTCACAGACTGGGCAAGGAGGACATTAATCAGAGAGGCAGCACAGAGACCAAAGGTAACCCTGAAGGGTTAACCCTGAAGGGAGACTGGTGCATCTGTGCATGGGACCACAATAAGCCATACACTCCATAGAGCTGGGCTTTATGGAAGAGTGGCCAGAAAAAAAGCCATTACTTAGTGTTAAAAATAAGAAGACACATTCTGAGTTTGCCAAAAGGCATGTGGGCGACTCCCCAAATGTATGGAGGAAGGTGCTCTGGTGAGATGAGACTAAAATTGAACTTTTCGGCCTCCAAGGAAAATGCTATGTCTGGCACAAACCTAACACATCACATCATCCCAAGAACCAAGAACACCATGCCCACAATGAAACATGGTGGTGACCGCATGATGCTGTGGGGATGTTTTTCAGCAGCAGGGACTGAGAAACTGATCCAACTCGAGGGAAAGATGGTAGGTGCTAAATACAGGGTAAATACATTGTTCTTGAGCAAAACCTGTTTCAGTCTGCCTGTGATTTGAGACTGGGACGGTGGTTAACCTTCCAGCAGGACAACGACAAGAAGCATACTGCGAAAGCAACACTCCTGTGGTTTAAGGGAAAACATTTAAATGTGTTGGAATGGCCTAGTCAAAGCTCAGACCTCAATCCAATTGAGAATCTGTGATCAGACTTGAAGATTGCTGTTCACAAGCGGAAACCATCCATCATGAAGGAGCTGGAGCAGTTTTGCCTTGAGGAATGGGCAACAATCCCAGTGGCAAGATGTGACAAGCTCATAGAGACTTATCCAAAATGACTTGCAGCTGTAATTCCTGCAAAATGCGGCTCCACAAAGTACTGACTTTAGAAGGGTGAATAGTTATACACTCTGTTGTTTTCGTTTTTTTTTTTTGTTTGTTTGCTTCACAATGAAAAAAAAAATCATCTTCAAAGTTGTAGGCATGTTCTGTAAATGAAATGATGCAAACCTTCAAACAATCCATTTTAATTCCAGGATGTGAAGCATGAAAGTCTTCCCCTGTTGACACAAAGGAAGGAAGAAACCTTGATAGGAACCAGACTCAAAATGGAATCCCATTCTCATTTGGGTGACACCATATAAAAGTACAAATAGAGTAGAAGAAAATTCAGTAGCTTGTTATTTTATAACTACTGGTAATTGTATTCATAAATCAAAATGCAAAAGCATTTATATTCACAGTAGCCTAAAGTAATTTTAAGAATTTTTGAGTGTATATGTGACCATCCAGCACAAAACCAGTTGGAACTCGCATGACCCAGGTAAGTGGCTCATAGAATAACGTCATCTTTCATTTGCCACTTCCTACTTGGAGGCCGCTTACGTCCTAATGCCGCGCGCTGTTAGCAGTTGGTGTGCACGTGGTTTGGGAGTTTAATTCAAAACTGTACAACACACTGTATGAAATTATCATCCCCTAATGGTTATGTACACTCTAAAACTAGTTTAGAAACCCCCAACCCCCTAACCCCATGTGCACGCTTGCCGCTAACAGCACGCGACATTAGGACATAAGCGGCCTCCAAGTAGAAAGCTGACGTTATATTGTGAATGTATAATATATATATATATATATATATATAATTACCTCTCACATATGATATTGTCAATCAGTGCTTATGTACTTATATAAATACAATAAGAAGCCGTTTCCAGCTATCCCAGCTGCTGTCTGGTGCTCCAATCTTTACTGCTGAAAGCTAAATCAATCCCAGGGGCTCGAAAAGCAGGTGACCTCATCCAGTGAAGTGCATTGCTACCTTCCAGCAACACTTCATGACTGCTGTTCGCATCGAAGACAGGGAAACTGAAGGAGGTTTCCACCCTGGCTTGCTTATCTGCTGCCTTTCAAGACACAAAAACCACTGACTGCGTTTTAGAGAACGAGAGAAAAAAAAGTTCAACTGACTCATTAAAGTGGTAAAAGAGGTCTCATGGAAGTTAGATGACAGAAGGCTGTCTTGTCAATCAGTGCTGTGATTGAGTGTGATGTACATAAAGCATAGATCCAAAAGAAAGGCTGGCCAACATCCCGACATCCTGCCCACAGTCAGTTCCTTAGAAAGTAACAGGGAGTTAATACTTCATGAAGGACAGAAATAATAGAAATTAAAAATGTAAAGGAAATGAAACGTTTCCCTGTGAATATATATTCATAAGAGAGTGCTGGACAGTCATTTCCTTCATCAAACATTTTGACAGTATAATGGAAATGAAACTCTGGTATGAATCATAATGGAATCATTTTAATAAACCTTTTACTCTGGAGTATGACACACACCTCTAAGTCTAATCTGTATGGAGAAGAAATCACTCTCGGTAACTCTCTCAGTCATCTGCCAAACCGCTTAATCCTCCATTAGAGTCATGGGGAGGCTGGAGCCCATCTCAGCCGACACTAGGTGAAGGTGGGGTACACCCTGAACAGCACGCCAGACCACCACAGGTCAACACACACAATCATTCACACTCACGTTTTCACCTAGGGGCAATTTGGAACAGCCAATTGGCATTATGTGCATGTCTTTGGACTGTGGGAGGAAACTGGAGTACCCAGAGGAAACCCATGCAAGCACGGGGAGAACATGAAAACTCCACACAGAAACCCAGAGGCCGGGACATGAACCTAGGACCTTCCTGCTGTGAAGGGGACGTGCTAACTATCATGCCACCATGCACCAGTTCATCGCACAGCCAACACACACAAAACCATTCACACTCACACCAATATGGAACAGCCAATTAGCCTGACATGCACTTCCTACTGTGCGACAAAAACCTGAGTACCTGGAGGAAACCCATGCAAGCACAGGAAGAACATGCAAACTCAATGAGCCCGGGACTCAATCCCATGACCTTCTTGGTCTGAGGAGGACCACTACGCCATCATGCCAACAGGACAACCATCTAAGTCATATTCCGTGACTGTAGTGGATGGATTACATCCAAAATAAATTGAATGGGCTAGTTCTATACTGCGGCGCACAGACAAGATATGGACACGGGACAACCATCCAAGCCATATTTTTTGACAACTGTGCTCTGCTAAAAAGGTATGATGTGTTATTCATGAATAAATTTAAAGTTGTAATCATTGGCAAATGTATGTGGTACAAGGAAAATAGAATACGTTTCCTATAACAATTGTTCCCAATAGTTATATTTCTTACATATTTCCAACATGATTTCACCTTCTCTACATCCCGATGTGAGTTCTAAATGCTTAAACTTTTTTTTTTTATCAGTGTGTGTCTGTGAATGTCTTATCACAGTCTGAACTGCAGAGCACAGCTACTCTCCTGCTGTGTTTTGTGCAGACATGGCCGAAATCCCACTACCACCCCTCAGGAAGCCTCGGCCGCTGGTCAGGTAATAATAAGGTGAGCAATCTGTACTTCTTGCCTTTTTTGCTATTCCATGAAGTCCCCTCTGTTTCGATAAGCCTCTTCGAGCACTCCAGGAGAAAAGGGAAGTGCACTTCAGCCTCAGAATATCAACGAGTGCCCCTGACCAGCAGCAGCTGGAGGGGATGTCTGAGGATGAATAATGAAATGAGCAGCAGCTGAACATGTTTCTTTGCTGGATGTTACAGACAGAAAATGTCACCAGGCAATGAAAAGTGCCAAGTTTAAATTTGCTCCACAAGTGTACATTGTCGTGCTCAGAGAGAGAGGACATCAGAATACAAAGGCACACCGAATCCAACAGAGTGTTAGAGTCCCAGAGTTAATATTCTGGACAAGAGAAGAATTTTGCTACTTATGCTCGTAGTGATCCTTTGCTTTCCTGACCTTAAGGCCTGGCTTCACTAATTAGACTAATTGGAATCATTTTAAAACCAGAAACCCCAAATCCAGGATTGCTTCTTAAGTGCAAACTAGTGTTCATAATGTTTTTTTTATGATGTTCCAGTGTCTGCATTTAATACATGTTCTCCCCCTTTGCTGTAAAGTATGAGTGACTAATCCTGAGTAAAGCTTTTGTAATATTTTAAAAGATCCATGTCACCTGTCATTTGACTAGAACAGCAGCTTTAAATCTTGGAGAAACTTAACTAACAGAAGCAAGATAATCCACTGAGTGAAATCTAAACTAGTGAACAAAAGAACAAAACAGTTGCACAATTAATCGTATGACATCACCACATTAGATTAAACTAAGGGCGGGAATATACCTGTCTCTAAGAATGCAACTGCGTATGCATCATTATTGTCATGCATTCCCAGCATTTAATTTTTTTTTTTTTTTTTTATGTGTTCACCGAGTAACTTTTCAGAAACGTGTGAGGGTTGCAGTACCAGTAAAAAATACGGTGGCAATGTGAAAAGACAATAGGCTGGAGCCCATCCCAACTGACTGCAGGCAAGGGCATACACCCTGAACAGCTTGCCAGACCAGTGCAGGGCCTGCTTTACTAAAAGTTAGCGAAGTTTGTTAAGTAGCTACTATTGGAATGATAAGTTAGTTAGGATAACTATATACACTATATGGACAAAGGTTTTTGTACACCTGATCATTACACCCATATGCTGGCCCTTCCAAAAGTGTTGCATCAAAGTTGGAAGCATACACAGTATAGGATATAGGATGGCTTTGTATACTGTAACAAATCTGCACATCCGCGCTTCAAAGTCTAGTGGAAAGGTTTTTCAGAAGAGTGAAAATTATTATAAAGGACAGAGAGACTAGATCTGGAATGTAATGTTTAAAAAAGCACATATGGGAATGATATTTAGTAGAGCTGTAACAATACATTCAAATATTCGGTGCACTGATTATTTTGTTAAGGTGAATACTATATCATATTTGTATCCCAAGAATCGGATATACAAAAATACAAAAGGAAAACTGAAGAAAGAATAATTAATTTTTTAAACAAAAAAGTTAAATGCTAAATGGTAAAAATCTCAAATTGCAAATGTGCTCCGTGACACATACTGCCAACCTTGACTTACACATTAGCTGTTTTCTTAACGAGCCATAGCCGAGTGGGCTAGAGCAAGCTAAAGCCATCTACTGGCACTTCTAAGGCTTGATCTAATTACTGACCTAATTATTTGTCTCTTTTAGTCTCTTAACCACTTTGATGTTAACATTTAGCTCCATGGTATCTTTGCGATTAGTGTGCAAATATGGATTTATAAGAAAACTATGTTTAGTGCTTGTCACCAAATGAGTCAAGATATAGTAAAAAATTAGGGTGGCAATGTGAAAAGACAATAAGCCCATCCAGCTGACTGCAGGCAAGGGCATACACCCTGAACAGCTTGCCAGACCAATGCAGGGTCTGCTTTACTAAAAGTTAGCGAAGTTTGTTAGGTAGCTACTATTCAAATGAGAGGTTAGTTAGGATAACCAGATACACTATATGAACAAAGGTTTTTGTACACCTGATTATCACAGTGCTTCAAAATATGCTTAGTGATTCATTATTGGTGTACATAAATACACATGTAGCATTATAGATTGTTTTAGTTGTATTTTATTTAGCTACTGCTAGCTCAGCTAAGCTTTGAATAGATCCATTAAAAAAAAAAATTATATATGTATATATAATTCTTACACACACACACACACACACACACACACACACACACACACACACACACATCAATATTTTCACATGATTGTCACAAAAACAAATCAAGATCCAATCGGTTTTTATCTGGGCAGGTCGAGCTAGAGCGGAAACCGCTGTCGTACTCGAGTGCACTGTTTGCCGTTCTGTACACAGTTACACCTGGTAAATCCCTGTCCAACACACTTCAATTCATATTGCACTGCGTGCCGGAGGCTATCTTCCCCGGGTCACACAGATCGACTCAAAGCGACAGCCATTCATCCCGACGTTGGGTTTCATTTGGCTCCATGTAGAAGTGGCCACACTAGGTGTGCTGTTTTGCTTACCAAAACATTGGGCTTGACTTCGCTTATTTGTGAGTATCTGGGTGGGAGAGGTGAGAAAGCTCCACTGAAAAGACAAACCGCTTTATTTATTGAATGTTTAAAATCAAGGAATTTACGTGATAAGAAAAAAAGAAGAACAAACCAAAAAGAAAATGACTGAGTTGTTTATTTAGACTTTTCTGCTTAATGTGTTGGTGTGAAAGTGAATCTCTCTCAGTCACTCTCTCAGAGTGATTTTTTTAGCATGCACGCAACTCTGAAAAGCTCCCGGGAGTGTTGTGTTTAAGCGGTACCAGTAAAAAGTTTATCTGTCCTTGGAGGACTGGGTGTGTGTGTGTGTGTGTGTGTGTGTGTGTGTGTGTGTGTGTGTGTGTGTGTGTGTCAACAGTAGGTTTATTCTGACCTTGGGAGGAGCAATAAAAGTGTCAGAGTCAAGCCACAGGGGCAAAGGCCGCTGATGAGTATTGGGGGCATGTATTTTGTTCTGTTTGTAGTATTTTTTCCTTTGCCATTTCATAAGAAACAAATGACTCCTGACACGTAGGGGGTGTACTTGTAAATCAAGGATAGGCTAGGTTTTAGGTTACTGCATTCCACTGGTAATACAGATAAAAAAGAAAATGTTGAATAACATTGTGGTCAGAAAAGAGATAAAGAGATTACAGAGGAATAAATGAGACAAACGGAGAAGCTAGCAGATTTCTTATTCAAAGTCAGGAAACAGAAAAACATATAAGTTAAGGTGTATAAAAATTCTAAAACTTGCAATTTGTGTCATAGTGTAAAAAAGTGTATATGTATTTATCTTTAACAGGGGGCACAGGACATTATGGGGCTTGCTATTATGTCGTGTCTCTCTGATCTGCCATGATCAGGAAACATATATTTTTAACATATATGTAATCTTATCATTCATAAAAAGAGTGTGTATGAACTTTCCTGCATTTGACCTAACAGGGCAGGACAGTATATGAATTATGTATTTTCTTTTATTTTTACCTTTTGTAAAATCAGCAAAATTAAACTGTAATTGTGGAACTGAATTTAGTGGAACAGAAGGGAGTAGGAAATTTGGAATTACCATATGATTGGACGTTCTAAATCTTAGAACGTTGTGTTTAGTCTCACAGGGATATCATGGTTTCGGATCCACAGCAGGACCTGAGTGCTGTTTTCAGCTGGACACCTGGAAAAGGTGAGGGACTGTTCTCCACATCAGCTGGTAAAACCAAACCTGCCTAAAGTGAAGTAATAGCAGACACACGCACATGTATTAATGCAGCCGCTGAGGGCTTTGAGGACCAAGTGGTGCTGCTTTAAGTCATGGCTCAGGCTGTAAAGGTGCCCTAACTGGCTGCTCAAGAAGGGATGGCAGGGGGGCTGGAACTATGCCCACCCCAGTAGACAGAGATACTTCTGCCAAAGGCTCTCTCACATGACTCTTTTTTGCCAAACAAACGTAGCCACTAACAACATTTGACTCTGTTTCATCAATCAACTTGATCAGTCAGACTTAATAGAGTACCCCACGGAAATCCAGAAGAAATACAACAAGATTACCTATGTCCCTTGGGGCCTAAGCAGGTATGACCCAAAATAAGTGTGTTGCTCAAAAGACAAATGATGGTGCTCCCTTCTGGTCATTTGACTTAATTGATGTATCATCCAAGTAAGTGTCCTTGACCTTAATCTACTGTTTTCCTTTGAAGCATTTCATTAATATCAGATAATTATAAATTGCTCAATAAGGTATTAGATTAATCATGTAATCATCTGATAATTTTGATTAACATTACAATTTGTTTACTCATAAATGTAAAATCTGAATTGTGTTTGGTAGTTTAATAAAGTGTATGTCCATGAGAGTGAGAACTCATTGAAGAAAACAAAGGAAGGACAATGGGACCTTAGTGACATGCTAGAAACCTCTCCCCAGGACCCAAACAAGTGCCTATACGCATTGCAAAGCTACAGAGCACAGAAAAACTGAAATGACAATGTCATATATTTGGTCCTCCATAAATCTTATGCAAATTGCTGGACTTCCCCATCATGTACTGGAATTAATTATTGATTATTCATTCATCCATTCATTCATTCATTTTCTTCCGCTTCTTCCGGGGTCGGGTCGCGGGGGCAGCAGCCTAAGCAGTG
>JBCNYH010000026.1:15651977-15671751 GCA_039654325.1 Tandanus tandanus
CTACCAATCACACCCTTCCAGGTCACACTGTCATTGCCCACATGGGCGTTGAAGTCTCCCAGGACGACAAGAGAGTCCCCAGCGGGAGTTTAATTATTGATTATTAACAGCATAAACATTAATATGAATACAGAAATTGTAATATCTTTGAAATGAGTGTTCATATTTTATAAATTTAAAGACATTTGTAATCCTGAAATGGAAAACTGTCCAATGAAGTCATCTCTAATGTAATATATGTTTAAACTGTTAATGATTATATGTATAGAAGAGCAATTGTATGATTTACTGTACTCTTTGATTATTGGATGATTAATGTGACTATTGTATGAGGAGTTTATTCACTGAAGTGAGATTAAGATTATTTTATTATTTTACTTTCGGGACATGTTGAGATTTGTCGAGACTTGTTGAGATATGAGGTCATGAGGCACCAATCAGAGTCAAGAGCTAGAGGATGATAGACCAATCAGAGTGGAGTGGGTACTTTATAAGCCAATGCAAACTGGTAGACCACGTCCGAGGTTTTTTTTCTCAGAACACTTTCTTTAGTGTGATTGATTGTATGCTTTTCTTTTCCTAAAGGCTAAATAAACACCTTATTATAAATAAAAACCACATTTTTTATAACCCAACCCTCTTTTGTTTCTCTCTACAACTTTGTCCCTGACCTGTTTGGAGAGCCTCTTGGTCTTCTTGGCTTTTGGAATTGTGTGTAATCTATACCTATATACCTAATTTGTATGTAGCTAATTATACCGAATTTGTATCTATACCTAATTATGTGACTTCTGAAGGTAATTGATAGCATTGATCTTATTTTGGGGCTTTATAGCAAAGGGGTGAATACATATGCACTTACCACTGTTCTTTTTCTTCTTCTTCTTCTTCTTCTTCTTGTTCTTCTTTTTGTTTTGTTTTTTGTTTTAAAAAAAATACTTTTATTTCTCGTTTTCTTTTACACATTTGGAATATTTTGTGTAATACATAAAATCCAAGATACTAATATATTTAGAATACAGATTGTAAGGCAACAAAAGAGGAATAATGCCAAGGAGGGTGAATACTCTTAAATAAAGCCTCTCTTAAATAAAATGCTTTACTGCATATGAAAGATAAAAAGTATTATGTTTTTGTATGTTAATTAAACAAACATCCTGATATACAGTGTGATTTACCAATGTGACTCTCCAGCACAAAACCAGTTGGAACTAGTATGACACAGGTAAACGGCTCATAGAATAACGTCATCTTTCATTTTCCACTCCCTACTTGGAGGGCGCTTATGTCCTAATGTTGTGCGCTGTTAGCGGCTACCGTGCACGTGGTTTGGAAGTTCAAATCAAAACTAGTTTTAGAGTGTACAACACACTGTATGGAATTCTCATCTCCGGTTATATACACTCTAAAACTAGTTTAGAAACCCCCAACCCCCCCAACCCCACGTGCACGCTAACCGCTAACAGTGCACAACATTAGGACATAAGCAGCCTCCAAGGTGGAAGTGGGAAATGAAAGATGACATTATTCTATGAGCCACTTGCCGGGGTCATGCGAGTTCCGACTGGTTTTGTGCTGGAGGGTCACAAATATAAAAAAAAAAAAAAACTTTCCCCCCCCTTTTTGTCAAAGCACCCTTTAGTATTCTGTTGTATGCAAACAACTGCAAATTAACATCCCTATGGCAACTTCTTCTGCCACCAAGGGAAACTGTTATTTTTCCTTCATCAGTGTTCATCAAAAACAAAAAAGTGCCATTTATGTGATTACAGTAATTGGTATTCTTAGAGTCTTTTCCATCCGTTTTATTTAGCTGAGTGTTTCATATTCACTCAAAACAGGTGAATAAGAGTAGCTCATTGTGTGGCCTAGTCATTGCAAATGACAGGCATAAGAATAGACTTGCTAGCAATGTTATATTTTGGAATTAAACAAAACACCCTGTATTGAAAGATTTAGTATTTAACTGTCTGTTGTGTCCTAGTTAGCAGATATATTTTCAAGAGCCCTGCAATAATGAATCCAATTTTGTCTGCACATTTACAGTTGAAAATAATAGAAACTGAATTAATACATTAGGATTTAAAAATTTTAATCTTTAATCTCTTGCTCCTTTCTGTCTGTCTATCTGACTGTCTGTCTGTCTGTCTCTCTCTTTCTCTCAACATGCCATTTCACACATCCCCACTGTCTCTGGAGAACCTGTGTGATGAAGCAGGCAGACAGTGTCTCTATAGATACAGCACAGAAAATCAATTTCCCATTGACCCTCAGCTCTGCTGCTGCAGTTTGGACCATCCGGTGATGCAGCCCAATACACAGTGAGCTCGTAACCATTTACTCAGCCCCTCCACTAAGAAATACAAACTCTCTTTTCTGCTTGCTTTTACTCTGTGAAAAGAGCACACAACAAATAACCTTATTTTGTTCTGGAGAGGTGGAACTTCTCAATTTCCTAAATTGGAATGTGTTCTTTAAGACTGCAGCTGTTTCTGCTAAAACCCATGCCCCCAAGGTGTTATGCCTCCAGTACTGGGGCACAATCTGACTTCATTCACTTTCTGTCAGCAAGTGATGGGGTAATTGATCTCTCATGGGAAGGTTTTAAAGATCTTGGGTTGAGGCAGTAATATTGTATTCCCAGTTTGCTTCTATTCAGCCAGTTTTCAGCAAGAAGCCTCAGACAAACTGCTGAACAGACTTAACAAAATGAGATCATCCATTATGCATAGGACTGTCCATGTTGCTGGCCATCTTTGATGGTGGATAGGTGACCACTTAGTGCAGAGAATAAAGAAGAGTGGGGTTTTTTTTTGCTTGTTTGCTTGTTTTTTTTAATCCATTTTATTGTTTCAAGGTGTACAGTTTTGAAAATAGTGCTCAATGTCAATTGCTGTGGCTTTTATACTAATAATAGCCAGTTAGTTGCCTGATCTCTTCTGGTATCTTCATAACATTCCTTACAAACTGCACTTATGGATGTAAGCTTAAACATGTAATTAGTGTCTATGTAAAGTAAGCTTAATTTTAAAGCAAAAACCTTTACTTATACAACAGCACTGTTCAGTTCTTGATGGTCTCAGGGGTTTATAGTTATAAAGTTAACTATTTTTAATAGACTAACAATTAATCGACTTGTAAATATAATTTCTGATATATTTTTTAAGTTTTATTTATTTATTTGTTTGGTGAATACCATTATTACTAAAGCAAGAAACCCAGTTAACCTTTTAGCATTACATAACTTCCACCGGCGATCACCGGTGGAAGCTGTCGGTAAATGTATCGACTACGTAATTCAACGATAAAGGGTTCAGAATCAATATTTATCTAATAACATGACAAAAACATAAAAAAATGTATCAAAATACATCATACTCACCAGAGATGCTGACTATTTATAGACAAAATCCGAACTTGGCACTGACCAACCAATCAGAGGACGGAAAAAGTATGACGTTATTGTGGGCCAGCTACCTGGCTCTGTGAGGCGAATTTGAAATCTGATTGGTTAAAGAAACAGCCCCATCGCTAATATAGTTTAATTGACATCGGCCAGAACTACTGATTCTGAAGGCCCTGGGCAGATTAGATTGACATGGCAGCACATAGAGGCTGAAATCTGATTGGACAAAAAGTCTAACATCCACATTCTGGAAGCAGTGCAGTCAAGAGACACGCTACGAAATGAGGAGAATAGACTGTTGGGAATAAATTAATTCAATTTCATGGAACAAATACTAGAATTTAAGTTGTAAATGTAGGTCAGTGCTTCAGTGTTTTGGCCAGCAGAGAAGGCCTTCCTGGCCCTGATGGCCTGCCACTGGATATTAGATAATTTTATGTCACAGTGTACAAACAGGCAAATATTTATTTCTTATTTCTTGCTAGCTTGCTATTTTGTGATCCATTACTGTTTACAGTTAAACAGTGTGCTTTTGTACTTAAAACAATTTACTATCATGCTGTCTTGCAATTAATAACATCCTATTTTACTAATATTTATATGGTGCTGTTTCTAACACTACAGTAAGCTAGTTGCTGTCTTTAATGCTTTGTTTTACAGGTAATAGCATTACATTTCAGATAACATAGCTTTATTGTTAGAAATTAACTGTCTTAACAATAAATAAGAAGAGGAATATTAATTATTGCATAAAGTAAGAGTATTTTACTTAGTGTGTTTCAAACTCAGGGCCTGTGTTTTGTTGATTTGTGGTACCTAGCTACATATGCTACTTAGTGTTTGGGTGTCATTGTTTATGGTCAATACTTTGGCGTTTACTTTACATTTTAAGTTTAATTTCAATAAGCCTTAGATCAATAAGGGCAAATGATATGACAGCCAACATTTTCTTGGGCAATGCAAAGTGGGCAGGTGATGTGACTACAGCTTACCAGCTCACCACAGCAAAAAGATACCAATGACTGAGAGAAACCAAACCCAAGTTCCTAAAATCCTTTACTGTGAGAAAAACACCAAGATAAGTTTATTGATTTCTACCACAAAATGGAAGAGCAATTGATCATTGCCATTACCCTGTATTATACAACTCCACTTAAATGAGGACACCAACTTCAAATGTGATGTTCTAGATTAGTGGCATTCTCTGTATTTGTACATTTATACAGGTTTATTTAAAAATATGTCAACATTTCATTATATGGGTTAACTTTACACTCTCAGACATTACAGTAAAAATTACGGTAAAGTACTGTATTTTGATAACGGTGTCACCGTATTTGAGAAATACGGAGTAAGTTTTGCTAAATTACGGTATTATACCGCAAACGCCTGCTCAGCTGGAAGACCTCACTCAGTGAATGGCTGACGTCATACTGGCAGCCAACCAGGCTCGCTAGACGGAATAAAGGCGCTAGCGGTGGTATCGGGGACCAGATTCAGTCCGGCATGTGTGCCGCCGAGTGACGTCATTACACCTGTTGTTATTGGTGTTCGGGGCGCTCACGAGGGATGCAGCACAACAGAATGAGCAGTTAATTGCTCAGGTATTTTCATAAACGTTTCTGCCTCTTTCGTTTATATTACCACGGAACGTTATGAATTATATCACCAGTTATAAACACAGCATATTTGTCAGTAACATGATCGGGGGTTTAATGTCAGTGTGGCCCAGATGTAGGGATGGAGTCCAGTTAGGGTCAGTCTCCATCATCTCGTATGCAGGTTGGCCTACAATGGCATGAAAAGTAGACAGAGTGTGCATCATATGATTGTTCACTACACTACATGTATCACCTTTAATACAAACTGCAGACCACCTTTGAAAAATAAAATAATTTGAGGTTCAAAACCCGGGGCCAAAATGCACTGTGGCTTTGCGAGAGTGACGTCACGTGTCAGAGAATGAACCCACAATGCTTCTTTGCCGGGAAATTTGACTACCCAAACAAACAGATCAGCCATGTGTGTGTGTGTGTGTGTTATTGAATAACGCTGAGGTTTTTTGAAGGTAGCACACATTGTCAGAATAACAGCTTTCACTGTCATTTAACAATATCTGCTCTGTCTCTCTCTCTCTCTCTCTCTCTCTCGCTCACACCTACCTTAGTGTGCCTGAGAGAGGCCTGCACGCATTTTAGCAGCTGAGGATCATAATTGATTCCTAATTGCTGCACAAGCTATAAGCATTATGTGCAGTATGGCAGCTTGACCTTTACAAGTTACATACTGAATGTGTGGCAGACATTAGCCGTTAGCCATGATGAGTTGAGTTGCATCTCAACACTGGCAACGGTGCTTTGAGGGTAACCACTGCCATGCATAATTAGATTTTAGCTAATAGCTTTTCTCCTCAATAATTACCGATTGTATTTCATTTCAGTATTCTGGATGATAAAGCCAATGACCATATTGCAGCCGTCAGATGGTGTAATGAATTTTGGGACTTGTGTTCCATTACAGGTGCATGCATCTATTAGAAATTCCAATGTTGTCATGCAGTGTGACTGAATTAATAATTTAATGTTTCACATACGCTAATAGAGGTGAACTGTCGGCCAGACTGTCACTAACCCAGCGTGTCACAAGCCTGCATTCAAGCCACGCAAATAAATAAATAAATAAACAAATAATCATTTACTGTGCTTTCAAAAGCAACCAAGACAAAACCAGTGAAGAAAACTTAATTTAAATAAATAACTTTTGTGTGGAGTTTACATGTCTCCATATTTGTGTGTGGGTTTCTTCTGGGTACTTACAGTGGCATGCAAACGTTTGGGCACCCCGGTCACAATTTCTGTTAATGTGAACAATTAAGCAAGTGGAAGATAAAATAATTTCCAAAAGACATGAAGGAACAGATGATACATTCCCTTTACATTTTAAACAAAATTATGTTTTATTTTCATCTTTTACATTTTCAAAATAACAGAAAAGGAGAAAGAGCCACAGCAAACGTTTGGGCACCCTGCATAGTTAATACCTAGTAGTACCTCTTTGGCAAGTATCACAGCTTGTAAAGGCTTTTTGTAGGTAGCCAAGAGTCGTTCAATTCTTGTTTGAGGGATTTTTGCCCATTCTTCCTTACAAAAGTCATCCAGTTCTGTGAGATTCCTGGGCTGTCCTGCATGCACAGCTCTTTTGAGGTCTATCCACAGATTTTTAATAATGTTTAGGTCAGGAGACTGTGAAGGCATGGCAAACCCTTCAGCCTGCGCCTCTTGAGGTAATCCATCGTGGATTTTGTGGTGTGTTTAGGATCATTATTTATTTGTAGAAACCATCCTATTTTTAACTTCAGCTTTTTTTTTTTTTTTTGTTTTACAAATGGTGCTATGTTTGCTTCCAGAATTTGTTGAAATTTAATTGAATCCATTCTTCCCTCTACCCATGAAATGTTCCTTGTGCCACTGGCTGCAAAACAACCCCAACGCATGATCGATCCACCCCATGCTCAACAGTTGGACTGATGTTCTTTTCATGAAATTCTGTGCCCTTTGTTCTCCAAACATACCTTTGCTCATTCTATGCCAAAAAGTTCTATTTTAACCTCATCGGTCCACAGGACTTGTTTCCAAAATGCATCAGGCTTGAATAAATTTTCTTTTGCAAAATTCAGATGCGATTTTTGTTTCTTCTGATGACTCTTCCATGAAGAAACTATTTGTGCAGTTGTTGCTGAACAGTTAAACAGTGTACCACAACTCCAGTGTCTGCAAAATCTTCCTATAGGTCTCTTGCAGTCAAACGGGGGTTCTGACTTGCTTTTCTAGCATCTTCCACTTGCTTAATAGTTCACATTAACAGAAATTTTGACCAGGGGTGCCCAAACTTTTGCATGCCACTGTAGGTTTCCACGCAAAGTCCAAATGCATGCAATTTAGGTGAACTTGCTACTCTAGGTGGCACAGTGGTGTAGTGGTTAGTGTGTCCACCTCACAGCAAGAAGGGAATAGGTTTCAAACCCCGGGCTTGACGAGGATATTTCTGTGTGGACATTACATGTTCTTCCCGTGTTTGCATGGGTTTCTTCTGGGTGCTTCAGTGCACACGTTAAGGTGGTAAATGACCTACTGGTGGCCTCTGACCACGGCTGTGGCTCCCTGTTTGTGTTACTTCACCTTAGTGCAGCCTTTGACAGTTCTGATCATACTATTCTCCTTGATAGATTAGAAAATGTTGTTGGAGTTAAGGGAACAGCCCTCTCCTGATCTAGCTCTTATTTAACAGACCGTTATCATTTGTGTAAATTATAGGACGTTTTAATGTAAGTTTGGTGTTCCACAAGGTTCTGTTCTAGGCCCACTTCTTTTTTCGCTACACATGCTTTTTTAGGCAATACTATTCGTGAGCATCGTGTTCTCTTCCAATGTTATGCCGATGACACACAGTTTTATATTTCAGGCAGATGAGAGATTCCAGCTTAATAAGGCTGAGAAATGTGTAAAGGACATTAGACACTGGATGCTTACTTATGTCCTCTGATAACACAGTAAATGCAAACATAAAACAAACAAAAAAGTTGTTAAGGACATTAGGATTTTTTTCTAGTATCCAGAAATAATAACAAGTTTAAGTATAAAAAGTAATAATAGTATTTTAATAATAAAATTTAATAATCACTTTTAATATTTTTTCCATTCTAATTTTGAAAACAGGGCAGCATGGTGGTGTACTTTAGCACATCTGCCTCACATTGTGTTTCTGTGTGGAGTTTGCATGTTCTTCCTGTGTTTGTGAGGGTTTCCTCCGGGTATTCCAGTTTCCTCCCACAGTCCAAAGATATGCACATTAGGCTAATTAGCTGTTCCAAATTGCCCCTAGGTTTGAGTGTGAAATTGAATGGTTGTCTCTGTTAGCCAAGCAATTACCTGTTCGTAGTGTACCCTGCCTTTGCACAGAGTCAACTGAGAGAGGCTTCACCCTTCCTGTGACCCTAGAAGGATAAATCAAATGGATGGATTGATGGAGAGATGGATTTTTCAAGCAAGGATGTACTGTCAAAGTGGCCTCATCACCCAACTTACGTTCCTTCTTTTTATACTCTTTAGATCTTTGAAATTCAGTTGATGCAATTTATGCTGCAGTTCCTTGTTAAACATGTGGCTTGTAGACTATTCTAAATATTTAATTAGGGTGACTGTGTGCATTTTTCAGAACTTCTAATGGATTCACACACATGATAAAATGATATCTGGAACATGCACATGTTGGAAAAAAAAAATTATTTTAACTTTACACTCCTACAGTTTTACAGTAATATCACATAACACCCCAACCATGGAATCAAGCACAGGAACAACATAACATTAAGTGAACATGCCGATAAAAAGGTCCCTACTTCCACTTTGATTTGCATAGATATAGATGAAATATTGAGTTTCCATCTCGCCTGCCTTAGAGGTGTGCCAAATTGACAGCTGATCTGCTCAAGCTGCTGCCACTGCCTTACCTCCTCTTCTTCCTACATAATTGCCCCAGTATTTTCCCCCCTCTGTGATTGAATTCATCAGGCCTGTTTTGTGTATGACGCTCAATCTTTGAAAAGAAAGGGTGTGAAGCTGCTTATTTATATGTATGAATTCACAGTGTTTGCCCTAGTGTGAAATAATGGGTCATTCCAACACAACGTGGAGTGTGGAGACTGAATTTCAAATGGGTTTCCAGTCTCGCACCACTGAGCTCTATGAATGCTGAGCACACTGGGTGGTGGTGGCGGGGGAGGGTGATGGTGGCGAGTTGTACTGTTCATGAGTATGAGTTTAAAAGGCCCGAGAGGGAACTTATATGGGACTAGCCTTGTTCCGGTCACTGGCTTTATTATTAAGAATCATGGTACAAGTGTAGTAGCCTCCTGTGGCATGTTCTCTATGCAGCACAGAGCTTGAGTCACAATTCAGCTTTATATTCAAAATATGTACATAAAACAAACACAGCTTACTACTGCAAACACTATTAGTATTCATCATTCTAAGTAAAATTGTACATAGCCACAATAGTTTCTTTTTATCCCAATTCTGCTAATAAAGTTTTAATGTAGAATAATATATTGAACAAATTAGATGCTTCTGCACACAGATGCACAGGCACTGGTATGGATGACACACCACAGAAATCTTAAATACATGCATGTTCAAATGGTTCATATTATTCATATGGTGAAATTTTCTGTAATGAGATATTTATTTCATATTTATGAAAGAAATCTCTTGTGTTAGCACTTAACAGCCAGAAAAAAAAAAGAGTTGACATAGGAAAAAAGAAGCTGGTAAGCATGTTATAGTCATTATAAAAAGTAATAACATTTTCTGCAGATTATATTCAATATTACATGTAACATTATAACATCACTGTGATGTAAGAGAAATAAAAGACATCTGGACATTCTCTGGTAAGAAAATGGATAATTTCTGGGTTGTAACTTAACTTCACACCTCATTGTTGATTACAGTCCTATGCCAGCATAACACAGTGCTTCATTCCTTATTTATATTCCCAGAAACCAAACCTACATTCTCCCTTGTCTACTACTAATTCATTCATTCATTCATTTTCTGAACCGCTTAATCCCAATTAGGGTCGCGGGGAGGCTGGCGCCCATCTCAGCCGACTCTGGGCGAGGGCAGAGTGCACCCTGGACAACTCGTCTACTACTAATGTGAACTATTAATTTCACTATAGTTATAAAATTCCCATTTTATATTAAATGATATGATTAAGATGTACCTTTTTTCATTTTCTGAACTGCTTTAACCTTTATTAGGTTCACAGTGAGGCTGGAGATACATAACTTCTGTAATGTAGTCTAATTAACTGTTCAGTATTTACTTCATGAGAAATGTTTAGTCCTGATCAAGTTTGTTTCACTGATTTATATTACAACCTACCTGGGTGGGGGTACCGGCAAAGTTCAGAATACGCTATGTAGCAGGCTACTGATTAGTTTATGACAGAAATGTGGAGGTGAACTCAGAAGCTCTTTGTTTACGGGTGCTGCTGTACTTGTGAACTGCGTGGCCTGGGAGTCTTAAAAAATCAGTGCGCCGATACAACTGACCATCAACTTAGTTTTAACTCTGGCTTCCAAAGCCCTTTAAACAGACATCGATCCAAAACTACAGAACACAAGTTATCTTTGATCTGCATGTTTAACAGGGCCTTAACTGTTCTTACTTGTGGTGCTAAACTTTGAGGGCAGAGGGAGGGTCACATGAGGTAAATGCAAGGGATGTATATGTGCCTAGCTGTTGTTATATACACACAACAATTTTTTTTGCACTGAACAGTCAAAGTTTAAAGCAGATTAGATATACATATGTTTTTGGCTTTGAAAAATTGATTAAATCAGTTTCTTGTAGCCTTTCAGAATACCTTTTGTCAGAAAGGTGGTTCTGTGGTTCAGTCTCTGTGTGCTTGAGCCGGCATGAAAAACAGGCAAATAAGAGGTCAGGCACTTAAAAAAAATAAGGCATTTTGATTAATTCTATTGGTCTGGGTGATTGACAGAACAGAACGGTCCATTAGCCTAATGTGCGTGTCTTTGGACTGTGGGAAAAGACTGGGGTTCCTGGAAGAAAGCATGGTGAGACCATGTATACTTTACACAGAAACACTGTGACCTTCCTTCATGTGAAGGAAACTTCTTTCCACTCCACTTTAAGGTGTATGAATGTATAAAAATTAGTTTTATGGAACTGACTTAACTCTTTATATCACAAATACACCTAATGGTGTTAATGAACACTGGAAAAGGCTGGACTGGCTTTGTACTCTTACTCTTACTCTGGCTTTGTGCCTGTGTGTGTGTGTGTGTGTGTGTGTGTGTGTGTGTGTGGAAGAGGGTTGGGGGGATTGGCATGGCTTAGTCGTTCTTCTTCATGCCTTGCCGAGGCTCCTGTGCTCTGTGACCAACTCTGACAGCACTGTGTACCCAGTGCCAAGATCCTCTCTGACTTGAGCACGCACAGCTGCTTCCTTGAACTTCCCACCTGTGCGGCCTGTCACAAAAAGACAAACAACATGCAAAAACACTGAAGTGAGTCCTGCAGACCCGTTGTGAAGAAATGAAAGGGAGATTATTCCCAAAAAGAGAGACCTTTAATGAGATAAGGCATCATGCTTCTGAGAACACTGATATACTGAGATTCTGATGATAAGCCATGCAGAATGAGTGCTTATACTCGTTCTAAATATTGTACATGACTGTGAAATAGAATGATATTCAATAGCCTTCATTTAATTTGCAACATTGATGATTATAAAGTGGGATTATAAAACTAAGCCCTGCGATGGCCTGGCGAGCTGTCCAGGGTCTACTCTGCCCTTGCCCAGAGTCGGCTGAGATGGGCGACGGCTTCACCGCAACCCTAATTAGGATTAAGCGGTTCAGAAAATGAATGAATGAATGAATTATAAAACTATTTATCTAACCTAGAATCAAGCATCATATGGTTTGAGCAGATCTCTTAGGCTTGTTTAAGGCTTGGTAACATCTGTCAGTACTCCTCTTGCTGATTTCAGATAGGTAACTTACTGGGTCATCCATTTTCCTAACAAGAGGGCAATATTTAAAAGACAGCGACTAATGGGCTGATCCCGGTTGCCACATTTAAGACCCTTCAGGCTCCTTAGAGTGGAGACATTGCCAATAACTGATGAGTTTTTCTCTGTGTTTAATCTTAAAAGGTTCACTGAGTCTTATAAATGTCTGAGTAGCATTGCCAGGTGCATTCTGCAAACCCACACCATTTAAGGAGGGCACAGACCATAGGAATATTAACAGAATTTAAAAGCAGAGCCTCTTACAAGTAATGTTAGTCAAGTCATCACATCACACAAATAAAGAGGGATCTGCATATACTGTATCTCTCAATACTCTCCTGAGATTGGCTGATTGTTGCCAGTCACCCAGTCACATTGCTAAAAGTCTCAAAAAGATAATTAATAAAGAATATATATTTAAACTTATTGTTGGCGGCACGGTGGTGTAGTGGTTAGCACGTCTGCTTCACAGCAAGAAGATACTGGGTTCATGTCATGGCTTGGCGAGGGCTTTTCTGAGTGGAGCTTTCATGTTCTCCCCGCGCTTGTGTGGGTTTCTTCTGGGTATTCTGGTTTCCTCCCACAGTCCAAAAACATGAAGATTAGGCTGACTGGCTGTTCCAAATTGCCCTCTAGAAGTGAATGGTTGTGTGTTGGCCCTGCGATGGTCTGGCGGCCTGTCCAGGGTGTACTCCGCCTTTGCCCAGTGTCGGTGGAATAAGCTCCAGCCTTCACACGACCCTAATAGGATTAGGCGGTTTGGCAAAGGAGTAAGTGAGTGAGTGAGTAAACATACTATTGTGAGACCTCCAATCAAATACTGACAGGCCTAACGGTGTTATGTGTTCTGTAATATACACAGAAACGTAATAAAATAATTGGATTGATCTCTTTCATTTCTACAATTCTGACTTTTATTTGTAGTTTTCTGCCACAGAATGCTCCACCCCCAAGTGGAACAAAACAGCCCTTCAACCTTACAGGGTCGGCCTTGGTGCTGCACTTTGAAATGTGTTGCATTAGCTTTAAAAACATAAGCATTGCTCATTAGTGACTCTTTTTCTCCAAGTCAACTTACAATCAATGCAGTTCAAATTACATTTGCAATTTTTTTGTACTTTTCAATTTTTACATGGAAGGGCAAGAATGGTGGGCTTTTGCTGATGAAAAACAAAACCTCCGTGTCTGCATTATTTTAGTCACAGAGGAGCTTCCAAACATTACAAATGTAAATACCATATATATATATATATATAATGAGGTCTTTTTCTCATCCTAACTCATTTTCTGAACCACTTTATCCTTGATTCACGAGGAGGCTGAAACTAATCCCAGCAAACTCCGAGCCAGGGTACACCCTGAAGAGTTTGCCAGTCTATTTATTCTTACTTTCTCATCTAGGGGCAATCAAGAATATCCAATTAGCCTAATGTGCATGTTTTTGGACTGTGGGAGGAAACTAAAGCACACAAAGGAATCCCACCAAAGCACATGGTTCAAACTCCACACAGAAACACCCTTGCCAGGTGGATTGAAGGCCAGTCAAGAACAAACAAGGCCTGGTGGTAGGGTGCTGGATTACTAATCGCAAGGTCGGGGGTTCAAGCCCCACTATCAACGGGTTGTCACTGCTGTCCCCCAGTGCAGCTAACTGGGTTATCAAATGCAGGCCATGTCTCTCACTGTCTATGGTGAAAGGCATGTAAAAGAACCATTGCTGATTTTTGTCAAGAGTAGGCTGCATAGCCGTCAGCGTGTTTCTGCCCTGGCGAGCTGTCCTGGGTGTACTCAGCCCTCGCCTAGAGTTGGCTGAGATGGACGCCAGCCTCCCCGCAACCCTAATTAGGGTTAAGCGGTTCAGAAAATGAATGTACTTGAAGTAATTTTGCATTGGTTTATAGCTACCATTGGTTTTTGAAAAAATGTTTTAAGGTGTCTCCTTCAGATGTGCTGCTCTTAAATAAACCTTTTAAGGTTTAAAGTTTTAGAGGTATGACTCAACTTTCTTTTACACAGTTCAAGGTTTTAAAACTGTAACAAAAAAATCTGAAAAACTGTAATATCAAATAAGGATATTTATACAATCATGGTATTTACAGAATCACAATACAAATCAAACTGCTACCCAGATATCGTGATAAATTGGTCCCTGGCAATTTCCATCCTTGACCCAAGCTCGGGGTTAAACCCAGCTCCCAGGAGCTCTGAGGCAGCATACATGCTGCACCACCACTACCATCTGCAGTTCTGATAATAATACATCTCATCTAAAGAGCAAGCTAGGTTACTTAGTGAGGTGCTACAAGCAGGACTGCAAGGTTATGGTTATAGTGTGCACTTCTGCCAAAAGTAAGTAAGTAAGTAAGTAAGTAAATAAATCTCACTTTTCAAAAAAAATAATAAAATAAAATAAATAAATAACTTTCATGCTATAGCAGCATGCACCATCAGGGTTGCTGTGTCACGGTGTGAGTGCAGGTGGTAATTTTGTGGACATTTTACTGTACTACCATGTTCTGTTCATCTAGTCTCACAGCTGTGGCAGTATGTTTTAGGAGATTGGAGCAGATCCATGCTTAGCATTTTTCAGTGCAGCACAATGGTGTTAAATACTGGAGACTCCATTCAGGGCCCCATATAGTCTGCAAAATAATAGAGCCTGAGTGCTCAATGGCTAATTAAGACACTAAAAATCTGCTATAACTGAACCGGCTGTGCCTGTCCTGATAACCAGCATCATGATGCATTTGTAAGGCCACTGACACTTTGCTGGAAGGCATGCCTTTGGAAAGGCCACACAGGTGGTCGAAGCTCGGCATGGACACCACGCATGCAGATTTATAAATGCGACAACTCTAATCAGTGTTTGTTTCCCGGAGCACTTGCCTAATCTAAGCAGACCAATAAATGCACTTATTGAGCCTCAGTCATCAATATCCTCTTCAGTTTTGTCTTTAAAAACTTGAAAAATCGACATTGGGTTCTTAAACCTCAGAATATTTGGCAGCTGTGTGGTGCATCCCCAGTGCTTTTGTAAATAGAAAGTGCATCCCAGCTGCTCTAATTTGCATAGGTAAATGCCCCTAAATCCTCATAAAAGGATATAGGGACATGTGCACACCGAAATACGCATGAAGACGAAAATAATAGTAAAGTGAACCTAGAAGCACCAGAATCTACCCAACAGAATTTTACTTTAAGTAGCATGTAGACAGCAGATGAGAGTGAAGCCTGGCACACTATAAGAGGTGCAGTGGTGCATTTTTTGTGGTGCAACAAAATGGCATAAGACGCCTGCAACTAGTGATAGGGTGGCTGACCGTGAGATGTCAAACCTGGGCTGTGCCTTTGGCAGAACACATGAATGTGAAGCTTGTGCCCTGTGACTGCAGTGTCAAGGTCACTTCCTGACAGAGAATCAGATGTTATTGCCTTGTTTAATCCAGGTTTAATACACTCTAGGTTTTAAGTAAAAGCAGCAGCTGTAAAACAATGACTCTTCTGCTCTTTTGGTGATCTGCTATAAAATGCTTAGCTTGTACATGTACAGCGTGTACATTGCATGTTCTCTCTGTGCTCTCGTGGGTTTCCTCGGTTTCCTTTCACAGTTCAAAGGCATGTACTGTTGGCTGCTCAATATCCCCCATGTGTGAGTGTGAATGGTTGTGCATGTGCGTGTTGGCCCTGCACTGGTCTGGCAATCTGTTCAGGGTGTACCCTGCCTTCACCCAGAGTCGGCTGAGATAGGCTCCCTGTTACCCAAGTAGGACTAAATGGTTGAAGGATAAAGAAAGAACTCTTCTAGATTGTATGTGTAGCTAAAACCAATTTCTGTTGTACTAATGAAAGTTACACCATGGCACAACTAGGGCTTTTCTTGTATTTGTATGTGCAGTATATGTGAAACATTCTGAACAATAATATTCAGTAAACAGAATATGTTACAACGATATAGTTGTTTGTATAATTGTTTTCTTTGCATGTTACTGTCATAAAGAGAGCAGATTGGAAAAATGTGGATGTGGTTGCAGATAAAAGTTTATTGAAAACCAAGCAGACAAATCCATAATGTTGGACTGTCTTAGATTAAGGGCAGCAAAGCTTAATGCCAAGGGCAAGAAGATGTATGTCATAGACAAAAGCATAAAGAGAGTCCATATAACAACCTGCCAGGTCAGTTAACAGAAGACAGAACTATCGGAGTTAAAAACAATTGCTAATTATTCATGGGTGATGATCACTTGACCTGAAATGGGTAGTAAAAAAAAAAAAAAAAAAAAAAAAAAATCCACTTTGCACAGGTTTGTCTTATTTACCATGCCACAATGTTGCTGCATCAGTGAAAATATCTCAGCAAAATTAAAGGATCTCATTTCATTTGATAACAGGCCTTTATTGGGTTTTTATTAAATCCTTCCCTCTTTACATGACCAGTGTGCTTGGGCTATAAATCCACACTCGCCACCCTTAAGCTTGACCACCAAGCGGAGTCGATTCTTGTCTCACTGTAGAGATCAGTAATCTTGAGATTTAAACAGATATTAACCACCATAAAATGTGTGTTCTTTCTTCCACTCTCCAACCACTTGCAGTGGTGCTTTGACTTTGTGAAACATTTAGAACTTTCTATATTTCTGCATAAATATGAACTAAAACATCATCAGATTTTCACATATGTCCTAAAGGTGGATAAAGAGACCATAGTATATATGTATATATTACATAGTATATATATGTATATATTACAAATAAGACATAAAATTATACTTGATCATTCATTTATTGGGGAAAATAGTCCAATATTACATGCCATGAAAATGGCAAAAACCTTTGGTTTCAATATCCGGTGTGACTTATACAGCAACAACTGCAACTTAACATTTCCAATAATCAGTCTTGCACATTGACTTGGAGGAATATTAGTCCATTCCTTTATACAGAACAGCTTCAACTTAAAAAAAAAAAAAAAAGAAAGAAAAAACAGAAGGTTATCTGTTATGGTACCAAACCAACACAGGAAAAAAAAACAATCCTAACTCAACACTAGCGATTCTAGAGAGAACGGGCGAGATTCCGCGTAAACAGCGAGAATACTCTGGCGCTGGAGAAGCCTCCCTGCAGGGCTTAAATGCCAGTGGTGATTGCCGGAAAGGTGTGCAGGTGCTGGTGGAGCCCGTGTTGGTGGGAGCCGCCCCATCTCTGTGAAAGGAAAGAAAGAGACTCCACACAAGATAACAAAAACAAAACTAACCCAACAGTGATGCAATCACCACAGTACCTCCCCCTCGGCGCCTCCTGGCGTCCTTCCAGGCTTATCCGGGTGATCCAAATAAAAATCGCTCAGTAAAGATTCGTCCAGAATGAGTTTTCGTGATATACAGGATTGCTCCTCAGGACCATATCCCTCCCAGTCCACTAGAGATTGAAAACGTCCAAAATTTGGGATACTGTGAAGGCAGGGTGGCCGTCGATGATCCGGGGGGGGCGGAGGGGGTACGGCCGGAGGGCTGAGGTCACTGGAGGACACCGGCTTTAGAAGGGACACGTGGAAGGTGGGATGGATGTTAGGGAGTCCGGGAGCTTTAATTTCACAGAGGTGGGGTTGATGACTTTAACAATGGGAAACAGTCCAATAAAGCGTGGAGTGAGCTTATGTGATTTGGTTTGGAGGGGCAGACCATGGGAGGAGAGCCTCACCATCTGTCCTGGTTTGTACTCAGGAGCGGGGGAGCAATGAAGGTCAGCCAGCCGCTTGTTTCTCTCAGCCGATCGAGTGAGAGCTGCTCCTCCAAACTTCTCGCACCCCCCTCAGGTATTCCCTAACCGATGGAACTGCCACCGCCTGTTTCTGGTCTGGAAAAAGGGGGGGTTGAGAAACCATAGCAAGCCATGAATAGGGAAATACCTGTAGCAGAGCTGGTGAGGGAGTTATGAGCGTACCCAACCCATGGGAGGTGAGAACTCCAGGAAGCAGGGTGGTGGGCGGCAACACAATGGAGAGCAGTCTCCAGGTCCTGATTGGCTCGCTGTGTTTGGCCGTTGGTCTGCGGGTTTTACCCTGAGGAGAGGCTGGCCACCGCGCCCACCGCCTTACAGAACTCTCGCCATACCAGAGATGAAAATTGGGGCCCTCTGTTGGAAACAATATCCCTGGGGATGGAATGCAACTGGAACACTTGGAGGACAAGGAGATTAGCAGTCTCGAGGGCAGAGGGCAGTTTAGGAAGAGCCACATAATGCACACACTTGGAAAAACAATCAATGATGGTGAGAATGACTGTATTACCTTCGGAGGGTGGTGGGCCAGTGACGAAGTCTACGGCGATGTGGGACCAGGGGCGGCTGGGGATGGGTAAGGGGTGCAGCAGACCTGCTGGGTGCTGATGGGAGGCCTTGCCTCTGGCTCAGACCGAGCAGGCCAAGACGAACTCCCGGACATCCTTGGCCATGCTGGGCCACCAGAAGTGCTGCTTGAGGAAGAGGAGGGCGCGGATTATTCCCAGATGGCAGGACAGCTTGGAGGAATGCCCCCACTGGAGCACTTGGGAGCGGGCAGAATCCGGAACAAAGAGACGGTTGGGGGGTCCAGTCTTGGGGTGGGTTGGTCCTCCATCTGCTCAATCTCCCACGAAGCTGCCCCAACAATGCAGAAGAGGGAATGATGGGGTCCGGTTCCTCGGGAACTAAAAGGGGGTAATGGAGGCGCAAGAGGGTCCAAATGATGAAAGGACTCTCAGACCCTTCCAGCCAGTGCCTCCACTCCTGGAGAGCCCATACAATGGCCAGCAACTCTCTGTTTCCCACGTCGTAATTCCTCTCGGCTGGGGAGAAACGGCGAGAGAAGTAAGCACACGGGTGGATTTTATTGGTCTCTGGGTTGCGTTGGGAGAGGACGGCCCTGGCCCCTGTATCGGACGCGTCCACCTCCACAATGAACTGAAGGGTAGGATCTGGGTGTTTGAGGATGGGAGCCCTGGTGAAGAGAGATTTGAGCCGCGTGAAAGCAGCGGAAGTCTCCGGTGTCCACTGGAATGGGGAACGGGTGGAGGTGAGACATGTGAGGGGGCATGCTACCTTGCTGTAGTCCCTGATGAAGCGGTGGTAGAAGTTGGCGAAGCCAAGGAATCATTGTAGTTCTTTACGAGTGGTGGCAATAGGCCAATCTGTGACAGCTTGAATCTTGGAGGGATCTGGTTGGAGTTGTCCCTTGGCGATTATGTATCCCAGGAAGTTGACTGACCTCCTCGAGAGAGGAGGGCTCATCCCTGGAGGCTAATTTGTCCTTCATCGATTCGGAGATTCCCTTAATGAAGATCCCCATTAATGCGGATTCATCCCACCCACACACATTAGCTAAGATGCGGAACTCAATCGAATAAGAGACAACGGACTGGGATCCCTGAGTTAGTGCAAACAGCCGCCTGTTAGCCTCCCAACCCTTAACTGGATGATCAAAAACCTTTCTTAACTCCTGGGGAAACGAATCATAGGAAGATAATGCTGGGGAGGCATTGTCCCAAAGTGCGGCCACCCACTTAGCAGCTCGGCCCCGCAATAAGTTGATCACATATGCTATCTTCGCTTTATCTGTGGGATAGCTTGAAGGCTGTAGGTCAAAAACTAACCAACATTTTAACAAAAACTGCCCACATAGCCCAAAATTCCCAGAATAAGGCTCCAGGGGGAACAAAAGGCTCCTTGTGAGGGGGGGGGGGGGAGTAAGGAGAGCCGGTTGGGGGGGGTTACTCCCTAGTGGATGAATACTGGAGG
>JBCNYH010000026.1:15717318-15729438 GCA_039654325.1 Tandanus tandanus
AGGCTGGCGCCCATCTCAGCCGACTCTGGGCGAGGGCAGAGTACACCCTGGACAGCTCGCCAGGCCATCGCAGGGCTCATTTCATATACTGTATCTCAATTAAAGACTCACTTGCATTGATGAGTGATTTGTTTACCCAAATAGCACTGGCACCCCTCCTTATTTTCTGCAAAGAGAGATTTGTAATGTTGCTGAAACTGTACTTTTATCTCATGTAATTTACTTTAATGCATATAAACAGGCACAGTATAGACACTTATGGTGATTTGCAATACAGTTACTTCAGCTGTAATTCGTGTGACTTTATAACTGTTTGAAGATGCAAACTACTTGTGAAAAATGCTTACTCTTGCAAAATGTATGTATTTTGTATTGCCTCTCATTCATGCCCAGTGAATCTGTAAATACTGCTGGTGTGCTGATGAGAAAATGTAATGTAAAATGTTCAAAGACAACACATGCAAAAGCATTTTCACATCATGTTTAGGATGCCAAGTTCCCAAATCTGGCTGACTGGGAAGATTTTTACATACAGTACACATGTGGTCTAAATGACTAATGCTATGCTAATCATCTCAGCCTTTTAGCACATCCTTACAAATGCTTTTTTTGGCACAGGTGCTGTGCTTTTTGGCTCCATCTCTCCATCACTCAGCTCTTCGTTCCATGTCGACTTTGCCCATGCGTGGCTTCACCCCCATGTCTGGCATCAGTCAAGCTGAAATGCTCAGTCACCCGTCTTAACCCTGGACACAGAGAGAAGTGTCAGAGTTGAATACACCAAACAGAAGAAAGGGATTAAAGAAGTTCTTAGTGAGAAAATGAGATCTGGCCATTATAGAGACTGTCCTAACACGGAGCTAAAGAGATGGGGGTCTAGACCTCTGGCCTTACGACACATGCTGCTGTGAGCATTAAGAGCCATTAGTGAGCATGTCACCACTAATATGGTGCCCAGTCTACACAGCTGAGAGGCTTATAGGCAGGAATGTGCAATTTTATCTGGATTTTCTCCTCAAGGAAAGATGGCTGATGCAGGGCCCCAGTGGCAAGTCATGTTTAGATGCAAGTATTTTCATTTAAAATATACTTAGCATATGTAGTAACATTCAAAGCCAGTGAATATAATGAACAGTGTAGTCAATGATCAGGTATGAGCAAATATTCATCAAATTTAAGTTTAAAATAAGATACAAAATACCATAACTGTAAGTGTATGAAAATAAATACATGCCATGCCATGTATAAGCTACTGTATTTTTGGATGTTAAAAATATTAAAACTACCCTTCAAAACCAGTACAGTGACTCAGTTGATGACAGGGTGTACTCTGCCCTCGCCCAGAGTTGGCTGAGGTAGGTGCCAGCCTCCCCGCAACCATAATTAGGATTAAGCGGTTCAGAAAATGAATGAATAAATTGTCATAATTTAATTACTTGGTGAGAGTGGCATGGTGGTGTAGTGATTAGCATATCTGCCTCACAGCAAGAAGGTCCTTGGTTCGATTCCCAGGCTCGGATGTTTTTGTGTGGAGTTTGCATGCACACCTGCTTGTGCTGGTTTCTTCCGGGTGCTCCGGTTTCCTCCCACAATCCAAAGACATGCACATTAGGGTAATTGGCTGTACCAAATTGACCCTAGATGTGAGTATGAGTGTAAACGGTTTTGTGTGTGTGTGTGTGTGTGTGTGTGTGTGTGTGTGTGTGTGTTGCCCTGCGAATTTTCTAATTGATTTCCAATCACTTAGAAAATTATGTCTTTATTAAACAGATTTATTTATCAGAAACCTATTTAAAAGTAGAAAAGACACATTTTAGCACATGGTCAACAGATTGTTCACATTGAGTTACGTGTCTGAAATACGACCACTAGTTTCTTCATATTGCCCACACTTTACTAAGTTGAGAAAAGAAACTGACTGTTTTTAGTATTATGTTTATGTTAACATGCAAGTGCCGACATGTCAGGTACGCGGCAAAGTCGAACGTTTAGTATATGACAAGCCCAGTGGTGTTTTTGCTTCACATCATTAGAATGTAATGCAACTTGGTCAGTTTTACAAATAAGTGTTAGAATAAATGTCTGGGAGCAAGACGTAAGTTAAGTGTATCATCTGATTAAAGGACTGATTACAGCATGTTCCTGGGTATGGACATTGTTTAAAATAGACTGACTTTTTTTTAACACTTATTCTAAAAACTGATTTAGTTTCATTACATTCTGATTATGAGAAGAGTGTTTTTTTAACACCCGGAATTCATCCCCGAGTTCGCAGTGATGGGGAAATAATCCTTGTTTTATTCACAGCTAAAATGTTTATATGTTTCTTGTTAATTAATATATGCAAACAATCTTGATATAATCTTCTTAATTTTTTACATGCATCCGATTGTTTGTAATTTTTTTTTATTTTTAAGGCAGTCCATTTTTGTGTCACATAATTACATGCGAGTGCTGGTATGTGACCCACTCTTCACTGGCTGTAAAGCCGATACAACTCGTTCTGTCTTCTGAATCAGTCAAGCGTTTTATACAATTCTTATACCACCTTACACCTTCTATTTTCTAAAATACAAGCTCCATTTCCAGAGAAGATTTTTATATCAAATTTTTGACTGTTGGATTGTGGATCAAATCATTTTTGTCTGTGGTCTGTCCATTAACAAATCATGTGGCAGCTATTCCAAAAGAGCAGGCTAAACCCATCTTCATGATATTTTGCATACAGCTTCCTCCAATGGTCTGGTTCTGCATCTGGGTATTTATTTATTTATTTGTTTATTTATTTTCTTTCTCATTTGCATATTCTTCTTTTGGCAACTATTCCAAAAAGATGTTATGATATAGTCTAGTTGTACAACTAGGCATTTTTATCCAATTTGTATATTGTTTAGGCCAAGTGAATAGCTCCCTGCCTGTCCAGTGTTTAGCATTTGGGACACCTGCTGACAAATAAATGATGTACCATAGCTAAGAATAAATATTCAACAAACAAATATACCGAAGTGAAAATACAGTCAGTAACCAACTAGGCTAGAAATCTAGTGAATCTTCATCAAATGCACCAACAGTGAGGTTTTCCATCTCCTATTACTTTTGGTTTTTTTTTAAATGATCATTACCGAAATGTTTAACTTCAATACTATATGGTTGCTGGATTGTGGGTGCCAAGCTGGATATCTTGTTCCAAAATGCAGTATAAAAAACCAACATATTTAATTTGCTAATTCACATGTCACATCCTCAGCCCATTTCAGCTGCATTCTGATTTTTCCTTCCAGCAGCCTTTGTTCTTATTCCAGTTACATCATCTCATGTGTATTAGGACTTTGGTTAAGCACTTTGTGAAGTATTTCTCTATGTTACTTGTTGCCATTCATTCCCAATCCATTTTTTTCTGATTGTGTTTTCTGTGTATGAACAGTTGTATTTTCTTTACCTGCCTAGCCTCTTACCCTCTGTTGCTGTGTATGATCTCTTTGACCATGACTTTGGATTGTCTGTACTGTGCTGTTTGTCTGACTGTTTGACCTCTGCCTGTTCTATCGACTCTTCTGGATCATCCCTGTCTGCATTCATCTTTTCAAGAAACTCTTTAATCTGCAAATAATGGTTGTCCAAATGTGACAAGTGACCCTTTATATAACTGACAAAAGTACAAAGAAAAGATTTTTTACACTTTTACCAACCACCTTAATTGTACTTAGTAAACATAAACAAAGATATGTGGGCGGCACGTTCAGCACATCAACTTCACAACAAGAATGTCCTGGATTTGAGTTCACGGTTTGACATGCGACATCTTTCAATCTGTTTTTGATGAGCTTGGTCCCAGAGAACTTGATGGAATTTCTGCAGAGTTGATACTATGTGCAGTCTCAGGTTGCATTTTTGTAATGTGTTATTGAGGGCTTTCTGAAGGTTTTCCAAATCACTCACAAACCCATGTGACTATGTTTATCATGATATCATGACAGTTTCTCAAGCAGAGCCACTTAAGGGTTGAAGGCAATGCACATCCGATAGTCATTTCTGACCTTGCTCTTTCAGATGTGTCTTGCAGTTTCTGTAACTTGATGGAATTTTTATAGGGGTGGTTAATAATTATAATACTATTACTACTAATAATAATAATTACATTGGTTGACACTGTCACTTCACAGCAAGAAATCTCTGAAGCTTACGACCAACTGGTGCCTTTATGTGTAGAGTTTACTTTCCTCCGCTTGATTGCATGGGCTTCCTCCAGGTGTTTTAATTTCAGATTAGGTCACCTGGTAACTCTATATTGGCCATGGTTGAGAATGTGAGTGTGAATGGCTCTCTCTTAGCCTCCTACGTAACCTTCTCTGATAAACATTAGAAATAATGAATGATGGATGGATCTTAATAATAATCATCATCATCATCATCATCATTATCGTCATCAACATCATCATCATAGGTTCTTGACAAGGCATTTACTATGTAAATGAGTTGTGTAGCAACAACATTTATGTATGATTATTTGTAAAAACCCAGCCCGGTACATACATTACTAATACACCTCCACCTTATTCCTCAGTTCCCATTCTGTACTGTTCCCATTCACTCCATATGTTTATGACATCTCTGGTGTTTCGCTTATATGCTCCTATGATTAGTTTGTACAGACGGATTGCTTATCTTTTCAGACTAATGTTTCATTCATTTTGATATTGTTTTTGTTCTGTTTAATCGTATACACAGTTTCATATTTTTCTGCTGTGTTGCATCACATCCCTAAAGGCATGATATTTCATCCTACTGCATAATTCAATACAATTTGATTTTATTTATATAGTACTTTTAACAATACACATACCAGAAAGCAGAAATACTAAAATGTCCTCAAGAGACAGGAGAAGACAATTTGTCTAAAATTGCACACTACAATCATATTACAATTTTACTGTGTATAGAATTAATTTAAATACTTAATTCTGATTGCTCAATTAGTCTATGCTCTATTATTTCTGTATGTTGCTATGGATTATGTCAATACTGGTAAAAAGAACATTTTTAATCAATAATTTATTTTTTGCATTAATATTTCATGATTCCATACTCTTTCACTTTGTGCTAGGCTTTGTGCTAGGCTACACCCTATTTTGCAATAATGGCTCACTGTAAATTATCCCTGAAATCTTTCACTGAGTTTTCTAGAGAAGATGCTTCACATCAACAGTCTAAAAATGTGTAGGCAGTTATTAAAGTAAAAACCTCCAAATTTTTGATTTGATGGCATTTTTGTGTTAAGAAATGTTAATTTAACATTTATGGAATCTCCAGTGTTATCACTTTGTAACAGTCAGCAGTAAATCTGTTCTTCCGACATTGGAAAGGTTTCAGAACAGAGGGTACTTTGCAGTTCGTTTATAAAATGACAAGTTGTAATCTGTTGTGTTTAAGAGGCTGGTAAGGGAATAAATGAAGAGCTCTTTTCCAAAACATGATAAGCGGCATTTTTTTAAAAAATGAGTTAGTAATAATGTAGCGCTCTGTTCAGAGGCTGAATCAACCTGCAGCATTTGGTTGTCATCAAAATGCGATTATCCCTGATCAAGCATGCCAATCAGACCATGCCAGTTTTTTAGCAATCCGCGATATCTCCTGTTCAGGGTATTTCCTTATTATTTACATTCACTGCCAGAATACTCTACCTACTTACATGACCGAATCATATCGTAAACCAATGAGAAGCCTCAAAACTTCTCCTCATGTCTCCTTTAAAGACATGACTTGGTGTAAATAGAACTCATCTGTTGCTAGGAAGATGCTAGGAAGATTGCGCTGACTGGTCGAGAGCCGGATTCATTTAGTGTATGGATGCTGAATGCGGACACTCAGAAACTGGTTCTCTAACTGTAATTGCTATTTTCTCAAAAGAAGCATTTCCTGATTAGCAACATACAATGTGATGTAACTCAGTCCATTTTATGCTATAATTATGTATCATACCTCATTTTAAAGCATGTTAAATGCTCTTTCTAAATATATCAATATCTCAGTATGTCAAATTATCTACTTAATCCGTATTATGCTGGAGTGGGTCACATATATTTGTGGAAATTTGGGGAGTAGTTAATTTCGGTTATTTATTTGCTAATAGTAATTATTTTACAGAGGGCTCAATTAATTCCTTGGAAGTTGTAAATGATGCAGACTTTGCAGATAATGATGAGGAGTGAGGTACCCTGGTACACTGTATACCCGTGGCTAACTAACCTTGACATGAAATTGATTGCTGGTGGATTTTTCATCCTGTTTTTACTCTTTTTTTTTTTTTTTAGAGTAGTTTTTCATGTGTAAAAAGTGTTTGTCATGCTGTTTGTATTCTTAGTTGTGCTTAATGGATTTATTGTGATTTGCCAAAAATGGATAAATAGCATTTTGGGGAAAAAATTTAGTGTTGCTGCTAGTTTTCATTAACATATTCTAGATATGATGTTTTTAGTTGAGAGTAACCAATTTAAATAAAGTATTAATACAAAGAACAAAGGTGTTGTCAAGACACTGGGCAGTGAGTAGAAAAATCTTGTTTTTCTTGAAACAATAGAAATGGATTTATGTGGTTTTATAAAAGACCTCTTCAAATATTTATAGCTGCTATAATGTGCACATACCAATCACCCATAATATTAACATCACCTGCCTGATCTGTCAGCACTGTATCCAGCAAGCTGCAGTGCATTGTGTGTTCTACAACATTTATATACAGCCAGCATTAACAGTTTCAGCAGTTTGTGCTGTCAGTAGTAGAATCTGTGGATTCAGTGCAGATGTACTAACTATTGCTATCTACATGCATCAGTTAGCCTTGGGCACCCACAAGACTTTTGCCAGTTAACTGCTTGTCCTTCCTTGGACCACCTTGGGTAAGTACTATCTACTGCATAGCAGGAGAACCCGAGAAGACCTGTGCTTTCAACACATCAACTTCAAAAACTGACTGTTCACTTTCTGCCTTTTTCATCCCACTTCTTGCCAGCTTTCAATGTAAATGAGATAATCAGTGTTATTATGTCCTTACCCACTGGATATGAGCAATTGTGCATTCTGTTTAGCTACTCTACTGCTAGGATATCGCTGCATCTACCTCACTACAAATGAATACAATTGAGTCGGTTGAGATAGGCTCCAGCCTTCCACAACCCTAATTAAAAATGAAATATTGAAAATGTTTTATTTCTCACAATCCAAATGGTTTTAATATAACAAAAAATTATTCCAATTGCTCTCATTGTATAATAAAGGCTATTCCAATATATACAGACTCGAGTTCATGAAATAACTGCTAAGTCTTCTCTTCATCTGCCCATCATCATAATGTTTATAATATTATGACTGACTGGTGTAAATGACAACAGGAACTAACTTCAAGTTACATCCATAAGTACAAATGGATTAACATATAAAATGGCCCCTCCTTGAATCACCACCTTATAATGATGGAGATGTTTGCGTGTCATAATGATCCTGGGAGCTATGTTGTCTGGGGCATTATGACACTGGTAGGTTACTCAAGGCAGACAAGTCCCAGGCGAAGGTCCAGACTAAAAGCAGTTCAGAAGACCCCTATGAGCAGAATGATTGCAAGGACTCAGGTTCCCTTGCCCAAACATGGGTTACTGGGGTCATCCCTGGAGCCAGGCCTGGGGAAGGAACTCGAAGGTGAGCACCTGGTGGTCGGCTTCTGCCCATGGAGTCTGGCCGGGCCCAGCCCAAAGTGAAGCCATGGGTCTGCCCTCCCATGGACCCACCTGTCAGAAGAGCTATAGGGGTCATGTGCAATGTGAGCTGGGTGGCCGCCGAAGGCGTGGGTTCTGTTGGACCGATCATTGGCTACTGACTCTGGCTCTACTGGGAAGAGGCCCTAGGGTTGACCCAGAACATGCTGGAGGGACTATGTCTCTCAACTGGTCTAGGAATGCCTTGGTGTCCCTCCGGTGGAGCTGGAGGAAGAGGCTGGGGGGAGTCTGGACATCACCGCTTAGGCTGCTGGCCCCGCAACCCGACCCCAGACCAGTTGGAAGAAGAAGAAGATGACGATATATAAAATGGGTCGCGTTTGCAAAATGCTGTGAGAAATAAACACTTTTGGATGTGCTCTTATAAGAAAAGTATCAATTTCATTACATGACATTGCTTCATCTTGTCATTTAGCTGTGGATTACCTTCCTATAAAAGCATGCCCTGAAATATTAATTAACCTTTCTGTCACTGCTGGTGAGAGCAGAATGTGCAACATATTTGACTACCTCAGTGTCAGTGAAGGGTTGAGAACAGGAATGTACACCAGATATATTAAACGATACCTTTGTGCCTCCTTTCCACTGATGGATAGATGGATCATCACTAACTGTGTACCAACAAAATGTGTACTTTGGCTAAGAAGAGTAGCTAGAATGATAATAAAACGTGGATTTTGAAGCATTTAAATTAGGTATCATATGCTTGCATTTAAAGGGTGACTCACAGAGACACCAGCAGGGGACGCTGTGTACATTGTTTAGGGTCACTTACTGTGGCATGATTGATGGAATGTGCCTGGTGTCTATAGTGGGTAGTTGTCATCCATCCCATCTGTTTAATGCAACCTTTGAATGTGCACATAAGAATATAAATGGAAATGACAAAAAAAAAAAAAAAAGACAAATGTTGCTAATGTCTTTTGGCGTACGGATACAGAGAAGATGACTTAAAGGCTAATCTGGGAGCAGATTGTTTGGAATAAATGATGGTGGTCTTTTCCAACTTGTCTGACTTTGCCTTTTTGGCTGGTATTCTTTTGATGATGTTTGCTTTTTTCTCTTTTTCAGAATATTTAACAAAGTTCCAAAGGTTCCTCCAACTTATTTCTGCCAAATAGATTCCCTTCTTCCAGCTGTTACATCTAACAACAGTTGTGTTGAAGGGGAAGAGGAGTCAAAACACCCAAGGACATTTCATTGCTAGTTAGGTGGTCAACATGAGTCAGCTGAGATGGGATCCAGCCTCCCCGCGACCCTAATTAGGAAAATCAATTAAATGAATGTGTGTGGCTTTAAAATGATTGGTATGCATGTGGACAAGGAGCCCGAGAAACATCCTGCAATGAGCTTTTCAGACTGCAGGGTTCATAGAACAGGATTCTCTGCAAATCTTCCACATCCTAAACCACCTCCTCCCCAGTGACCTGAAGCTTTCACAGTATGCAGGAGTACACACTTATTATATACACACACTGCTGTCTGTAAATATAAATTAGCATGGGATGACACTGAGACGTAGACTCCTGCTTTAGCTCAATCACAGTTTTCATCTGCTGCATCTGGTTATTTATTTTAAGAAGCACACACATCAGGAAGTGATGAGACTTTGAAAAGTAATTCTAAAGCATCGATGTGTAGCAGCCACTAATGGCCTGCTTAATGTAAGTCATTAACTTCTTAGCATGTAGGAACTGTGTATTATTGTCATGCAGGTGTTCCTTTGCCCTCGAAGCTTACTGTTTACATTCTGATGCCCCCCCCCCCCAAAAGGGGCTTATTGTTAACCATTTATATAACCTATTTGCACATTTCCCCCCTCGTTTGTGTCTGTAAGTTGTTGTGTAATCATTCTTCTGCCCATGTTGACACATATCCACACATATTCTCTCGCTGGAAATCCTTCTCTAGCACGTCCTCAAACATAATGGATTGTTTGAGCAGCAAGATAAACAGGGTTGGTGACCTGTGATTGAGGAATGAGATCACCAGGTCACTGTGCATGATTTATGGGCTACAGTGACGAATTGTGTCTGTTTTCTATGGCGCAATGATCAATCGAGCTGACCGAAAGTAATCTGTGGATTCAGCTGTGCCCCACCTGCCCCCACACCTTTACAGATGAGAGACATAGGTCTTTAATTTGACCCTTATCAGCCTGGACATCTACTCAGGCCAGACAGAGCGGGGGGTCAAGTAGAAGACCATCACTGGATTGGTGGTGGCAATAAATCCTCACTGTTTACACCATATTGTTTCTGTCCTCCACGACAGCTACATTTATACAAGTACATCTGTATTACCAGATGCATGAATTCAGTAAGGGACAGAGAGATGTGATTCTACTTTTGCACACCTTCTAGCAGATCATTAATCTCATTCAAAGGCTAATTGGTGTCACTCAGGGCCTGGTGATATAAACAGGTCACAGTGCACACCATTATTGTTGAAGAGTATATTCCAAACACATGCACATTAGGCTAACTGGCTGTTCCAAATTGGCCCTAGGTGTGAATGTGAATGGTTGTGTGTGCCTTTCCCAGCGATGGGCTGGCAAGCTGTTCAGGGTGTACCCCGCCTTTGCCCAGTGTCCCCAGTAGGTTTAAGTGGTTCAGCAAATAAGTGAGTGAGGGAGTGAGTTAACACAATGCCAAGGAGAAAAGGCATCAGCAATGATCTAGAAAAAAAGCAATTCTTGCTGCCCATTAATCTGGGAAGGTTTATAAGGCCATTTTCAAACAATTTTAAGTTTCAGTGAGATAGATCATTCTCAAGTAGAAAATATTCAAGACAATTGCCAGTCTACCAGGAGTGAACGTCACAGTAAATTCACCCCAAGGTCACATTTGAGACTCGAGTAATAGACAGTTATTGGTTGACAGCATCAGATTCTCTGTTTATGTTTTAATAATACAATTATGTTGGTCTGCAAAAATATTGAGAAATGTTTTCTTTATACTTTGGTCAATTCAATTAAAATACACGTGACTTAACAAATCAAAGATTTTAGCTTTTGTTGCATCTTGTGGTAAAAAAATCCAAGTTTTCTGGTAAGTATGTTGTAAGTGTATTAGAGCATTTGATTATCAGTATAATTAATATTATATTAATTATATAAATAACATTATCAGTTTAAGTGAAAATTAATATTAAGTACTGACAATAACACTGATGCACTCAGTTAATGACTAAACCAATCTGGTCCTCAAAATGGCAGCAAATATACAATGTGACATAGTGAACATTGGCTAAGAGACTGATTTTAGTGTCACCTTCTATAAATGATAGTCTGTTTTTTTTTTTTTTTTCTATTTACTATATATTTTTTGCATTATACATTATTACAGGGTCTTGCACACAGAACAATACACTTATCTAATTTAACTAAAATGCAGATCAGGCAGTATAGTATATTTAATTGCCTTGTGTTTGGAGCTGGCAGCAGAGGACTAGTGATGGTGGCATGGTGATTAAAGCAGTCTGCTAAATGAAGCGTACCTGTGTCAGGTTGGTTCCATTCACTGCTCTCTCCCACTGTAATTAACAGAACGAGAAGGGAGAGCATGAGGGCGCCAACTCTTTATTGTTCTCTCACATTCATGTGTCAGTTTAGAGAATGACTTTACCTCAATGGCTGCTGGGGAAACCAGTGCCAGATAGCACTGTAATGCATGCATACACACACTCTCACACTCCTGCAATGAGAAGAGGGCATCTGGAAAAGTAATCAAACTTAATTAACATCTCATTAGCTGGCATTGCTTCTGCTTCCTGCTCATTCAACTTTTGAGAGCTCTTGCTCAGGCTTTTGGTGCTTATGGAGAAAAGCATGGTGTGGAATATACACCTGTTAATGATGCTCAAGTAAATTTTAGCAATACTGCAAAGTGACATTATCAGCTAGCTATGACTTACAGGCCTTCCGTCTTCGGCATGACCTAATGCTGAAGCTTTCTTTCTCTACACTATGGCCTTTTCATCACTTTGCTAGAGGTTAACCTCTTATTTCCTCTTAAGTGGAAATTTTGCTCAGAGACATAAATTCCAGATATATTATATACATATATATTATATTTAATATACTCAAAGTATTGCACAGCTCCATGAGAAAAGCTCTTATAGCCGAAAACGGCTAGAAACGTCGGACTCTAAATAAATCTGTATGGTCTTTGAACATGCGTTCTCTCCAAAGTGTGTGAGCTGTAATTTCTTCTAATAACAATAAATAATCTATCTATTTATTTATTAATTTTTTTAAATAATAATAATAATAAACTATCGCCCAGTAGCACTCACCTCCATCATCATGAAGTGCTTTGAGCGTATAGTCAAAACTCACATCACAGCGTCA
>JBCNYH010000026.1:15747055-15758308 GCA_039654325.1 Tandanus tandanus
GTGTGTGTGTGTGTGTGTGTGTGTGTGTGTGTGTGTGTGTGTGTGTGTGTGTGTGTGTGTGTGTGTGTGTGTAATAAAGGGTTTAGTGTCTGCTATTGTATATGTAGTATGTAATGCAGCAGGGATAAACAGTGTGTGTGTGTTACCGGGTGCTCTTGTGGACTCGTCGAATGGTGAACAGCCTGTATTTGGAGTTGGTGGGATTAACATGTCTCGTATAAAGCTCTGCATGCACATTCTGGCAAAGTAAAGACCTGCTGTATGCATTAGGACTGCACTACCTTTAACAACAAATGAAAGAGAAGAATGCATTACTGTTGTTGTTTTCTCTGCCTCTGACTAATTAATGCATTAAAAGCTAACTTTCTCTATGTGGAGAGAGAGAGAGAGAGAGAGAGAGAGAGAGAGAGAGAGAGTACACTGTAGGTGTCCTTTCCACCTTCATTGTTTCCTTGGGGGTCTGCAGGTAGGGGAGGTCTACAACCTCATAATGATGATGGTGATGATGATGATGTCTTTGGTCACCCTTGGCTAAAAGCTTGGTTAACCTATAATGAGACACCAGGAATTGTGGTTGCATAAGTCCATCTATCTATATATTTATATATATCATCTGACTCTGGCTGAAGGCAGAGTACATCCTAAACAGCTCACCAGACCATCGCAGGGCCAACACACATACAACCATTCACATTCACACCTAGGGCAATTTGGAACAGTCAATTACCCTAATATGCCATTGGAATCACACAAGCCAGTGTGCTCATAGTGCCAGTTCTAAGCAAGGGTAAATGGGGAGGGTTGTGTCAAGAAGGGCGTCCGGCATAAAACCTGTGCCAAATCAACATGAAAATTCAAAACAGGATGCTCATACTGGATCAGCTGAAGCCCATATTACTGTTAGCCGGCAGGGTACAGGTGGAAATCTGGCTACTGTTGGGCCAAGGAGAAGGAGAAGAGGAGGAAGACGGATCCAGAGACGGAGAGATGAGAAAATTAAGCATATTCAGGTCAGAGTAGGGACATTAAATGTTAGCATGATGACTGGTAAAAGAAAAAAAACTTGCTGATGGAGCGTAGAAAGGCAGACATAATGCCAGGGTAGAAACCAGGTGGAAAGGGAGTAAGGCCAGGAACATTGGAGGTAGATTCAAGCTTTTCTACTATGGTGTGGACAGGAACAGAAATGGTGTAGGTGTAATCCTGAAGGAAGAGCTCATCAGTAGTGTGTTGGAAGTGAAGAGAAATTCTGACAGAGTGATGAGTGTCAAGCTAGAAATTGACAGAGTGATGATAAATGTCATCAGTACCTATCCCCCACAAGAAGGGTGTGAGAGGATGGGGAAGGAAGACCTCTGTAGGGAGTAAGATCAAGTGATTGAGAGTGAAGGGCAGATGGTGGTAGATTTTGCAAAAAGAATGTAAATGGCAGTTGTGAATACATATTTTTGGAAGAAGGAAGAACAGAGAGTGACATATAAGAGTGGAGAAAGGTGCTTGCAGCTGGATTATATCCTATGCAGGAGACACAGCCTCAAGGAAATTAGTGACTGTGAGGTGGTGGCAGGGGATAGTGTTGCCAGGCATCTTTGGACCATAGTCTATAGTATGATGTCAGAGGTGAAGAAGAGGTGGAGAGTAAGAAGTTTCAAGTTTTATTGTCATATACAGGTCTAACATCTAACATCACTACCAGCAATGAAATTCTTGGACTCAGAGCTCCCTCAATATTGCACACAAGAAACAAATATTGAACATAAGAAACAAATATTGCACATAAAAAGTAACATTAAGAAAAAATATATAGTAATAATAACACAATATATATAAAAGATGGCCTATCGGGACTTTTTATCCTGTGGGACTCCCGAGGCAGCAGACAGGTACCGACAAGCCAAATGTGCTGCAGCCCGGGCTTTCGTTGATGTAAAATCTTGTGTGTGGGAGGAGTTCGGCGAGGGACTGAAAAGCGACTATGGGTTGGCCTCGAAAAGGTTCTGGACCACCATCCGACGCCTCAGGATGGGGAAGCAGTACTCCACAAACACTGTTTACGGTGGAAGTGGGGAGCTGCTCATCTCGACTGGGGATGTTGTCGGGAGGTAGAAGGAATACTTCGAGGACCTCCTCAATCCCACCAACATGCCCTCTGTGGAGGAGGAAGACCCTGATGGTTTGGGTGGGTGAGATCTGCCCTGAATATCTCAAGGCTCAGGAAGTTTTTGGACAGTCTTGGTTAACACGCCTCTGGAACATCGCGTGGTCATTGGGGGCCATACCTCTGGACTGGCAAACTGGGGTGGTAGATCCCCTTTTTAAAAAAGGGGGACCGGAGTGTGTGTTCCACCTATCGTGGAATCACACTCCTCAGCCTACCTGGGAAAGTCTATGCAGGAGTACTGTAGAGGAGGATTCGACCCATAATGGTTTTTGTCCTGGCCGCAGCACTGTGTGGACAGATATTTGCTCAATCTGTCCACACATGCTTTGTGAATTTAGAGAAGGCTTTCAACCATGTCCCTCGGGCTATCTTGTGGAGTGTGCTCCAGGAGTATGGTCTACCAGACCCGTTGCTACGGGTCATTAGGTTTCTGTACCACTGGAGCCAGAGCTTTGTCCACATTGGTAACAATAGTTCAGATTCGTTTCCAGTGAGGGTTGAAGTCCGCCAAGGCTGTCCTTTGTCACCGTTTCTGCTCATAATTTTTATGGACAGAATTTCTAGGTGCAGCCGAGGCATGTCTCGTCTCTGCTTTTTGCAGATGATGTTGTCCTGAAGCAGCCGGGATGAGAATCAGAACCTCCAAGTCCGAGGCCATGGTTCTCAGCTGGAAAAGGGTGGTATGCCCCCTCCAGGTCTGGAATGAGGTCCTGTCCCAAGTGAAGGAGTTTAAGTATCTTGTGGTCTTGTTCACAGGTGAGAAAAGGATGGAACGGAAGATTGACAGGCGGATCGTTTCAGCCTCTGCTGTAAAGATGAGCTTGTACCGGTCTGTTGAGGTGAAGAGGGAGCTGATCTGAAAGTCAAAGCTCTCAATTTGCCAGTTGATCTACGTTTCAACCCTCCCCTATGGTCACGAGCTTTGGATAGTGACCGAAAGAACAAGATTGTGGATACAGGCGGCTGAAATGAGCTTCCTTCGCAGGGTGGCAGGGCTTTCCCTCAGAGATAGGGTGAGAAGCTCAGCCATCTGGGAGGAGCTCAGAGTAGAACCGCTCCTGGTCCGCATTGAGAGGAGCCAGTTGAGGTGGCTCGGGCATTTGATTAGAAGGCCTCCCGAATGCCTACCTGGTGTGGTGTTTCTGGCATGTCCAACCATGAAGAGACCCATGGTGAACCCAGAACACGCTGGAGGGACTATCTCCCTGCTTAGGCTGCTGCCCCAGCGACCTGTCCATGGATCAAGCAGAAGAAGAAGATGATGATGATGATGATGATAAAAAAAAGAAATAAAAAATATAAACTGAAAAAAAGCAGGGGCAGTGGTGGTCCGGTGGTAGGGTGCTGGATACCTGATCCCAAGGTCGGGAATTCAAGCCCCACTATCAACAGGTTGTCACTGCTGTCCCCCCCAGTGCAGCTAACTGGGTTATCAAAGGCCAGCCATGTCTCTCACTGTCTATGGTGAGAAGCATGTAAAAGAACCATCGCTGACTTTCGTCAAGAGTAGGCTGCATTGTCGTCAGCCTGTTTCTGCCCTGCAATGGCCTGGCGAGCTGTCCAGGGTGTACTCTGCCCTCGTCCAGATTCGGCTGAGATGGGCACCAGCCTCCCTGTGACTCTAAGTAAGATTAAGCGGTTCAGGAAATGAATTAATAAATACTGAAGTGGCTGTAGTGTAGAGATAATGGTGTGTACATGTACAGTGTGTACAATGAAGAACAAGATGTACAACAGGGGGCTGAACACACAATCCCTGCGGCACACTGGTGCTGAGCGTCAGTGTGGAGGATGTCACACTGCTAATTCGCACCACCTGTTGTCTGCTCGTCAGGAAGTCCAGGATCCAGTTGCATAACGAGACAGTGATGCGCATATCCTGGAGCTTCATGACAAGCCTGGATGGAATTATTGTGTTGAAAGTGGAGCTGTAGTCAATGAACAGCATCTGCACTTAAGTGTTCTTGTGGTCCAGGTGTGAGAGAGCAGTGTGCAGAGCCAGCGCTACTGCTGTGGATCTGTTTGACCTGTAGACAAACTGAAATGGGTCGAGTGTAGAAGGCAGTGAAGATATGATGTGAACTTTGACTATATGCTCAAAGCACTTCATGATGATAGAGGTGAGTGCTGCTGGGCGATGGTCGTTGAGGCAGCTCACATTAGGTTTCTTTGGGACAGGGACAATGGTGGTCCTCTTCAAGTATGTGGGGACTACAGACAAGAGCAGGAAAAGGCTAAAAATGTCTGTGAAGACATCTGCCAGTTCCTGAGCACATGCTTTGAGAACCCAACCCAGAATGTTGTCCGGTCCAGGAGCTTTCTACGTGTTAACTTTTTTTAGTATTTACACGTGTCTGCCTGAGGGATATGAAAAGGACAGCTGCACTCCTCTGACAGAAACTCTTGCTGTGGTTCTCAATGCAGGCATAGAAGGTGTTCAGCTCCTCGGGTAGAGAAGAGGTCACCTCCCCACGTTAAAGCTTTTCCCCTGGTAGTCCGTGATGGTCAATAACCTCATGCAGTTCGTCCAGCCCCTAAATAGCAGTACAGAACACTGCTGTAAACCCTCTGGGCAGATAAAAAGGTCTGCATTTGACCATGAGGTGTTCAAGATCAGGAGAACACCCCAACAAAACTGTTTATACATCCACACACCACCGCTTGTTAGTCATAATGCACATGCCACCTCCCCTGAACTTCCCTGATTCCTCTGTCCGGTCCTAGAAGTCCATCCTGACCCATAGTTCATCCAGTTTTGTTTTTCAAACTTTGGACATTAGCACGGAGAACGCTGGTAAGTGGATCCCAGCCTGACCAGAAGTCTGGCTCTTTTCCCCTTTTCCTTCGGTGTTGTTTCCGCTCAGGTAGCCAAGGTAAGCCACCTCTTCATTAAAAATACTGTTAGTGTTGTTCAAGATTGTGAATATTCTCAGATATATAGAAGAGTCTGTCTTTCTTAGGTGATCACTGCTTTGCATGTTGTCAACAAACAACAAAGGCTTGGGAAGGTAGAAAATGTATTTTGAGAAGCTGATGAATGAAGAAAATGAGAGAGGTGGTTGAAGAATGTATAGGAAGTGAACCGGGATTTATGAATGGTTAGTAAGGATAAAGTTAGAGCAGCGATAAAGTGTGGAAAGGCATTTGGTCCAGATGATATACCAGTTGAGGCATGCAGGCAAGAGATCAGTAGAGTTTTTAACCAGACTGTTCAACAAAATCTTGGAAGGTGCCTGAAGGAGCTGCATTACTTACAGAAAGTTGATGAGTCATACAATTAAGTCAAGGGAAAGGGTAGTGGAATCCAGGCTGAGAAGAGAGTTGATGATCTGTGAACAGCTGTAAAGTTTCATGCCATGGAAGAGCACAACATATGCCATATTTGCTTCAAGAATGTTGATGAACAAGTACAAGACTTGGAGAAAGTGTACGACATTGTGCCAAGAAAGGAGTTGTGGTTCTGTATGAGGAAATCAGGAGTTGAGGGTGGTACATGATATGTATGAGGACATCATGGTATTGATGAGTTGTGTGGTAGGAATGACAGACTGGTTAAAGGTGGTTGTGGGATTGCATCAAGAATCGGCTCTGAACCCTTTCTTGTTTGCAACAGTCATGGGCAGGTTGACCAACTAGGAAAAACAAGAGTCTCCATGGACTATGATGTTTGTGGATGACATTGTAATCTGCAGTCAGAGTAGTGAACAGGTGGAGAAAGGTCTGGAGAGTGCATGTGCGTGAATGAGAGGAAGGGTGATAGAAAAGTGCAGCTGCAAGTGGTAGAGGTGATGAAAATAGATAAACGAATTAGCTAAAAGTATTATGCATTAAACTGTTAAAAATTTGTAGTCTATTTCACCCTAGGCAAGATAACAGCAATAATAATATGTATACATGTTTTAAACTAACAAAGATACAAACTAGTTAACTTCTAAACAAACTAGTTAACTTCGAAATAAAATAAAACTAAGCACTTCTGCATATAATACTACATTACATTTACTTACATCAGACCTGCATCTGCTCGTTTACATAAACACATGGTATATATCCCAGTACATTTAATGCACAACACATCCATGTTTGTTTTTTTATGTCACTCCCACCCCACATTTCACAGTACAGTGGTGTCCCCTGTGCAAGTATTTATTACTCTTTTTTTTTCTTCACAAAGAAGGTTGCAATAACAATAGTGGGTTTTAATGTGCAAAGACATGCTATGTAAGCAAACTTTTATTAAGTTTCAGTTTAATTCTCCTTTAAATACTTGAGATCAACTATCCAAGGTAATGGAGAGTGTGGCAGAGAAGTGAAGAAGAGAGTGCAGGAAGGTTGGAATAGGTGAAGTGTGGCTAGAGTGATTTATGATAAAAGGGTATCTGCATGAGTCAACAAAAGGGTTAGTGAGACAGTAGTGAGGCCAGTTGTGCTGTATAGTTTGCAGATAATAGCACTGACTGAAAGAAAGGAGGTGGAGCTGGAATTGGCAGAGATGAAGATGGAAATTTATTTAGATTTAGGACATTTCATAACCAAAAACTGAGCAAGCTAGTGAAACTTTACTTTACAAGCTATTTGAAACTGTACAAGCTAGTTAAGCTAACCTTTTCCCCCTAAATGTTTTCTTCCTAGTGTTTTCCCCTGCATATCTGTGTAAGTGTGTTATGTTTGATCATTATTATTTTGGAGAAGTTAGCATTGATGATTGTGATAGAGGGCTGAGGTTGATATGCATGAGGAGAAATGAAGTTGTGTGGCAGAGAAAGCAAAGCTGCGAAACAGCTCAGGCTCTCTGGTGCTAATGCATCCTGACAGGGTGAGCGAAGAGGAAGCTCATTATTATGCCATGCATCATGAGTGTGGCAGTGACCCCTGGCTCACTCCAGCCTGATCCGAACACCAGATTCAAGCTCCCTGGTTCTATGATTCACAGCCTGCACTCTGACAGACAGACTGATGTAGCCTTTACCTTGCTAAGTAAAACCATTATTCTTTCACAGGAGAATGTGTCACGCATTATTGTCTGTAGACATTAACAGAGCTAGAATATATAGGCAGTATTTGTTGTGAGTCATTCTTTAGTTCTTTAAAATGCCAAAAAATATTAAGGATCAGAGGTTATTATAAATGCTTCTTCAAATGGATTTTATTATAAACTATTTATTATACTTATGATTTGAAAGTTATAATTAACTATGATTGTGGGACCTGTATATTTGGAAAAGGGGCAAAAACAATGTAAGCATATATACAGCTGATATCATAAATCTTAATAAGGAGCTATTAAGCACATGAAGAGACTAATAAATCACTGTTTGGTTTCAACAGCTTTTACCTCGTCCATTTGTAATGAACTTGGTTGATTCTGAGAAACAACAGAAACTTGAGAAAACTGACAGCAGTCCTTTTGGTGCCACTGATCATTTGCTTTTCCATCCTTTGGATGCTAAATGACCAGGCCGTAGCCACAATACACCAAAGATGAAGTGGCTTAGTCTTCATAATCACTCACCCATGACATGGCATGTGTTCTACAAGCCGTAATAACTTTATTAAATGGATGAAATTTCAGAGTGGGGATGGGGGGAGAGGATCTGACCCACCTAATTACTTGCAGAAGATGAGGATGGGATAACTCCTGAGCTAAACTGACAAGGGTCAAAACTCTTTTCTCCATAGTTACGGGACTGATATATCATATCCTTCCAGAAGTAATTTTATTTGGACCTCAGCAACCCCAACAGACTTCCCAGATATAGGATAACTAAATCACTATATCCATAGAAAGGAGGCAATAATACAATATTCCAACTGTTATTATTACTTCTTCAAAGTGATCTCTTCACCATCAGTTAGTCAATCATGGGTTCTTGAATATGCTGGGAATGACTTTATCTTTTTCAAAGAGGGGGAAAATGCCACCTCTAGCCTTCTGACTTTATTGAAATGCATTTGTTGATTTCATTCATGCTCACCAGCTCCCACAGGATGGTTGGGTATCTGTCGGGAATAAAAGCAGAAGTTTCTTTTCCCTAGACGTGTTCCTCTTGTGCCACCACAGACCATATCATGCCTAAATCTCTGCTTGTGACTGGGAAATCCTGGCTGGTTTTATTTGATGGGGAGCGTGCTGTTGTGTCTGAAACACACAGCTTCTTAGATCAGCTCGACATCTGTGCAAGCTTATGCTTCTCCTCAGATCTAAACTCCCGATAGGCCTGTCCTCAACAAGTGTCTTACATTTTCAGTTGAAATGCTTCCTTTCAAAAAGTGGTGAATATAAATGCTTCGTCAGGTTAGGTCGACACACACTTGTAGCCAAATGGAAAAAGCAGGCCTGTCTGTATCAGATGTACATTTGTAGAGTTTAATGGTAAGTTGAACTAACAGCTTTCATCTAAAATGCGTCAGCTCAGTGCCTACTGCATCTCTGTAACATTATATTTAGTAATAGATTTGGACAGCTTGGGTAACTCATTGTGCATGTATTTCACAAAACTTCCCTTCATCCATCTGTATCCAGTTCTCATACATTTTTTTCTATTTAGATCAAGTTAAACAATCTCTGTAGGTTTGATACAACACATGCTGAAAGAAAGTTCTGTAATACTCCCAGACTTGGATTTCTTTATCTGCTGCACCGTCATCTGAGAATGCGTTCAGGGGCCGAGATTACCTGGATGGAGTCAGTTGAAACTAATATACAAGCTGAGCCAAGCTAACTGGATGAATCCAGGGTTTTGTTTTTCGAATCTGGCTCTATCAGCTGTGCCGCCTGCAGTGCGAACCTTTTCTCCCCCTTCCTCTTCCTTCATCAGATCTGCGTGCTCTGTCACCCCAGTAACGCAAAACTACAGTGAGAACTTCCCATTGTAAAATAGCAGACATTCCAACGTCAGCAGCTCTCTCATTTTATACAGTGAGCCTAAACAGGAGAGGCAATGTTGGTCATGGGTACCACACTACATCTGAAGACATCCTAGTGAAAACATATACTCAGTCCTTACCTCCCTGACTGTGAGCAGGAAAGAACAGATATGCATGAACAGGAGGTCACCTGAAGATAAGAGAGGTTAGCAGTGGTGCCACACACAGACTGAAAGTAAATTATGTGTTAGTACATGTGGACGTTTTACAAGTTGCTTACCAGGCTCCCATTATAGGCTACATTTAAGCTTCATTTTTTTCTTTTTATAAATTTGGATCTTTTGCATACATTCACTTAAAGGTAGTCAGTACATTTGGTACAAGTTGAGAAACTTTCTGAATGTGTGCCTCATTGTACATGGCGCATGGTGGTGTAGTGGTTAGCACATCCGCCGCACAGCAAGAAGGCCCTGGATTCAATTCCCAGGCTCAGCAAGGGCATTACTGTGTGGCGTTTGCATGTTCTCCCAGTGCTTACAAGAGTTTTCTCCATGTACATGTTTCACAGTCCAAATACATGCACATTAGGCTAATTGGCTGTTCCAAATTGCCCCTATGTGTGAGAGTGAGTGGTTGTGTGTTGGCCCTGGGATGGTCTGGCGAGCGGTTCAGGGTGTACAGTACAGGCTCAATCCCAATAGAATTAAATGGTTTGGCAAATGAGTGAGTGAGAGTGAGTGGTACCAATAGCATTAGATATTTTTCTCTGGGAAACCGAAGTCCTCGGCGCAGACTTTTTGGGGAAGCTGCCAGAATGTGAGGACAACTTCATAAAATATTACAAGACAAAAAATAAATAAATAGATTTTCTTGCATTTCCATGTAGCATACACTAAAACTCTGAATGAGTTCAAAAAGAAGTTCACAGACCTCACCTGACCTGCCTCTATAATGTTTAAAATGTAAAAATAAATTACAAAACCTTGATTCAGTTTGCTTTTTATATTCTTGTGTAATATATACAAAAAATTATATATATTTTTTATATAATTATACAATATAGCAAAATGATACATATTATACTGTATACTGTGTTTATAAGTAAAAAAATGTAATGCAGTATGTTGTAATACTATTTAGAGTGCATATATTTAACACAGCATAGTGAAAACAAACTGTGTCATGTAAAAACTTAATAATAAATGTTACAGTACATTTGGTAAAGAAGCTAGTCTAAAGGTTTTTTAGCATGTCAGCATCTCAGCATGTGAGCCTTGAGCTCCACCTCTGAAGCAGACAGGGTACAATTATCTCCCCGAGTCTGAAAATAACCACTCGCATTATTAGATAGGGCCTTTATCACCTCATTATTGCGGATGAAATAAGCTCTTTTACTTCTCATTGCCGGATAATTGCATGATTCAGTGGCCACTTTATTATCACTGACTGTTTATAAGGCACACATTTAGTGTTTATATGCTGATAACACACAATTGTTTAATAAATCGTTGTGGCAGTGTTTTTTTTTTTTTTTTTTTAGGAAATTATCCCAAAGCATAACAATAGCACTAACCAAAAAATATTGTCTGACATAGTTTAATATATCACTGTATTATATGAATGAAGCTAATCTTTCATTGTAGAAAAGAACTGCTTGAGGATCAGGACTGTTGGAAGTCCCTGTATAAAAACATAGTTTTATTTGTTTCTTACCTATGAAGAAGCTTTGCCATACATAATGACCTGACATGGGGCAAACTATTTTAAAAAAGCCCCCAAGGAAGTACATTACATACAAATACACACTAACAACCTACAAAATGTGAACAGCTTCAATTGTGCTGTAATAATATATTCAAACAAAACTGAGGTAAAAATATTTTTACCTCAGTTTTGTTTGAATATATTATTCAATACTGATACTTTTTTCATCACAGCTACAGAATTTTTAAAAATAATGCATTCAACCCTTGAATATTTTAAGCCAATCAAAAGACAATATGTATAAAAAATGAAAATAAAGCAGTTTCCTGCCGAAAGGCTACAACTAATGAGCCAAATGTTCAGCCAGGAGTAATGTATGAAACAGTGAAGACAGACGAGCATCCCTGGTTGAAGTCATGAGGAAACAACATAATATCAATCAACAAATTCATTCATTCATTTTCTGAACCGCTTATTCCTAATTAGGGTCGCGGGGAGGCTGGCGCCCATCTCAGCCGACT
>JBCNYH010000026.1:15820139-15836469 GCA_039654325.1 Tandanus tandanus
ACACACACACACACACACACACACACACACACACACACACACACACACACACACACACACACACACACACACCCTTTATATTAGTGAAAGTTACATTTGTTCTCCTGTTTAACAGCACATTGTGGTATAGAAATAGATTAGCTAAAATAATAACAATAGCAATAACAGCACAATATTGGAGATACACATGCTTGTAGTTTGGGAATGGAAATAAGAATGGAAGTGTTATATTTAATTTGAAAAAGAACAAAATAATGCAAATCCTTTAACCTCTTCTTTATACAGTAAACACAAAATTGATCACAAAAATGTGAAAATCCAAAACACAAAAATGTAAAAATCTAAATTAAATAAATGTGCAAAATACTGAAAATTCTGACCTATAACATAATTTAAACTGACCTTAAATGCTGTAATATACTTGTATACTAGAGTACAAAATTACTCCTTCCCAGTAAAATGTTTGTGCAGTTTAGTTTCTGTTCTCAGAATTTCACAATATGAATTTGGACTTTTTTGGAAATTTTAATGCGCAGTTCCTTCTAATTAAAATCACGATATTTTTTATGTAATTCTTATAAAATATTGTATTTAAAAAAATAAAATGTAAAATAACTGTAAATAAAAACAAACAGAAAATAATTTCCACATTCTGTATTTCTGAAATGATATTTTATTAAAGTCTGCCTGCTTTATTTTCTCCTCATCTCTGCAGTATTGACTTATGCTGAAAATCAATAATGTAAAATACAGTTATAATCAAATTATAAGGGAAGGCTGCCTACGTAGGCTGCATTTTTAGCAGGTTTTGAACACTCTGTAATAAAGATCTCTGACTTAAAACAATATAAAGGCAGATGATTTATAAGGTTTCTTATTTTGGACAAATTTGGTCAAGAATTGCATCTCAAAGAAATCCTGATGAAACTACAGTAAAATACAGGTACATGTTATTGTATTTGTTCAGTTAGTATAGACACTGAGGGGTTAAGTGTAACCTTTCCGTGACTCTTACTTGTTCTCTTGTCCTCTGGTATCCCCCTCTGAGCATCAGTAATGATTCAAAGCCCAAAGTAAAAATGGGAATAGTGCTCTAAATGTGTGAGCGCAAGGCTTCAGTCACATGGATGTGAGCTTGGGTTGTGAGGAGCAGACACGCGATTCACATGGGACACGAAACATGCATTTACTGTACAGACCGCAAGCATTGTCCTCCAAAAAAAGGAAAAAAGCCAACATTATTCTTCTTTGCTTGAATGACACCGATGAAAAATTAAGTGTGGTATTTATTTCAGTGTTGCATCATTTGTTCAGCCATTTAATGATCAAATTATCAGCATTGTTTCATTTTATATTTATATCATCCTACAGAAAATCTCCTGGATGCCGGAATAGCAGCTTCGTTACAATCTTACAATGAGTGACACTTTTCTCGAACTAGGTCACACAAATGAAGAAATCAGTGGGAGTGGTTAGAAATGTCGACCAATAGATTTACAGACATGGCCTCTGCAGATGTTGAGTGACCAATCAGATTTGGAGTGAATGAAGAGTGCACTATTGCTTGATTTTATATAAATGCATAAACTGGAAGCTAGTACTGAGTTCACATTTAATTGTTGAGAAGAGTCCGAGAATAAGTGTGTATCCTTATACTGTAAGAGATACACATGCTCACTCCTCCAAAACTCTTGTTCTCTGTGAGATTTGCCTCTTTGGCCACTTCATTTCCCCAACGCGTGGGTTTAAGGAACCGATAAAGCTCTTGAGAAAAAAAGGCCCCATATTTCCAGCCATGTAAGAGTTGTATGTTTACATAATCAGGTGTGGGAGTTTGTGAAAAACACAGCCTATAGACAGTAATTACACACAAGAAGGGAGATTTTTCAGCTTTGTGAGTGTGAGACGAATCAAAACGAGTGTTCTTATGAGTGTTAAATTTTCAGGTGATATACATTTTGCCTTTTTTTTTTTTTTTACCACCACAATCTTTTTGAATGCCAGTCATGCAAATAACTTACTTGAGTCATTGTCTTCAAAAAACAAATATCCAAGTAACTGACCTCACCAGTTCTTGGTCCTAAACTGCAGCATTTTGAGGCCGGAACCAAAATTATGTTCTTTTGCTAATGTGCGTATTAGCCCATTTACAAAGTCCAAATCCAAGTGAAATGCATTCTTCTGGTTTGATTTCACACTGCACATAATTAAACAATTTAAAAGACATTTAAAAAAAATATCTAAGGGATGTGTACAGCTGATAACCTACTCTTCATTCGTTCATTCTCTAAGTCGCTTAATCCTAATTAGGGTCACAGGGAGGCTGGTGCCCCTCTCAGCCGACTCTGGGCGAGGGAATCGAACCCGGGACCTTCTTGCTGTGAGACGGACGTGCTAACCACTGTGCCACTGTGCGGCCCCTGATAACCTTCTCTTATGGTTTATTATTTCCCAAATGTGCACAGACACTAGAACACAAGCGACATGAAGTCAGCACTGCTGATTGTATAAATAACTAGTTTGATATATTTTTTCTTTATCACGTTCAGTTATGATTACATTTTTGCAGGTCTGTCCTTTGTCGCAGTTTGAACATCTAGAGAAAAATATTACAGAGGGGAAAAAATACTCACCATTGTTTAAACACTGATTATATTGGAGCTCCGTAGAGCACCATAGTCATGCAATATGGCTTGGATGTTTGTCTTAGGTCCATCCTGTGTTTGCCCCCTGTTTGCGTGTCCCATTGACTTAATTTTGAATTGTTGTCCTGTGTTTGCGTGCCGTTGAGTTGTTTCGGGCTGGCTGTTGGGTATCACTGAGTTGCATGATGATCGTTATGAATGATGCTGAAACTTACGCATTTCTACGCATAGCATAATAAATAAACACAACAAAGACATTAGGGGGAGCGCCGGCTTTAGACAGAGCCTGCATTAAATTATGAAAATGTCCTCAGATTAGCAGCAAGTAGCTCAGTTGTGGATATGATGTATAATTCCTATTAGAACTTGGTTTCATTTCTGTTGCCATTATTGCCACTGACTCTGTTATATGGCAGTTAGAATATATACCATACATCTGAGGGATAAAATGGCTCACATTTGGCCAGAATCAAGGCTAAGTTCTGTTCTCAGCCTCTCTTACCTGCCAAAGGGATACTTCAGTTCAGCTCTGAGTCTCTTGAAGGTTGTGATTTGAAGGGTACACTGTAGCTGCCTCTGCAATTTGTAAAATATATATATAAATATGTGTGTGTGTGTGTATAGACAGAGAGAGAGAGAGAGATAGATAGATAGATAGATAGATAGATAGATAGATAGATAGATAGATAGATAGCAACATTCTGCATGCCTACACAGATTAATCTTAAGATAAATAAAAAAAAAAAATGTAAATAAAAGAAATAAATATCTACAGATCCTTATCATATACATTTTGACAATTTTTTGGCTGCGTTCCATAGCCTTATGGAGTTATACAGTAAAATAAAACACTTTTTTGTCTGATTCTGTATTATTATTTTTTTTTTTTTATCAACATTTAGCATGCAATGTACTTATACTATGCAGTTACACAAACAGATCAGAGGAATAACACTGAAGCATTACTTTACTAAGCACAAGCACAAGCACAAGCACAGGCATTACTAAGTATAAGATATGAGCTACAATAGACATGGCAATAAATACAGTGTGGCAGTGAGGAAGATGATCTACAGTCGAATCCAATGCATACGGATATAAAGTGGCAGTGCGATTTATTTAAGATGAAATCAGATATCGAATTTCCGTCCTCGAGTGACCCTGCTGAACTGATAATAATCTCTCGTCTATGCTTGTGCTGTTTTTTTCCCAGCAGCCTCTGCATGCACACCAACATACTCAGTGCTCCCCATGAATCTTATATATTTTTTAATTATACCACTTTGCCTTCCTCAGTTTTGCAATTTAAGTTATTGCTGTCTTGTTTTTTGACATCACTTCCTGTGTGAGGTCGATACAGCACAGAGATCAGCAGTGAGTCCAGATGCTCTTCAAATGATTTCGAGGCAGAGTATGATTTTAATTTGAGTCCCCACTCTCACACAGTCGCTTCTTTTATTTGCGGTTGAAATGTGGGAGCAGACAGGGTGGAGACGCTAGAGCTAACACTGCTAACAGTGCACGTTGCTTTGCTATTACTCTTATCAGATGTGGCATGTCCTTCTCTGCTTGTAAGCATTTAACCCTTTCTGACCTCCAGAAAAGCCTTATGCTTTTTTCTCCTTGTGTTTTGTATGATTACAGATCTTCAGATTCAGTACAGGCACAGTTAATAAGATGCTGAATAAACCTTGTTATCCATAATTATACTGCATAAATCCATAAATAACTTAAAGGCATGTTCGTCATTATTCCTCAATTACTGGCTAAATAATTGCTATTTTTGCCCAGCAAATTAGTAAATGAAAAAAGTTTATTATTGTAGTTAAAATGATACCTCTAGTTTTACAGTAAAACAACTGCTCTTCACACATGCAGACACCTAAAATGTCATCAACTATATTAAGCCAAATGACATTATATCAGACGGATACTGTATATCTAGCTAAATTAGACAAAATCTGATGAATAATCAATATTAAATCAGATGTTTAACAGTCATTCCCATGAAATCGTCCTACATGAGCTGATAGACGATGCAGCACATAGCACTGCATTGTGAGACATGTATTATTAAATTGAGTGGAGTAATTCTTTTTTTATATCCACATCCACTGTATTGTGAGAATTTAAGCATTTTTATCATTTTCTTTAAATTAGAGCTAAATAATAATGATTACAAAACGCAGAGAGCAACAATTTATTCAGTAAATTAAAGAATTCAGTAGTAATAATACGTGAACATTTAAAAATACATGTTCTTACCATCAAATAACTTCATTCCAAAATGTGTTGCTTTTTTTAGTATTTCGTAGGGTTCTGTTTTAAAAGAAGAGCAGGTTTGGCAAATCGTGTCATCATTTTGTTTTTGTTTTTTCTGTACTTATGGTATATGAACTGACATTGTAGTAGTGCAGGAGCCAATCAGAGTGCACAATTACTCATATCCAATGGGTGTGGATATAATTAGACAAGTTGACAAAATCAGATTAATGTACTGTAGATAGCTAAAATATTATAAAAAATTCAGAGCAGTGTAGATTGCTTGAAAGTGAGCTATGCAAGTGTTATACCATGACCAATGTGTCCTCTATTTTTAATTATAAGTAACTGTTGAATAAAGTGGCAAAACACAAAATTAAACAAAAGAAATCGGTCAGTTGTCCTTAAGCACTGTCTTTGGGTGAGAAGTATTTACTGCCTACATTAGGAACAGCTCCATTGTAGTGACCTCAGCCATGAAAGAGATGAGTGGTTCAGGTTTTCCTTTTTGTCTCAGGACAATGTCAGTCAGAACAGACTATTGAGCCACAAGTAACCTCAAGAAAGCGTCACAAAAAATGTAACTTAACAGATCATCAGGGTAAATTATGTAGATTTGAACTGTGGCACTTATGAATGTAACTCTGTTCCTTGGTTGAGGAGTAAGAAATAGAACCTGCATAGTAAATAAACAAAACATTCTTTCTGTTATAGCATATAGCACAATATGCTAACTAGGGATTTTGTGTAAGCACTGCCAGAATTGCATGTATTCCATCAATTGTCACAAAACTGTATATATATTTTTGAATAAATGTTGGCTATTGGACACCTGAATGTGCCAAGAGTAAAAGCTAGGAACACAAAAACAGTGTTGCAGCATAAAGTATACATGAATAGATATTAGAAAAAGCTGGAAACTATATTCACATCAAGTCTATTGTTGCATGTAATATGAAAGATGTGGGTTATATCTAATATGTAAAGAGAGTAGAATATGGAAATGACTACTTTTATTTTTCGACTCCTATGTTACAAAAAGCATATTCTCTCATAGGACTCATAGGTAAATAGTCAACATCAATACACTGTAATGGAGTTACTGTTACCAACCTTGAGTTGATTATTTTCCTATCTAAACTAACAGTATGTCCTGAACTGTTTTTGTTTTAGTCGTCTTATTCTGCATTAATTCACGTTTACATTTATTTATAAACTGCACAACATTTTTCTTCTTATTTATAGTTATGGGACAATTGCAAAACAAGGTTGTGTTTTACAGCCGCTATACACAGCTATTCCTTCACCAGTCTCTATTACCCTCTCTTGAAGTTATTAAGAAAAAAAGTGGAAGAAGCTATTTTTTTATTATAGAAAAAGTGCAAGGTATAAACTCTGTAATGGAGACTTCCCCGTGTAGGGAACTTACTGACTGTTATGAAGAGCTGAAATCGAAGACTCCATGAATAAATGTGATATATAATTATTAGAGAGAAATGTTGTTATATTAAAGCTTAGTGTATACTACATGGGAACAGCCCAGTCTGATTGGTCCACTGCTTCAGGACTAAAAATCGTTATTCTGCGGGGATAATGTTTAAATCGAAATGACAGACAATCACAATTTGTCCTGGTCACTTGGAGCATGTGGCATCATCATTATCATGATGTAAAATGAAAAAATAAATCCTAAAAATCCCATTTTAGCTTTTCTTTGTTTTTCACCTAGTGTACACTTAAACATCTGTAAAGGTGGTTACTGGACACCTGAATGTTGGAGCATGTAAATATAAACTATAGAAATCTTGTTTTAGTTTGCTTTTCATTGTTTCTACTTAGTATATCATTAAACTCTTAAGAGTTTAAGAGACACTGTAAAGAGAATTTAAGAGACACTTGCATGCTCTCAAGCTCACCAGCATCCATCATGATTTAAAAAAAATATACAAATATTATCCATAAAAATCTTGTTTTAGTGTACTTATTTGCTTATGTCCCCATGTAGTATGTAATAAAACAGTTATGCGCTTCAGTATTGGTGGATGTCTCTAAATTGAATAGGCTCCTAGACGTTCCATCTCAGGTACTCTTCCGAGACATCTACCTCGCCTTCAGTGAATAATTGTTAATAGATGTTTCTCTTCATTTAGCATTTTTTTTTTTCAATTAACATAATTTTAACCTGTTTATTATTTTTGGATTCTGTTTAGTAACGGCCATAGAGATCCATGTGAATGAGAACATTAATGTAAACTTAACTATTATAAATTTGCACCACTCTCAGAGCTTATAAAAATGAATCCACACTTTTTGATCAATCAGACTTGAGCATTGTGGTATAAAACTGGGTACTGAATTATAAGACGCTGAATATACAGTCCACTACAGTTCTTTGTTACACACTAGAATTCAGATGATCTTGAACCCTATTATTGCTGGCTTCCTTTACATCAAGATAGTAAAACATTCTGTTTGTGAGAAAGAAAATGAAGCAGAAGCTGACCCCATGGTGGTGGTGCAATGTTATATTCAGTGGTTTATGATCCAGGGTCACGTTCACATTGCTTTGAGTTCCTGCCCCATACCGTGCAGTAGTGCATTAACCCCCACAAGTGAAAAGCTCCAGCCTGAGGTAATCTCCGCTCCATTCTGAGATGTTTATGATGCATTTAGAATGTTTTATGTCTCTTGGAGCATGTGCACAAAATCTGTCTGATTATCCTGAAGTAATAATTCACATTGATTCTTGCTGCTTTTGGTTCTGGCTTAGTGACGGTACACTGAACCTGCAAAATGAAGCTGCTTTTTGTTGCTGAACTTTTTTTTGAAGGTACAATTTATATCTTATTTCTGAAAATTTCATGTTGTAGAGTGCTGTTGCTCAGATCATTTATGTTAGTAAAACTACAGGTACTGGGTTGACCTGTGTGCATCAGTTTGCTAATAATCATTTCTTTTAGGTTAGCGATGAGGTCTAGCAGTTACTTAAATACTATTTTGGTGCCTTTCACTTGTTTGTTTTAAAACAGAAAACTTAAGTCTATCAAGTATAAAAATAATAATCTGTAATTTTTCCTATACATGTTTATGTAGGTTAATACTGGAGAATAACATAGAGTTTATATCCCAGCATCTTTCAATTTTCAGATATGAAGTTTACTCTTTATGGTTAATCATGACAAGCTGCAGGATCTTTATTTTTCTCCAGAAAAAGAAAATGAGAAGCTGGTGAGGAAACCATTTATGAGTAGCTACTATGAAGGAAGTGATAAATAGAAACAATTTGTTAACTATAAATAGATAAAAGGAATGATATGTTGTGTATTTAATCTATTTTAAAAATGTTAATGTATGCAAATTGCTGTGGTATAGGATGAACAAGAGGAAAAGCTCTCAACACCTCAACACTAATTCTGTTTATAACATTAAAACTGGTAATTAAAAGAGTGTGAGGTCTGCACAGAGAAATCTCAGCCCGTGGTCTTAGGATTCTTACGTGAAATAAGATTTCTCTTTAAGTAGTTTATGTGGCATTTTTAAACAGCGTCCTTATTTAATTCTCTTCAGGGGCTGTTACTTGCCCACTTCTGAGCAAGGAGTCTTCGTCCATGTTTGGTTTGCTGGCGAATTGTATTTGCGACATTCACGACCGCAATCAGGAAGTGGATTTTAGGTCTCTCCTTACATTGCTGACATGTGGTGCATTATGATTTTTGGTGCTAATTTAGTTAGTTAGTAATGTGCTAGTTTTTCAGTTTTTAGTAATATATTAAACCATGCTCTTGATATGTTCTTTGCCTTGTGCTTGTTCTGCTGTTTGTACTTGGTTAGCTGGCTACATGGTATGCTACCATGTTTCAGCCTGGGCTTCGTTTACTGTATCTCTTGGGTCGCCAGTCCACAATAAACTCCTCATTTAGCATAGGTATCCTGGTTCTACATGCCAGGTAGTATTTGGCTTGTTTCCCTTCCTGTAGAATCTGCTAAAGATCATAGCACATAGTGCAACTGTCTAATGGCTACTTTGCAGTACGATATGTTACATTTGTATTTTTAAAGGCATTTAATTGACATAAGAGCAGCATAAATCTTGAAGCCAGACTTTCCTTACATTATTGGTTGGTCCGAGTGGAACTGATGAAATGCTCTGTTCAGTGAAATATTACTTTATTTATTTATTTATTTATTTTTGTTTGTTTGTTTGTTTGTTTGTTTGTTTATTACTGGATTAATATCATCACATTCATAAGCACAGACAATTGCAGTAACTTCAGGTCTGAAGGGGTTAAATGTGATTTAAATACTGTTTATCTACTGCCCAGTGTTGGCTTTTATTGAGAGGTCATGTTGGGTGTATTTTTTGAATCTAAACGTGTGGTTTTGTGTGTGTGTGTGTGTGTGTGTGTGTGTGTGTGTGTGTGTGTGTTGATAACCCAGGTCACTCTTCAGCACTGTTGGCTGCTGGTGCTCCCTGAATAACCATGCATGGCAGAGAGATTTGCAGTGTCAGAAAGAAGTCAGATCAGTTTTAAGTAGTCAATGAAAATTTCTCCCCAGTGGCTTGCAGGCTGTGGCTAATTTATATCCTCGATATTACCACTCTTCTTCTTCTTTTTTTTTAAAATAATAATAAGATGCTAGTTTTTACTCTTTACATCCCTCATTATCTGAAACTTTAAGCTGCCAAAACTCCAGCGTGATAGCTGAACCAACCCAAATGCTGTTTTTTAAACACTCTTTCTTTAACGTCATTAATGAAGGCAAACACATCCAACCTAGTCTTGATCTTCACCTTCTACAATTCCGAACCTGCTGCACTAGGGTGGTCCTTATTGGTGGTAAAAAAAATTAAGTTTGAGTAAAATTGATGGGCACCCATTAAATTGGTTACATTCAATGTATAAACACTTGTAGTAAAATATTTTTAATTTTGAATGATATTTAAGGTATGCCCAATGCCGATTATATTATGAATTACTGCTATCTAAGCATAAACTACCATAATGTTACAGATTAATTACCATAATGTTACAGATTTTTCATTCATTCATTCATTCATTCATCTTCCGCTTCTTCCGGAATTAATTTGTTACAGATTAATAAAGAAAAATTAATTTACTTTCAGGAAGTATTCTGCACTTCTCTACACATGGTACACAGTCTACAGTCTACACTACTTGCGTTTTGTCATTGCTGAGTGCGCCATACAATCCCATCCATATTTAAATTAGAGAACTCATGTTTAGTTTACCTCTGTAAGATCAGAACTACAACATTATTCAGCTGCACTCTTACCAATGAGGCAATGGCATAGTAGTGCCTGAAATATATGTAGTTTGGGGACTTATCACGTTTGTAGACAGTCTTCCACACCATGCCAGGCATTTATAGGAGAGAAACTTCAGAGCCTTTGAGCATACCTTAAATATTATTTGATTGGAAAAATCCTTTTACGTATTTCATTTTTCAGCGTTTGAAACCTATTTAGGGGGTGCCCGCTTTACGATTCAAAAGTTCGAAAATAAGGACCACCCTACTGCTGCACATAGTCACTGCCAAGGAAGCCTAGAAACAAAATAAGAATGGAAAATCTGTGCTGATGAAGGGCATGCTCAACCCTCGACTCATTCCAAAACCACCCAAGAGAGCACAAAAACATGGCATAATTACCCCTGAGGAATCTGTTCCTTTCAGGTGCTAATTGAATTGCTGTGTTTGTCAAAAAATCTGTGCAAGAGAGGGGGTGAGAAAAAGGAAAAAAAAAAAAGAAGAAGAGAGGATCTAACTCATATCCATGACCGAATAAAACCCACAGGCATTTTTACAAGTCATGCCAGTGGTGTTTTGAGTGAAAAAGTGCTAACTGTGTGATATCCGATATCCTGTTAGTGAATCATGTGCTGTGCTCTCCTGAGGCTCTTCAAATTAAATGTGTGTGTCCTGCTGAAGTGTTTGTGGTGCAACTCCACTTAGCCACTTAACCAAATGTGGATTGATGCAAACATTCACCGTTCTACCTTTGACCTGTCGTCCATGAGAGATTGCTGTTTTGGTATTTGTTGTTCTTTGTTCAGGGTCTTGGTTTTGTTTTGTCTGTAAAGGTAAAAATACATCTAGTGCTATTTTGGAACATACCTCAGTTGTTAAAGTAGGTATGAAGGGAGTAAATGAAGAAAACAAAAAAGCCCTAGGGATGCATTGATCCATTTTCTAATTTTATTTCAATGAATTTCATTGATGATAGAAATTTGTAAAACACTGCACTACAGCCATTACACACATTAAAATCACCACAGATAATATATTGATTTGGACACTGCCTAAAAGTGGAGTTCCCCATAGTCAGTTTTTTCCTCCTTAATTATCACACTAATGTTTTCCTGTTAAATCAGTAGAAGTATTAAAACTCACTGTTTGCCCGAAATACTTCCTCCTACTGACATAAGTATTCTGTGATCAGAATTTTTAGACCTGTTAAGGCAGCTATGGATGAGCTATGGATGAATATCTTTTCTGGCAAAAAGGCTCCAGTCATTGATTTGGGACAAAATACGATTTAACCTAATATAAAATAATTCTAATTTGTTGTTGACGTACTACCATGTGTTTTCTTTCCATATTCCTCATCTACCTACTCTTATCACATGCTTACAGTAAGTCTGTGGTTCCTTAAGTATAATGGTCCATACTTAACCAGACAGGCAGACAGACATACAAGCCATCCAAAATAAAGTTATAGGTTTCTTAAGTTTGGTACTTCATGTGGGAGCTCTGCTAAAACAGCAATGCCACAGAGCCATAGTAGGCTTTATAACATTAAACAAAAATGCATTGCATTAACAAAATTATTATACAAAAATATTAATTAGATGTGCACTTCATATGGGATTATGTCAAAATTGTGAATTAATCTTTTAATTTAATTTGAATAAGTAGGTGTGCACAAACATTTGTTTTTGACATAGCTAGATGGATTGACAGCTACATAGATAGATAGATAAATAGATAGATGGATGGATGGATGAATGGACATGACATGTCAAATTTTTAACACAGATTCTTGTGTGTCCACACATTTGACTGGTACTTATGTTTATAAGAACAAGGGTAGTCACTGCACCAGAACTTGCATACTAAAATAATTCCATGTCATTTCAGGGTTTTTTCTTTTTCTTTTTTTTCTTTTTATGAACACATATACAGTAGTGTGCAGTGAAGATTATACACCACCAATTTTGTCTAAAAGGGCTCCTAATAAAAATAAGTAAAAAATTACTTCTCTATCATTTTGTGGTGAAAATGTATTGAACAATGCTACTGTAGGTAATGAGAACAAGAAAAAAATCATTCCGACAAGTATATTGAGGTAAAAGTATGGCTAATAAACAAAAACACTGAAAATACCAATTTCTTCACAAAAATTGAAAGGTGTCACAAATTACATTTTTTTGACTTTTGCATAACATGAATGAACTTAAATCATATGAAATGGTTTAGCGAGTGAAGAAATAAAAAAATATTTGAACACTATGCCTGAAAAATTAAATGTTGTACTCAAAGTAAAAGGTGGCTACACTAAATATTGACTTTTTTTTTTCCCTCAAAAAGAGATTATGACTATATATTGTTGTTTGTTTACTTATTCTTATCAATTTGATCCAATATTACATGAAATAAATACTTAAATAGTTTCTGATTTATCTTTAGTTTGTTAAGTTGTATAAGTGTACTGTATTTTTTAATTTCTTTACTCGATAAACCATTCCATATGATTTGAAGTTCATTCATGTAATGGAAAAGTCAAAAAAATAAAATTTGAAACACCTTTCAATTTTTCTGAAAAATGTTGTTGTTTATTAGCCTTTTACTTCAATATACTTGTCGGAATGATTTTTTTGGTTCTCATTGCCTAAAATAGCATCGTTCAATACATTTTCACCAAAAAATTATAGAGAAGTAATTTTTAACTTCTTTTTATTAGGAGCCCTTTTAGACAAAAGTGGCTGCACACTACTGTAGTTAAAAGTGTCATTTTCAAATGTATATTATTTTATATCTATACATGTAGAATTAATTTATATTAACTGGGTTTAAATCAGTGGAATAACATTACACAAGTTGGATATTGCCCAACTTCCTGATTTCCCAAATTCAAAGTTGAATGACCGTCCCACTGCACTCTCATTACAACTTTGAATGCAGAAAGTTTTTCAGAGTTATGGGTACAGTGGATTACAGCATATCTTCAAGAGAAGGAAAAAAATAGCCTGGTAAGGGAACAATGTTTATAACTGCTGCTATAACATACAGTACCAGTCAAAAGTCAGGACACACCTACTCATTCGAACTGAAGTAGAAGGTGTGTTCAAAATTTTGACTGGTAGTGTAGATAGACATATAAATAGAGGGCCAAGATGGCGTAGGGGTTAGCACATCCGTCTCACAGCAAGAAGGTCCTGGGTTCGAGTCCTGGGCTTGGCCAGGGTGCCCCTGTGTGGAGTTTGTATGTTAATTGGTTATGTATATAATTAGATCACCTAGTATATTTATATTTGGAAATTCAATGATATTTCGGTTTAATCTGCACTGTATTTATTCTTATTATAAGATACTTAAAGAGCAAAATTAAAGGTCAAAAATATGTTTTTATTTAAATTTTTTAAATGATTGATATTCAATAAAAAATAGTGCAGTAAAATACTAAACAACTAGCAGGGTACTACAGTCAAGTCAGGATCACCTACACAGTGAGCAATATATAATGATTTAGGCAAGAGCAAGCACACTAATAACACCTGACATATCTCTCTGGCCCATGCACAAGTTTTCAACACGTCTGGTTGAGCTTAATGTAAATGGAAAAATCTTGGCTCATTTCTCATCGTGTAGTTCGTCATTAAACTTTTTATATGGGAACAGTCTACACTGATAAACACTAAAAGAGAGTTCAGTCAGTGTGTCCATGTTGGATTGAGAGACCCAGGTTTCCGGTGCTTTTGGGCCATTAGCAGCTAAAATAAACGTCACAGCAAGGCGTTTGCATTGTACAAGCAAGTAAATAAACACAAACTCTGCCAGTGATTATGGTCTGGGGTTGACCCCGCCCTCCACTCTGTGTGTGTGTGTGTGTGTGTGTGTGTGTGTGTGTGTGTGTGTGAGAGAGAGAGAGACGTTTTATGTGTGTACCAGATCTCCCTGTGAAGCAATGTCAGTTTTGACCTTGTGGGAACATTTCTGCGGACCTTATAATAAAATTTGCTTTATTACTATTATTAGTATGTATAGTAGGGATAATGTAAAGAAAGACATGAAGGGGTAGTGAACAGCCTGCCTACATTATAAGGCTTATGATATTAATTGAAAATTTTATTAGCTTTAAACTTATTTTATTGTTTAGATTTAGGATATGGGCCATAGAAATTGTGTGTAATACTTGAAGAGTCCACTTGCAAAACCTGCTGAGTCAAGTTTTGTTAAAAAATAAATTAAAATTAAATTAAATAAAAATAAAAAAAAATCCCTTAGCCTTTTTTCAGGCACCTGCACATGTTCCACTGATAGCTCCACTTTCAAAACTACTAATTCGTGTTATAAATTGTAGCAGAAGAAGCAAAACTCTGTTAGATAATTTCTATGCCTATAGAAAAATCAGATTTTATTTAAAAACTGACCAACTTGACTTGAGGTTTTGCAAGTGGACTCCTTACTTACTTGTTATACTTATTATACTTATAGTGGTGTGCTATAAAGAAATAACAGACTGCTGAATGCCATGATTGACTAAGGAGAATTGAGTATTCATTCAGTCATTCATTCATTCATTCATACACTCATTTGCCGAACTTGCTGGAGCCTATCTCAGCTAACTCTGGGCAAAGGCGGGGTACACCCTGAACAGCTCGCCAGTTGCAGGGTCAAAACACACAACCATTCACACTGAGAGTCACCCCTAGGAGCAATTTGGAATTGTGGGAGGTAACTGGAGTACCCAGAGAAAACCCATGCAAGCTCCACCCAGAAATGCCCTCGCCAAGCCTGGGACTCGAATGGGACAGGACCTTTTTGCAATGCGGCGGACTTGCTAAATGCTAGTCACCCTGCCACCCCAGAATTGAGTTTTCAAATGAGAAATATAAACATTTTCTTTATTTATTTAAAGTTTTCTTTTTGCTCAGCAGTATGGAAACTGCTTGACTATTGTGTAACTATCAACATCATCACTGTTGTTGCGCATCAGTGTGTTCCCTTTTTCACCCCTGTTGCTGAGGCCACCTAAAGCTATGCTGAACCATATCTGATAGGCTCAATGCACCGTCTCTTCTCATATTAACCACCGCTGTATTCTCATGTGTTCTGCTAGCCAGATTAATGGCTTATCCCATTTTGCTTTGACTCAGATGGATTTTTCACTTGAAAACCTTGAGAAGTGCTTAAGTGTGCATTGGTGCATGCATCCATGAGTGTGTGTGTAAGTGCTCACACATGCCCCTTGAGTGCCCAGCTAATTGTATGTGCCTAAAAAGGCCTTTGTTGGCAATTTCCTGTGTAGAAAATCAGTAGGCAGGGTCGTTTTGCTTTCACCCTGCATGACCGGTACAAGCGCTACTTTTGTTGCTTACTACGACCTCTATGAGACCTCTATCACCATAACAAAGTAGCTCACACTGACTCCAGCACAGAAGGTCCAGATAGCAGATCCAACACCAACATCAGAAAAGTTGTCTCACATCATCCGCTAATAGCATTCAGCACATTCAGAGTACTTTCAGATTTTTCCCCAGTCCGTTGTGCAGCAGCCAGACGGAAGCATGCTTATCATCAGTCTGATCTTTTAGGCATCAGATTTTACCGTGTCACTGTTTTATGGTGTATGATCAGAAAATTACCTTTCCTTTGACTGATTTATTTTTTATTTAAACGTATTTTAATTTCTTAATGTCTACTTATTCTTTTTGTTTTTTTCCTGATTAAGTTCCCTACTCCAGTGATTCTTATCCCTTTTGTGTCTGGCTGTGACTCCCCCAAAAGTTCACACCTCCTCCCTCAGGACTTGCCCTAAATCACACTACAGTACTTCAGTTTCTCTGCACAAGAATGCAAATGCACTGTAAACCTTTTGGCTGTGTGTAATCTGCCACTGATGTGAACATGTTACACTGCCGCCATGTCCTGAACTATATCATATATAACTATCAATCACACAGAAAAACGTAGCATTGCTTGCTTTTATAAGTTATTTTTCTTCTAAATACAGTAATGCTGCACACTCCCATACAGCCATTCTGTACAAATCATCGTTCTTCTACTACAAGATCATAACAGTAATATAGAATTAAAAATAAATAAATAGATAGATAGATAGATAGATAGATAGATAGATGGATAGATAGATAGATAGATAGATAGATAGATAGATAGATAGA
>JBCNYH010000026.1:15850612-15863190 GCA_039654325.1 Tandanus tandanus
TCTCTCTCTCTCTCTCTCTCTCTCTCTTTCTCTCTCTCTCTCTCTCTCTCTCTCTCTCTCTCTCTCTCTCTCTCTCTATCTCTCTCTCTCTCTTTCTGTTGTATTGTGTCTTGCTTTTATCTCTTGGAGGCTGCCAAGCCCGTTGATAAAACAAATGTGCTTCTTATTAACTATTTCCACATTCTCTTAATGCTCACTGTCTTTATTACACTCATCCCTCAGGGCTGATTTACAACTGTAATTATGATAAACTTTGTGTTAGGACAGGTTTAAACTTATGGGTATCAGGACCTAAGACTTTCTTTGTGAGAGGTGAGCTTAGATCTCATCAGATGAGAACGGTTTGAATCTGAAAACGTGTCCGGCTCTCACAGAGAGGAAAAGAGCTTGGTGCATCTCATATTTCAAATCCTCTTAGATGCGGAAGACGATATTGCTGTGAAATGGAGATGATCATGTTTACTCCAAACAGCAGCACACATAAACGGCCTCAGGGTGGCAGGGAATTCCTTGAGGAGGGAAAGACATGACAAGATGATGAAAGCCAGCTATGGACTTTTAATTGGCTTAAGATTTCCTGATGTAATGTGCATAATATCATACTACAGCTCTTCTTCTTTTCAAATAAAGGCAAGAAGACTAAGAGTTATTCAAGTGCAGCCAGTGGAACTTTTTGACCCACAGACAACTGGAGAAGCATTTGAAGAAATGTCCAGTGCATGATCATAAAGGGGAGTTTATTGTTACTAACCTAATATAATAAATAATACTAAAAAAGTAAGTCTGGCTTCTAGAAAACATTTCACCAACCAGACTAAAATACATTTTTGGCCACAATACACTACTGTGCAACAATTAGTCTTAAAAAGGATTTATTAAGGAGTTTTTAGGTGAAAATAATAAGCAATTAATGAATGAGGTAAAGTATGATATGGATAATTATTTGACCGATGGGGAATACACTCCAAGATCTGAAAACTTCTCCATATCATTCATTCATTTTCTAAGCCGCTTAATCCTTATTAGGGTCGCGGGGAGGCTGATGCACATCTCAGCCAACTCTTGCCGACGGCGAGATACACTCTGGACAGCTCGTCAGGCCATCGCAGGGCTCTCCATGACATACAAAAGCCAAATTCTAATTGTTTTATTATTCATTCAGAATAGTTTCAATCTGGAGGAGAGCACATCATATCTGGTGTGAGTCAGCCACAAGTGCCACATGCTATTAACCGGTAATTCCGATTCATTCTAGACACGTTCTATGAAAATATGGAACAAAATATACAATTGAATTATTTGATGCTACGGATGTATTTTTATTTTTTTTAATTTCAAAAATTAAACTTTTTTCCCCACCAGACATGACTTTATCAGCTTATTGTGAGGAGCACGCCTTTAGTCTTGAGAGCAGGCAGCCATTTTCTCGCTAGCTTTGTCTGGGAGGAGGAGAGGAGGAACATAGATATCAAATAAGATAGATAGGCTACACCCTATTGACAGCGCTTTTGGGTGGGAGAACTTTGTGCCGCCATCTTGGTCATTTCTACTCATTTTCAGATATGGCTTACAGCAGCATAAATAGTGAGAAAATATATGGAAGTTTTTACAGCTTATGCCCTCAATGTTTCGTTGTAAATTGTACTGCCTAACCAAGATGGCAGACAGACGGAGCTGCCTTAGACACGTAATAGCCAATCTTATATGATATCTATGAGGAGGAACATTTGCACATGCCAATCATGCAATGATCGTTTATCTTATCTGATGTCAGTGATGGATAAATTAGCCCATAGATGAATACCAAGTGTGGCTGTCCACCAATCAGACATTGGAGAAAAAAAATCAATAATAAATCCATTTGCTTAAGTGAATGAAGCAATTAGATAAAACCTCCCTGGAACTTCTGATGTCATTCATTCTTCCAGCACTTTTGTAACACAACTGAATCAGTACTGCCAAGTGAGAACTTCCTGGTGGAAGCCAGCAGTACCTGGGGACAGGAAGTACAACTATAGTGACGGGTGTATGGGTGAATATTGTGACACCATGTTCTGGGTTGATGTTCCATTTTTGTAGAGAGGAAAAACAACATTTTGGCTCTCATGCTGCCATCCTCTCATTCTTTGGTAAACATGTGCAGCTGCTTTCATCCCCTTTTGTAAAGCAGTCTGGAATCCACTAAACCCCTCTCTCTTTCTTCTGTATTTGCACTTGGATTTGTGGAGAGAATAACCAAATCTTTGAATGCATTGTGTGATGTTTGCGTGTGACAAACTCACTCTAAAAACACATTAAATGCCTCTGCATGACCTGTCGATGGAAGAAAATCTTGGCAACCATTGCAGTTTCCAATGCAGCAGTGTGAAAGACCTGCTGTTAACACTGCAGCGCTGTGAAAGACTCATTAGGGACTACTGTTCTCTTCTGCTGAGGCAACAGCTTTCTCGCTGAAAGATCCAGAGCAAAGGGATGAGAGATTGAAGGACACAATGACGTTGCATTGAAACACAAGTTGCAGCCACCTGCATGTGTATTGGATCTTTAACACCGAATTTACTGTACCCTGGAAAATATGGCCTCCTTAATAGAAACATGACGCACATCTGCTCAGCATTTATGAAGGCATGATCAATTTTTGCTTAAAAAAACCTACAACAACAACAACAACAACAAAAAAAAAAGACTTCAGTGTTTTACAGCATGCGCACATCTCTCTCGTCGTCCGTCTCCATTTTGTGGAAGGGTTTGACAGTCCTGGGCCTTAGCAGGAAGTCTTGAATAAAGAGAAACAGAAGGAGGCCAGCAGCCCACATCCAGATGGTGCTAAATACTGATTAAACCTCGGATTTTCGAACCCCACAGTATTTTTCCAATTAGCCGTTGTGTAGAAAACAAGCTGAAGTGCCAGGGGATTGGAGAGGCACCCCTCGAGGCTTTGTCACCTGACACTTCCCCCGCGCTAACAACCCCGTAAGAGGCTCTTCAGATGACTTGAAAACATTTGAGTGGCTGAATTTCAGAGTGACAAGTGTGAAGGGACAAGAGCCAGCAGGCACAGATGAATGTTCTGCATGGCAGCACTGAATGTGGGCCCAGCTTTTTTTTCTGGGTATGTTACTTATTGTTGCGTTTGTTTATGTGGGTCTGTATTCCATGATTTGTTGTGCAGATACTGATCCCTCAGAGCCTTTAACTATAGTCATGTGGTCAGTTCTAGTTTCCCACCATTGAAAAAGACCACCGAATGGTTTCCTGAGCTGTATTGTTCAAGTTATTTTTCTGTGATTTATCAGTCCCAGTATACGCTCTTGTCAGGCTCACAGTAAGGATTTTACATCTTGCTTTGAGCATGCGTGGGATCTTTTTGTGCTGAATCAATACTCACCTACTTCTCTTTTCCACTGAAAGAGAATTAGAGAAAGTACAAAATCATCGTGGACCTCTGACTGGCCGAACTCCTCAAACTGAACTTTTTAAAAAATTTTCAGGTATTTACAAAAGCACCCATGCAGAATTGTGCTTTTCAAAGGTTATTATACAAAGCTATTATAAGTTATTATAAAAGTCTGTCAAAGCATTTATATGAAGAAAAACTTACTTAAAATATTTGCAAATGAAAACAGCTCGTCATTAATCCTCTGTAGGAACAAGCATTCATTTTGGATGTAGTGCCTGAACTTTTTTCTCCCTATTTGCATCTGTGGTGCAGTGGCGTTCTCACTAAGCTAAAAAACACAATACTTTCAATAATGGCTCTGCTTTTTCACTACATTAGACATTGTTTAAAAAGTATTTACTGGTTCCTGAAAAGTGTTTAGAGAGCTCCGGCACTGCATCCGAAATCACTCACTACTATACACTAGTATAATGCACTATATAGTAAGTTCACCATTTTGTAGTGTTGTCGGAATGTATAGTGAGAATTTATTATTCATTATATAATTGACTCAGGCGGCATGGTGACGCAGTGGTTAGCACGTTTGCCTCAGCAATTGAGTCCCAGGTTCGATTCCTGGGCTCGGGGTGTTTCTGTGTGGAGTTTGCATGTTCTCCCTGTGCTTGTGTGGGTTTCCTCCAGGTGCTCCGGTTTCTAGAGTCCAAAAGCATCCACAGTAGTCTAATTGGCTATTCCAAATTGCCCCTAGGTGTGAGAGTGAGTGTGAATGATTGTATGTATGTTGGCCCTCCAATTTTCCTCCTTCCAGAGTCGGCTGGGATGGGCGCCAGCCTCCCCGTGACCATAAATAGGATCAAGTTGCTTACAAAATGAATGAATTAATGAATTATTGACTCAGTGTACCCCATAATGCATTGTGACAAGTAGTGTACAACCGATGTTCACTACCCAAGCATTATACACATCATAAATTGCGGGTGTGTGGATGGTTCACCAGCTCAGTTGATGTTGACCTGTCACATTTTAATTGTGCAACAGCATCATGTAATTATTCATGTGCCGAGGAAAGTAAAATTTCATGTGCTGTGGAAAGTACTGTCCAGAAGCGTTTTAACATTTTACCATTGTTCTCTCTTTATAGTGCTCTGCATTTAATTATCTATGTAGTGAGTAGAGGGTAGTGAATGAGTGAGTGATTTCGAACACAGCCCATGTCTCTTATGTACAATTAAAAAACACTTAGCTTTCTATTCATGATTGCATTTTAGCATAACTCTTTGTAATATTATATCATTTTTATGCATAGTAATAACATACACAAAAAGCTTTAACATGAATGTATTATATTTTATAATAGCTCCTTAAACTGAAAATCCTTAAATGAACAAACAAAAAGCTGGTACATAAACCCTCTGGAGCTTTAGAACAAAGATGGGTATCTGTCTAAAAATACAGATCCAGCAGAATTCTTAGTTTTTTTTAATATAACACCACTCATTTGTTAACAAGCTTGCACATTGTTAATTATCAGGTATCACTGAAGTATCTTGTATTTCAATATTCTTTTTTTATTGTCACCTACCTCTAACCATCAGCATCAAATTAACCTGAAATAAGATTCAAATATAAGCATATGAATCTTACAACAAAGAGAATAAAGAACAAATTTTGCAACATGCTGTACGAATCAGCACCTTTGCATTTTTTATTATTTTTTTTGACTGAGAAAGGAAATTCAACCTGAAGCAAACACATGCGGTTATCCGCACTGACTCTAAACTCGGAGCCAGAGCTGAGGGTGGACGAGTGCTCTCTCTTTCTTTGTAAGCCTGGAAGCCATTCTGCTGCGAAATGAATAAGCAGAGATTATTTGTGTTAGGTCAAGGTTTGTCAGTCAGGCGTAGGCTGGGACTCTTTGAGCAGCAGAAACCTCAAGCTTGCTGGATTGCTTCATTTTCCCACTTAACAGTTTATTGATTTTACGATACACTTATAAGCTCTCTCCAAACACTTATGAGCTGTTGAAGTGGTTGCTTCAGTAAAATGATATGATTATTTATGTATTTATTTATTTATTTGTTTGTTTGTTTATTTATTTATTTAAAGCATGACCTTTTCTGAACCTCTTTATCTTTAATTAGGGCCATGGGGAAACTGGAGCCCATCCCAGCCATCTCAGGGCAAAGGTGGGGTCTACCCAGAACAGCTCGTCAGACAATCGCAAGAACAACACACAGCCAGTCACTTAAACAGTTACACCTAGGGGCAATTTTGAATACACAAATAGCCTAATGTTCAAGTCTTTGGACTGTGGGAAGAAACTTGTGTACCTTGAGGAAACCCGTGTAAGCAGAGAACATGGAAACGCCCTCGCTGAAACTTGGAAACGCCCTCGCTGGTCACTAGGCTTGAAGCCAGGACCTTCTTGCATTGAGGCAGAAATGCTAACCACTACACCACTGTGTCACCCCTTATATATATATTTGTTTGTTTATTTATTATTGTTCTTTATTTAGTGATCTAGCTAGCTTTTTGTTTTAGGATTCCAAAAGCACTTTATTTTTTCCATGGGACATAATAGGGCTACAACATTTATGTCAGTAAGAGCCAGATGCATTGGACAGTATTGACAGTTTAGCTGCAGTATCATGAAGCTGAATTCCCATAATGTTTGAGCTGACTAATGAAGTTTCAGTTGGGTTGACAGACTGGATAAGGTTTTGAACTATGTGTGTATTTTCTGGCCTTATTGCCACTTTGTCAAAGGAATTTACTTCTAAGTAACTTTCCTTTCCTACCCTTTCCTTTCCCTTGCCAACCATTTCCATCCCTTTTTCTCTTCCCTTCCACCATTGCCACATACACTATAGAGTTAAACAATTTTTTTGTGTTTTTTTTTCCCTAGACGCATAAATAAACCAGCTATTGCCAAACATTTGGTGAATAGACATGTGTCTGCATTTGATTAGACAAGCCAGGAACAACATTGATATTATAGTGGAAAGAGTTAGAGATGCACTGTAAGTGCTATAATAAGTAAGAAGAAGGGCTGATGCTCAGAGCCTATAACACAACTGTCATATCTCCATTTTCCCCTGTGCGTGGGCTGGGTGAGGCCCTGCCATGCCTATCACTTGACTGGACTGTGTATTAATACACAAAGTCGTGTGTGTGTCAGCCTTGCTAGATCATCATTCTGCTCTGTTGCTGTTATGCCTGCAGGGCAAAGCCACACTGTAAGTCCATTAAAATGAGAACAGCCAAATAATTTGTGGGCTAACAATAGAGCAGCAACCACTGCACAGCAATAACACTGTACTGAGACAAAGGGGTAAATGTGGTGACATGCAGTTTATTGAGTATCGGTATGTACCTAAGTCTGGATTCTAAATAAATAACTGCATATCAGAAGAATTACAGCCCTGTATTAATGTGCAGCTGAACTCAGATTCATGTCTAACAAGCTAATCAAGCAAAGCCATGATGATAATATGCTAGCTAAATGTCCTTCATCTTCATCAAACAAAAATAGCCCAATTGTGGATTTAATATGTTTCTATTACAGGCAGCAATTGAATACTTCAAAACGAATACCACAGCAATTGCAGTCTTTTGAGCTGAGATATTATCTTACGATGTCAATCATGCAACTGCGGCCCATGCAAAATATTTTCTCACAAGAGCTTGTTGAACTTGGAGCCCTTAGGTCAGGATGTAGATATGAGAGCAGGGTTTTGTGGGATTGTGCAAGAAATGACCTCCTCCTTTAGAGAACATACTGTGTTCAAACCTGAAATGAGCACAGTGGAAAAAAAAGAAAAAGAAAAAAAGAAACCAGACTTTACTGTTCCAGATATTACTAAAATATTCATTTAGAAAAAAAAAGGAGGGGAGGGGAAGTTTATTTCAGTTTTTCAAGGTTTGATATGGAACTGTCTAAAATGTTTAAATACGAAGCTGTCTGTTTTTAAAGTTTTTTAGCTAGCTAATTAATTGACCATAAAAGTAGCTAACTGGCTGGTATTAAGCTTGTAATTTACCTTCCAATACTGTAAAACCTTGGGGCAGTGGTTGTCCGGTGGTAGGATTTCTGGATTACTAATCGCAAGGTCGGGGGTTCAAGCCCCACTATCAACGGGTTGTCACTGCTGTCCCCCAGTGCAGCTAACTGGGTTATCAAATGCAGGCCATGTCTCTCACTGTCTATGGTGAGAGGCATGTAAAATAACAATTGCTGATTTTCGTCAAGAGTAGGCGACATAGCTGTCAGCATGTTTCTGCCCTGCGATGGCCTGGTAAGCTGTCCAGGGTGTACTCTGCCCTCGCCCAGAGTCGGTTGAGATGGGCGTCAGCCTCCCCGCGACCCTAATTAGGATTAAGCGGTTCAGACAATGAATGTAAAATCCTTTCTCATACCACAGCAATTTGACAAAAATTGTTGTTATTTTTATTTATTTGCCAATGCCACATCATGTTTATTAACCATTAACAGTATACTTTCATGTTGGAGAATGTCCACCAAACAACCTATGTCAGTATTTACTTATTTTATGTTATCCCTCACCTCACCTTTCCTTTTTCTCTTTCTTAAAGTTAATAAAACTAACAAAAAAGCCAGCTCATTATGTTAGTCAGAACCATTAAACATAAACTCTTATGTCATGAGGACATTACCATGTTTAAATAATGTTTTTACATCCACAGCTTTATCTTTGAGTTTTACACAGTGCTGATACTGGTGGCTTCTATAATTGTCAAATTTAGCATACACCTGGAAAACAAAACCATCCCTGAGATTAAGCTGCTATTACAGAACTCTTAAAATAAGAATGAGTGCAATAATACTGTGTTAAACCTGTAATTTGAAGCTGCGCTATTATCGGAGATACTGTCGTAGAAAATTGGCATATACTATGTAAGAATGGCACCTGATTAGTTTGCGATCTGGGGATCATATTCATTATCCCAAGTGGGGATATCTCATTTTGCTTTTATGTTTCCATGTAGTTTATACTAAAGCTTTGAATGTCTTTAAAGTAGTCCCATTTGGGAGCACTTATTTTCTGCTTGTGGAGCGTGCAGTGTTCATTTCCCTCTGTCAAGGATAAAATATGTAAAAATTAACTATAAAAAGTGTTTTAGTTTCCTTTTCCTTGTATTTCCATATAGATGCCGTTACAAAGCAATTATGCAAGCTCACCTGCCTCTGTCACGGTTAAAATATCTTAAAATGTAACTTTTCATGCTAATTAATATTCATATACCTTTAGAAACTAAATTATATGCAATTAACGTTGTCATTTTTAAAGGAATCTGGCAGCCCTACTAGCCGTTGTCCTTTTTGCAGTTGTCTCCATCTGTTAGGCAGTGCTCTGGTTGGAAGAAATTGGGACAGAAGCAGAGGAATCTGATTTATGGGCAGGTATTCTGTCCTGCTTTATCACCTATCATCAGATGGAGATGGTAAATCCTCGTGTTTATGAGAGGAGTGTGAGGGACCTGCCCCAGCTGGGGAAGGAGTGGACTTGGCTCTGAGCTGAAGTGTCTGCTGCCAGACTGCAGTTTGTTCGTGTTGTCCATCCTGAGCAATCTGAGAGAAAGTCTGGCAGAGATTAGTGTTGTTCCAGAAGAAACAGTAGAAGCTGGTCATTTCCAGCAACATCTGTCTGAATCCATATTTTTCAACTTACTGAAATGTTTGCAAATACAAAAAAAAATCAAGATTGTTTTTAGTCTGTTTGCTGTGCAGTAATGTTTCAGTAATTCTATCTCATCACCTGAGATGTATAGTGTGATTTGCTAAAATGTGGTAAATATGACTAATTTTCCAAACTTATAATGCATAGTTGCAGAATTTAATGTGTAAATATATGAATGCAGGTGGCACGGTGTTGTAGTGGTTAGCACTTCCACCTCACATCAGGAAGGTCCTGGGTTTGAGCCCCCTGCCCACTGAGGGTGTTTCTGTGTGAAGTTTTCATGTCCACCCTGTGCTTGCATGGGTTCCATCTACCTCTACCTTTCTATATGAAGTTTTTATGTCCACCCCGTACTTGCATGGGTATCCTCTGGGTGCTCTGGTTTCCTCCCAGAGTCCAAACACATGCATATTAGTCTTATTGGATATTCTCAATTGCCTCTGGTTGTGACCATTAGTATGAATAATTGTGTGTCTGTGTTGACCCTGTGATAGACTGGCAAGCTGTTTAGGGTGTAGCCCACCATCGTCCAGAGTTGGCTGGGATGGGCTCCAGTCTTCCCTGCGATCCTAATAAAGGATATAGAGTATGAAGATGAACCATTATATGAATGCTCCAGAAAATGCTCCATCAAACCTCTCTAAGCTTTCTAATAAGGCTAAAGCTAGACTTGCAATACTCAGGACAAACAATGAATAATTGGTAGCTTTTCAATTCACTATGGCAGAATTTCTCCTCATTTAATATAATCTGGGAAAAAGTTAATATACCCTCACCTGTCACAAGGCTTTTATCTTTATGTCTGTGACAGAGTGATCAACAGTGAAAACAAGATTAACTAGACTAGACAACAAATAAAAATGCACATCAGAATATCAGACCATTAAGACTTGTAAGATATGTCTGATATGTTGTGCTACTTTTCATAAAAGTCTTTGAGTGACCTCTGAAAAAAAGTGTGTGCATGGTTACAAGCATGTGGGCGTGTGTATGCTGGCTCAAGGCCCTGTGGGCCAGCAGGCCAGCTGATGAAGGAGGGTTTGATAGGCTCTGAGGGGAAAGCCTGGGCAGGCATGGAGAGATTGAGGGCACCAGGTGTCTGCGGCTTGGGCATGTTCGGACCTCTGAGGACACTCTAAGTTTAGCTGTTACATTACGTTACATGCAATGTTTTTCTGTAGCTGCTGAATTTGTTGAAGATAAAATGGTCTGCAAGCCAGCATGTAGACCACCCTCTCATTCTTCAGGCGCTCGTTTTGACTCTGCCAGAATAGACAGCATCCATCGACCTCAGTCGATCAATCCAGACTGGACTTTTTAAAATCACCTCATCCTGGCATTTCCAATACATGTTACACTGTTGACAGTTTTTCAAATTGCCCATAAATTGCTGCCTGAACACCAAAGAAAATTAGTCTGGCTTATTGGTAGGAAGCCAGGGTTTGTGGCTAGCTAACTGCTTCCGTTAATTAATTTGCCATTGACTCGACAGTGTGTGTGCAGTTTTGCCTCAGGCCGAGAAAAAGCCAATAGTTTTAGGGATGTTTGCCATTAAGTTACATTTGGTCTCGCATTTTAGATAGTGTTGCTTATTTATTTTGCTGAAAGGATAATCTGTTCACATGTGTCAAGCCAGGAGATTTAGCTTTTCACTGAGGTAATCACACTTCCTGTATCTTAGTAAAGTGCATAACCTTTTTAGACACCCCAAAGATGGACAACACACAGGTCGCCCTTTTTAGCCTCTGCTGAATAATAGGGCCTCCATTAAAATAATAAGCTCTCCATGACCCCCTGACCTTTGTTTCTGACCTCACAGGAGACTATGTTCATCAGTCTCACTGGAGTGTACTTTGTGACAGGCACACTTTCTCATCAATCTAGTTATGGAAGATTGATAGAGCACTGAGATGCTTCTTACCCAGATTGTGCCACTCTAGATAATGAAGCTTTTTTTTTTCTTTTCCTAGTGCAGTGCATCATTTCAAAAGGAAACCAGGCTATAGGGAAAAAAAAACTGAAAGTATGTGGACTGTGAAGAAGCTTCATTGTGGGCTTAACACTTTGAGACAGCACCATGGAAACTGTTCATGAAGGTCAACCATCAGAGTGGCAAGGGTTGGCGTGTGTTGGTTGTCAGCCCTGAGGGTTAACCAAGATGGGAGTCCTGCTGGGTACGGAGGCGATAAGTGACACTCGCCATGCTATGGAACGCACTCATCGCTAACAATGGTGACATGTGAACTGCAAGCTTTACCCACACTCTCCAGAATACCTTCCCTGTATTGTGCACGTAAAACACACACCAGTCTCACTAAGACTGATATAGCCATTCCCACTCACTCACAATATCCTTTCCTTCCATCGAGATAGGAGATGGTGGGGTACCTCGAGGTTCTGTGCTAGCAAGCAGAAAGTGTGAGGTCAAAGGTGATCCTGTGACAGCTAAAGATCTATTGGCTCCTGAGATTGTAAATTAAAATCCCAGAACTCCCACAGAGTCACTGGCCCCCTAAGGTCATGACATTAAACCAAAGGCCTGCCACTGTTCATTTTTAGGGTTGTTAGTTTGAGTATCAGAACTGCCAGAGAGCCATTACTGGACCCTGGACTGCTCATGGTTTGCATTCTGCCTAAGCTAAACATCAGTTTGAATAAAAGCATCTGCCAAATAAATGAATGTTAATGTCATACGTCTTTCTTTTCCCTATCTCTGTCAGACAGTCACAAAAGATTTATCCATTCTCTGATGTAGTTCTTTTTTCCATAATTTACATACAGACACATCAATGTGTTTTTCATGTAAAGAGCAATATTTCTTGTCTATGTGCATAGAATTCCAAGAATGAGTCTTTGTTCCATGGGAAATGCACCGAACAAGGGAGCAGTCTTACTTATTCATTTTTCCCCTCCACCTTCATCTGCCTTTTGAGGCTTTTGCCAAGTACGCCCAGCACGGAGCTCTGGCAGACTATTGTGTGGGTGTAACGTTAATGCTTCTGGACAGACATTTGTTTGGAAGCAGAGAATGAGTGATATGTGAAGCGCTGGAAGATGTGCTGTTGCGTCCGCTGGGTGAATGATGGGCCAACTGTGTGAGATCGCTCTAGGCCTGCTCAGGGAGCTGTAATATGAGATGGCGGCACTCCATCTGTGGCTCTGAAAGGGCCACCAGGCCAAAGGATTTGCTGACCTGTGCCCAAGGGAGCCCCGTCAGTAATCATCTAAAGAGCTCCCTCTGGAGGCTTGGGAGATTAAGTGCTTATTGAGTGAGAGCAGGTGGGCTGAAGGTCTGAACATTCAGCTCTCATCTCAGCTGTATCACAGATTGCTTAGTGATGATCTGACTTTTTCCTTTCTGCCTTTCTCTTATTATATATTAAATGTATAAGCACTTCCCTTACTTCCCTTCCTACTTTTTCTGTCTTTCAATTCATTGAATGAGGAATGAATAATTTGGCTACACATTTGGGTCAATA
>JBCNYH010000026.1:15884713-15902265 GCA_039654325.1 Tandanus tandanus
CTGACGTAGCAGATCACGTCACCACATTTGCTGCGTTTTGGAGAACTAATGCTGCTCGCTCAAAAAAACTGGATTTACTTCTTTATCTACATACTTTCTTGTTCTAATGATTACAACATGCCTAGCAGGTAAGATTTAACATATTTAAGCAAACTCATATCCTATGTAAGACTCGGCCTTTAAGACCTCATTCATTCAGACATTCATTCATACTTAGATTTTTTCATTCACCAACCGTTCCTATGCAGAAATTCATTCTTAACTCTCTCTTATGCACTATTCTGACATTCACCAATATTTTCCTATTTGGGATTTGTTCTTAGTTACGAAAAGAATCTACGAACAGGAAAAGGCACTCTTACACACATATTGGTGCCAAGGTGATGTTGGAAATTGCTACTTTTTTTTTTTTTTTTTGTCACATGAAACTTCATGACATACCAAGAAGACTTTATTAATGAATTTTCTTAACAGCAAATTCTTAAGAAAAATCTTGAGAAGATATTGTTGAATGAGGTCCATTTACACAACAACTATAACCAGGAAGGGTGAAGGCAAAAACGTGTTCCTTTCAAGACACACACGGTCAGCCATGTCTTCTTGAACTGCTGCTCATTCTGCACACACGGGGAGGCAACACACTGGGTATGTGTGACTGGGTATACCAACTGTCCCACTCAGACAAAATGAACAGTTTTGTTATCATAGACTCCTAGCCATAGATATCTTTGGCATGTGGATTTGGACTTGCAATCTAAAGACTGATTGCATTTCTGTTGCATCTGCATTTCTGCCACTATTCACCAAAAATGTCTGTCAACATCAGTGAAAATTTACCATGCACAAGATCCAATCAGCCTTGTGATGGCCTGGCGAGCTGTCCAGGGTGTACCCTGCCATCGCCAAGAGTCGCCGGCCTCCCTACGACCCTAATTAGGATTAAGAGGTTCAGAAAATGAACGATGATCAATGAACAAAAATCCAATCAGGGCCCAGCTTGTCAGCCTGTATAAGCAAGCATGTTGTATTCATGCAGAGAATGAGGAATAAAATAGCATGAAGGAACGCAATTCATGTGTTCCCCTGCAGGATAATGACTTCACCTAGCATGAGTTTTCAGTATGTGCAAAATTAAAGATGACTATTTAGTCAGGATTTGTTTTCCAGGCATGTTAAGTGAAGATTGTGGAGAACATAGCCAATAATTATGATTATCATGCAATCTCAGTTTAAATTTGAAAGAGAGGCATGTGTTCTGATCTGCATATGGGCAGCATACCAAAAATTATATGCTTAATGTGTTTGATGACTCATGTTTTTTGCGTGTTTTATTGTCTTTTTTTCTACATCTCTTTGACTCATGATTATTAGTTTGGTTAAAGTTAAACATCCTGAGTATGGCTGCTTTTAATAGCACATTATTTTGCGTCCTGTGGCTCTGGATAATAATTGTTTGGAGAGTCACTCAAGCAATCCAATTTGGGAGTGAACCAGGCCCACCCATCATTACCTCTAGCCAGCAGGAGCTTCTGTAGCTGTGGTCTCATGCTTTGAATGGACTGGATTTTGATTTTAACCAGTCAGAATTCAAACTTAAACCCAGAAATAGAGGCCCCAGAGGAGGTGTCTGAGAGAGAAGCAACCCTGGGGGGGTCCGAAGTTGAATGAGTTGATGAGCATGAGCGTCTTTACCGACAGAGCAGCCTGCTGTGTTTTATGGAATTCTGGCTGAACTACACGAAGTAGTCTCGTAGTCCGTAGTCTCATGTGCATATGAAAGGATTTTCCCTACACAGGATGGATAGAGACACGATAAAGACAAAAAATGGATGGAGGTGTTTGCCTATATGTGAACGATCCATAGTGTCATCCCTTTCATGTCATAGTAAAGAAAATAGTTTGTGACCCGAACATCAAACTTCTTGTGGTGACTTGCCGACCATATTATTTGACCAGGGAGTTCACTCATATGATTGTCCATGTAATGTACATTCCTCCATCAGGAAATGGAAAGCTGGCTACAGAGACAATGTCAGCACACTGCTCCAGATGGACTGTTTATTATTAACAGTGAATTAATCACTGTGCTCTTCATGCTGCCCTCCCTTCTTTTAAACAAATTGCGTCATGTCCGATGAGGGGTAATAAAACTATTGACTTGTTTTATACAAACATTAAGGAGAGCTTTGTTGCAAAACCTCTTCCTCCTCTTGGACAATCAGATCACAATCTGACATGTCTTCTGTCCAAATAGTCACCTATGGTTTTGAAGCAGCCAGATCACGTCTGTACACATATGGTTGGAGGACACTTATGAAACTTTAAGGGGATGCTTTGTACTGACTACACTGTATTTTTAGATGATGACAATAATATCAGCAGCATCACTGAAAATGTCTCCTGCTACATACAGTCTGTCATTATCTGCAAACAAATAAAAATGGGCCCAAATAATAAACATTGAGGTGATAAGGGAGAGTAAAGACTATATAAGTGAGTTGAAAACAATCATCAAAAAGGGTAAACGTATATAAGACCCATAGCCTTGACGTCTCACATAATTAATTGCTTTGAAAGGCTGGTCGTGTGTCACCTGATATCTGTGGCTTGGATTTTAGATCTCTTTAAAATAATCTTTTAGACCAATCTTTTGTCTTGTCCTTTGTATATCAGTCATGATAGTAAGCAGTCTGACACCAATTAACTAACACTTGAGCTCCAGAGGACACTGTCTTATCTCCATTTTTATTCACTCTTTATACTACCGACCACAAACACAGTCAGGCATCCTGTATACTTCAGAAGTTCTCGGATGACACTGCTCTGGAGGGTCTGTTTACTCAAGGGTCTGTTTACTCACCTACAGAAGAGAGGTTGAATCATTTGTCAGCTGGTGTGTCACAGACTTTTTCAAACTTAATGTAGATACAACAAAAGAACTTATCATTGATTCTTGAAGGAAGAAGGAGGATCTAAGATACTAAGACAGCATAAATTTTTATAATTAGATAAGTCTTCACTAATTTTTCTATTCATTTTTTAATATGCATTCATTATTTCATTAACTGTGGCAGCAGGGACAAAATCTTGCTCTGGTCATCGGCACTCAAGGTATAGTGACGGGCATCTCTACCTTGGACATTTGGTGCATCAAATATACAAATGATATTTTGTAGTGGCTCCCAACATTCATCCTTCTTTGACACGGGAGGCCAAGATAGGACATTGTTCCCTGATCGCTTCATAAAATTGACCAGCACGTCATGATGCTCATCTGAGCAATCTTTAATGTTGCCTACATACCATTTCGAATCGTAAATGCAAACGATATACCTGCATGTACCATGCTGTCGTAGTATCTTTAGGCATGATTCGATAATTTACCAGTCTGTCAGTAAAGTTCACACGTTCTCTTAGGTTTTTTTGTCCTAAAGAGATCTTTATATGTTTTTACCTCGTATATTCAGGTATATGATTTGCCATGAGATATTCTGACTGATATTCATGATAATTTTAAAAATAGAACTAGTCTGATACTAGACGTGAAACTTGCTACAGATATTCTTTATGTGTATAAGAATCAGTGGTAAAAATTTCAAAACTGTCATCAATTTTCAACATGTAGTGTGAAAATTGCTCATTTTGGGGGAGAAAATTATATAATATATATTATTTTGATGGCTTATTGTTGCTAAAGTTTTATGGATTTAATGGTTTTTCACTGTATATACATGTTAAAATAAATGAGGATTGATAAAAATAAATAAATAAATAAAATATTCCAGCACTCAGTCTCGAGTCTATCCTGCAGCAGGGCTCTGAAGTTAGTGCACTTTTCTTTTTTTTTTTTTAATTAGCTTTCGGACAGTTTTTGGAGCTTCATAACCAAGCAAGGAAAGCAGATGGGTCCATTTTGACCTCAGAAATGAAAAATCCAGGACAAATTGGGCTTAAATTAAATCAAATACAAGGTATTTAAAGCCTGTGTTGACAATAGAATGCTGTACATGCTGCCTTTAACTCGGGCGAAAACACATATTGCAAAAAAGAGAGAACAAAAAATACTGTAAAATATGAATGGTCATATCTCTCCAACTATTGTACAGAATGACCTAAAATTTTGCACATCTGCATTGCTCAGATAGAACTACATCCATTATTTTATTTTTTTTTTACTTTTTTCTGAGATTTGGCATGGAATGACCCATTACCTATATATATTTTTATTGTTCTGTGCTTTAAACACTCAGGTTCATTTTGTTTTCCATGGGAGACAATAGAAAAGAGCATGTGATTAGTTAAGTGTTTTTATATAAAAAGAAAAAACAATGGAAACCCTTTTTCCCATAGGATATAGTGGAGTCTTGATCAGTTTGTCAGTTTACACTGGATATTTACTACTTGACTATTCTATTATACAAGGTCTCATAAAAGGATATAGAACATAAAACACAACATAATCTTTCCAGATGCTAACATTACTGACATGATGGCTGGGACTAATATCCCATAGATACTCCTGTAGTATCTGCATTATCCTGCCTCTTCATGTAACACTAATCCTGAACAAAATTGGCTCATCTTGCTAATTCAGGGAGAGAGAAAAAACACAATTGCCTCACAGTGAATGAGCATATGTGTTAAATGTTGGGAAATGGTACAGCCTGCTGTAGAGGTGTGTAAAAAAAGAAAGATCACAGTTTTAAACACCTCTACAGCAGGCTGTACCATTTCCCAACATAGCCCTGCTATGGTGTGTTGAGCTGTTCAGTTTGTACCCTGCCTTTGAGCAGAGTCGGTTGGGATGGACTTTAGCCTTCTCGTGACCCTAATAAAGAATAAAGCGGTTCAGAATATTACATGACAAGAGTGGAATTTGGTTTTAATTGAGATGCATGAGCGCAAGCTAAACCTTGCACCCTGCATACAAGGGATTTTTCTTGCTAAATTCAAGTAGGCAATTGTCCAGATACACAACAGACTTCCAGGCACTTAATTGTCTCATGAACAATTTAATTGTCCAGGTTAGTTATTCAGATTGTTTTGTCCTGTGTATTATCACTGATTCTATGACAAAAATAATTTGCACATCTGTTTTTCTTTTTTTGTTCACGTGCTATTTTCATCACTTTATGACCACTGAGTTAGAGAGGTCCATACAGCCCCTATTTTAGCATGGGATTTATGGAGTTAAATATTTTACAGTAAACAGAAGTACTCTGATTTCACATGTGGCATGGATTCAGTGAGTCTTGTAGTAAACAGCGTAATTGTTTCCACAGCCTCTACAGTCGCTGAGAATGGGAGAAAGACCTGCCTGAGGCTGAAAGTTTTCGTCAGACCAGCAAGTAAGATTTACAAGCTTTTGGTAGGGTTTATTTAGCAATTTCATCTGTGCATAGTTTATCAAGTCCAGGATAAGAGTGATGACATCATGATGCCTGTCCTAATGAAAGCTCTTGAAATTTTTGTTCCTCTCCCAGACAATTGTGTGAAAACCGTCAGTGTTCATGATCGGGTCTTTGATGTCAATGACAGTAACTCAATAGAGCCAAGAGGTTTGTATATTCAGCTATTTTTCCTTTGGATGTTTTTTGATAAATTTTCCCAAATTGTCATTTAAAAAACGTTCCATATCCTTTTAGATGATACAAGCCATGAATCTGCTGAGCCATCCCGAGGGGATGTCAATTCTGCTGGACGTGTACGTATGGCTGGCCTCTCGTTAGCCTCAGCCCTGATCATCCTCATCTCTCACATATCTTTATAGCGGCCTATGTGTGTGGGGTGCAGAAACAGACCCCGATCTTAACACAGAGGAGGACTCTTAAAAGAAACATCAGAGGTCCTCATTGTCTCCACTGGGATACAGAGCGTGCTTCTCTCATGAGAAAACACCAAAACTCAGTCGATGAGAGTGGGATCATCTCATCTTGGATGCATTACAGGATGAATTTAGGTGGATATTGGTACACTCTCTGGTTACATTTGTAGTCATACACCCAATTTCTTTCATCAGGCAATGACTTACCTTAAAACTGAAGGTGGAAAAGACATACATGCACTTTTTTGACATTGTTTGTCAATGGAGGAGTCCCATGAACAAGAACCAGGTGTATGATTTCTCAAGACATTTTGGACAACTGTATACAGGACTGATTTCAGAGTGCACCTTCTATCCAAAAAAAAAAAAAAAAAGGAAGACATAATTTTTAATGGGGCGAGTGTTTACTTGAGGACGTTATTGTTGTTTTTAAGGAGTTTTCTTATATAAAAAGAAAGAAGCACTCGTCTGTTTTGTACATTGTGTACAGTTTAAAAAGCAGAATACAAAGTGGAGTCTGTATTCTTGAAGTGACTAAGTGCTCAAGTGTAGTAGAAAAAGTGGTATTTTGTTATAGAGCTTGGAGCGTCACTGATCAATTGTTTAAGTGATTTAAATATACTTATTTGTTTGACAAAATGCATTTTCCCCATATTTATTACTTATTATTTCACATGCTGCCACTGCAGCCAATAGTGAGGGTTCGCCCTGCATTCATTATAGCAATCAACCACAGGCATAGCCTGTCAAGTGTTTTTTTTTTTTTTTTTTTTTTTAAGGAATGTATGATGATATAGGAAAATATTCAGTGGTGGGGTGGAGTATTGTGGTCTGACACAAAGGACCTGCTGTTACTACCCCAAAGTTGATAATTTTCCTATAACAGCAATGTGTTTCAATTGTCTGTACCCCAACAATTTGCCAGCTACATTACATTACAGAACACCACTGTGTCATTTTTATCCATTTATAATAAGCAATTGAATGGGGTGAAGTGTGTTATGGAGAATTATTTAGAGTAAGGAGGTTTTATCTGCCAAGCCCAGAAAATAAGCTCTGAGCTCTAAATAATTTTCCATATCCCACCACCGCTAATGCCATTTCTGATTCATTCCATTGCAGCCATTTTTCTCCTTAGCTTTCTCTGCGTGTATTGGGAGAAGAGGATCATAGATATAAATAGATAAATAGGCTACACCCTACTGGCAGCACCGTTGCGTGGCTGAACTTTGCGCTGCCATCTTGGTCATTGCTACTCGCTCTCAGATATGGCTTACAAGAGTGTAAATGGTGATGATGTTTTGACAGCTCAGGGCTGAAGTGGTTCTCTTTAAATGGTACTAATTATCTAACAACGATGATGGACAGGAAGAGCTGTCTGCCACGGGCCTAATATCTATCTTATATGATATCTATGAGGAGGAACATTGTCATGTCAGTCATGCAATAATCAAGTTAGCTAATGCCAAGGATGGATAAATCGGCTTGTTGAAAAATTCCAAGAATTTGCTGGTGGCTTTTCACTAATCAGAATCAAGAAAATAATTTGAATAAATATTAATAACATTTATTGTTATTTAACTGCCACATAGTTTCTGTTATCACTTAAGTTACAGCAGCTATAAACAGTTGTTCCCTCACCCTCATCTTTTTTCTTGAACTCAGTAATGTTTTTTTTTTTTTTTTTTTTTTTTTTTTTTTTTTTTTAAGGGGGGGTTTTTTTTTTTTATCGCAGCTAGTTATGTTACTGGAAAACCACCAATCATAAACGTGTATGTCCTGAAGACTTTCCTGTGTCAGAAAACTTCATAGTCATAGCACTGTGCTCCAAAACCAAACAAGTCCTTGTGAATGATCTGTTACTGAAAAAATTTAATATTATTATATGAAAGAAGTGTAATATAATATTAATATAAGCATGTTATTTGCAGCTGCACTACTGTGAGAGCTGCTGTAAAGAAGATCTACAGAAGAATCTACACCTGACCAATTTCAAACAAGAATTCAACTGTGCTGTGGTTTAAACTTTATTATATACTACACAGGAACCTAAAAATCAAACTTAACAAGCTTTCAATAGCTTATTTTTTACATATTTTAGCCATGGCAGAGGGACGTGAGCTGAGTAAAAGTGCTCTTATGAAACACACTCTTTTTAAACTCACTCATACTTTTAGTATATATAAAATGCAAAAACACAAGAAAAGCAAATTAAAACGAGATTTTATGGTTTATTTTTCTATGATGCTACCTTGTCAAAGTGACCATGATAACCCATGAGTGTCTGTTGTTTTGATTCAAGCAGTATTCACACAGGATACTAAACAATTATTGAAAGAGGTGAAGTACGATATGGAGAATTATTTGGTCAAGGGGTTGTTATCTTCCAATGCCGAAGGCAATGTCCAAGACTGAATAATTTTTTATCATACAAAAGCCGAATTCTACAATTGATTCATTCAGAATATTTTAAGTAGACAGTCATGTCACTATGTTGCACATGCCATTTGTACAATAATAATTCTTGGCAATGATGCAATAATTCAGTAATCCCATGGCAATTATGCAATACCAATTATTATTCCATGGCTTTCCACCAGTCAGAGATGAGAAAATCTCTTGAATGAATAATAATGTCTGATATTCTCAAGACAGCAGACCAAACAGATCATGCTCATGCTGTGTAGTATGCACCAATGTACATTGTCCTGAGATAGATAACCAATCAGATGGTGCCATTCCCATGTATTATATACTAACAAAAGATAGATAAGAAATTGGACAGCCATGCTGAATTATCAGTCCACAGAATTTACTGAAAGTATCCACTTGCCTTATACACAAAATCACATTATTTTCACCAGTTTAGTGCATCATTCTGGGGCCTTTGTCATTTTTTTAGTTTTGTCTCAAAGCGTAGCTGAGTATATTCAGCACACATGGAATTGCTTAGTGTCTGAATTGTGCGCTAATGCACTACGCCATACAGGAAAGGCTGTGGTGTGTGATTTCCATTACAGGATATGATTTGTTTCAAATATATACATAAAATTTCATTTTTTAGATCACTGGAATCAATAGTTTTGTTTGGTAAACTTGCATAGTAAATAAAACGTTTTCCTGTGGCTTTTTTATTTGCTTGCTAGTGTGAACAGAAACTAATGAGGTACACTTTAAAAAACACTGACTGAAAATAACCTGAGTTTGTAACCATAACTTGAGTTTGTAACCATAATCAGGCTTAGATGTTAGGACAGGTTCAACAACAACAATCCTAAAGCCTATTATGGGAATATGATGAATATTAGCTAACATTAGATAAGAGCTCAAGTACATTAAAGTTTTATATATATATATATATATATATATATATATATATATATATATGAAAGTTTCACTTGCAGCTTCTTAAGACCTAAACGTGATACATATGTGCATGGGAAGGTGATGCTGACAGAGCAGTGAACGTTAGAGGCCCGATGTGATTTAATAGAATGTTTGATGTCATCCAGAGTGACAGGAATGCAGGCCACATACTGTGGCCTCATGTGGGTCATTTCTGGAATTAAAAATCGATTGCCGCTTCAAACCATACCAGTCCAGTTCAGTAGTAGGCTAGCATTACTGACATGAGCTCGAACAATTTGGGGAGGGATGTAAGACTTTTTGCTGTGATCAACAGTAATGGGCTTTACAGATTGGGGGAAAAAAGGTAAATATCTGCCTCAGTCTCTGTGCTGGTACAGATTTCCTCGACTAAAAATATGGTTATAGTGTGCAATTATAAGTAACAAAAGAGGTATGCAGCTTTTAAAAATCCTCTGAATGTGTTAAATAGTGCATTTGTTATAGTACAAGGAACACTTTGGACAAAATTTAAATGTATGCAACTCTTACCACAAATTATGCAAGGAACATTTGGTGTTTTCACTTTTGATTTTTGAAGCAGCTATGAGGCTAATCGAAGTAACACGCTCATTAATTTCATAGCTATTCAGTTCATCCTTGCCATGAACGTGCCCATTCACTAGTGGATAACCTATGTGTTTTATCTTCCATTATCAGTTCATTTTGGCTGAAGTTAAAAGTTTCCTTTAAAAACATTTTTAAATTACAACAGCTCACAGGGTTAGTATGTTTTATTCTTCTGTTTTACATCTTGCTTTGGTTATGTGCCTGTTTACAGTAACAAGCCCGCGATCTTGTACATGCACGACTACTTAACAGTGCAACACAGATTCATAGAAAGTGCAAAAGTCTGAGAAGAAGGCATATGAGTTCAAGTGAAATAAACAAGATGGCAATGTTTACTAATATCATTGCGCCCATTGCAGGGGTCATTGATTCTCACATACAGGAGGAAGCAAAAGGTTTCAGAAAGATATTGTGGCCCATTTCATTTCCAAGAAATAGCATCATATTTAATTTTTATTTGGTAAGTGAATATGCACCTTTCGGATTTTAAAGTCATGAATATTCATTCATTCATTCATTTTCTGAACCGCTTAATCCTAATTAGGGTCGCAGAAAGGCTGGCGCCCATCTCAGCCAACTCTGGGCGAGGGCAGAGTACACCCTGGACAGCTCGCCAGGCCATCGCAGGTCATGAATATTCATTCACATTTTTAATATTATTTATTAGTAATTAATTAATGATTTTTAAAAAACTCAGTGATTTTAGTTTTGAGAGAGCAACTGTTTTAACTGTTTTGGTAACTGAGCCACTCAACAAAATTGAGCAAAATTGAAAATTGAAAACATTAAGATAAAAAGCCTGAACTTTTCATTTTTGGTTCATATTCCTTTAACACAGAGGCTCCCAACCCTGGTTCTGGAGGACCCCCTGCCTTGCATATTTTCCTTGCTCCCAACACATCTGATTGAGCTAATTGGCTAATCACCGGCTCTTCATGACTTGAAGTGGGTGTCATTCACATGTGTAGGACAGAGGGTTTGTTGATTGGAGATTTATGCAGTACACTGCTTTAACAAATCAAATTTTTTTCCTTTTTTTTTTTTAAACATTGGAGCATATGGATAATTATTTGATGGATGCTGTGTATCCATAGGTTGTCTATGTGATATATATATATATATATATATATATATATATATATATATATACAGTGATAATACAAGTGAGACATTTAACATGCAAAAAGATGCTAAATAACAGTGTTCATGTTGGGGTTTTTTTATTCTTTTTTTTTTATTTCTTTTTTTTTATGTGACACTAATGATTTTCCTGTGCATCATTTTAGTGCTATGCTGGAACTAGGGTAACTAAAGTAACACAAGCAGTTTTTTTTTTTTTTGTTGTTGGTTTTTTTTTTCATGCTGACAGATATGAAGGTTGCAGTACAAAAGACAGAGAAACACAGAGTTTGTGTTGCAATAAATGACAAATTTGCCACAAACATTCTTTCACTTTTAGTAACTACTTTATCCTGGTCATGATCATCAAGGTTTAAATGACTAATTTGCTAATACTCTGAGGAATATTGTCAACTAAGTTTGTTAAAAAAATATTGCACAAACCAAAATGCTAACCAAATGTTAATGTAGTCAATGTATTTGGACATTAAAGGAAATCGGGTGCCTTAACCTTGCAAGATTACTGAACACATCAAACCATGCCTTAGTCAACCGCAGTACACACACTTCCCTCAGAAATCGTGCATTGCACATGCGTGGTGCCCCATGTAACATCACCCACCCACTTGAGGTCAGGTCCACTTCCATATATAGTAAAGGACTCTGGTGTGCATTTTTCTATTTGGTCTCATAGGGGAACACATATTTAGTTTATTAAAATGTTGATGTGGATGCGGTAAGACACCGAAGTCTTAGAGAAACACTGGTAACTTTTTTGTTCAAGTTATTAATTGAATTGACAGAATTTTGTGAATTTCATGACCAATTTCCTTTAATCCCTGAAGTATTCCATCCTCCTAACCCTGACTATGGACAGTTTTGTCCACTCTAACATTTCAGCCCAGGGGCTCAGGAAGAGGGTAACACAGAAAAATGAGAAATGTAAAGGGTAAGGTTTAAGGGGTTTAACCATGAATTATCCTTATCAAATAAAAAGTGCATATGCAATCAAACCAGAACTGCTTTTTGCAGTCTCGAGAAAGCACAGCAGCATATTTTGCAACACGCAAAATCTCACTATCATAGGATTGTTGCAAATATTTGTCCAGTGTTCTCTGTACCTGAAAGCCTTGTCACTTCATTTGTGTATAATGGAAGCTCTTGTTGAAGGGGTAAAAGAATGATAGTGGAATGATGGTGAGGATGATCTTGTTTGTTTTAACCTTAGTCAGGCATAAGTCATTGTACCCATTATTGCTTTGTACTGTTGCATTTCACGTTGGCACTATGACATGAGCACAAGTGCAGTTTCATGCTCACCTGTTTTAGAAATGGACCATCTTGACGAAGTCTGGTTAGGACACTCTGCATACCCATACATTGGTTGACTTCACCTGATGCTTGAAATCTTTTGCTTTATGTTACACGCATTTTTATATCCTCCAATGTCATTGTTTGTAAATACACTTGTCAGAGCAGCTAAAACTAATTAAAAAATTTAATAAATCTCTCAGTGTTGTATATGTGTCTCTGTTATGTTTTTTCTTAATTACAAACCACACCCATAAAAAACTATATAAAAAAAAAAGAAAAAGAAAAACGATTTTCTGAGGCTGTAATTTTCTTTTGCTTTGTATCTCACACAGTGTATGAAAGAGAAAATGGCGAATGCCCTTGTTTGGCCTAGTCAGCGCCCAGAATTAAACCCTACTGAAAATCTGTGGAATGACTTAAAGACTGCAGTCCACCAGTGGCCACTATCCAGGTTGAGCATGCACAGTTCTGAAAAGAAAAATGGGCAAATATTGCACATTCTAGGTCTGTAAAGTTGGTAGAGATTAATCTTCTTGGACTCGGCTGTAATTAAAGCAAAAGGTGGTTCCACTAAGCACTGGCACTTTTTTCCTGAACACTTCCTATTATATCTTTAAATTGGCTATAAGTTGCACTGAGTAAATACAGAAATATTCACATGGTGGACATGTTTGCTGCCTATATTTTATTTATCCCATCAACTAAGGTAAGAAGACATCAAGTTGGTTATGATAATCATGTATCACACAAATAAGCAAATACTGTAGCATCCACTGTTAATAAGTTACTCAGCCAGATTTCATTCTTATGTTGGTATTTTGTGAAACACAGATTTAGTCCTGAGTTAGCTGGAACTGAGTGATGTACTTTCTGCATCTAATGGAAGTCGAATTAGTTCATGACAGAAACAAGCAGGTTAATTTGATTTTATGAAATATCAATATATGTTTTACATTGAATGATATTGTGTACACTAATCTTCCCTGGCTGATATTCAAACATTAACATTACAAGATGGCAAATGCTGACATCAGCTCACATAATTTTGTCATATCAGTAAACATTAGCATGTCAAAGCAGAACAAATTCATGAGCATATGCTTTTCTACGATTGCTGCCATGAATAGCTTTCCAGGGCATTTACAGTGGAGTACACTTCTATCGATACTGGGCAATCATGTCACTACAGGGATCGTAGGCCAGATACTTCATGTCGCATAATCGTTTTAAGTCTTTATTGGCTGCACTGCATGCAGTAAATCCAGCCCCAGAAAATAATCAAGACAATCTTAGGAAACTGTGTTATTTGTTGGACCACCAAGTATTATTACAAAAAAAATCAGGGCCTTAGCACAGATGAACTCGGTAAAATCAAACGTTCCTTCAGGAATCAAGCAGTATATGAAAAGAAAATAATTAAGTGGAGTTTCATAGTGTGGGTGGTAGCAACAGCAGATTCATGGTATACTTTATACTTTATTATTTACCCAGGTGATGGTGATGGTTGTGTCACAGATTTAGCCTCAAAAGTTGTAGGAGAAGATAATACAGTGATTCAGAAAAACTTTTGGTTTGATAATTTTTCATCTCCAAAATTTATTTTTAAACTTTGGGAATGGAGCCTACACATATGTAGAACATTTAGGGTTAATCATACAAACTTCCTTGGGTACTGAAAATATATTTAAAAATGAGAGCAACGATCAAATTGTGGGGTTATGAGGTTGTGCAAAATAGAGCATGTCTTTGCACTAGAGTGGAAGGAGTCTCATGCAGTAATCTGCCTGTTCAGTCTGGGACAGAAAGCATGAATTAAAACAAATACTTTCATTAAATCAAAAAGTATTAGTTTATTGGGTGTGCATATTTAACAAATTAAATAAATTTGTAAAATGTAAATATATAAGTATTTCTTGTACGGTTTTATATATATATATATATATATATATATATATATATATATATATATATATATATAGCTAATTAATATATAAATTTAACTGAATCTGTTCTTGCTATCTGTCTTATTTGATAGCTTATTTCAAGCCACTGTAGCCTTTGGACATTTTTACAATTTGACCACTGCTTACAAATGTCAACGCCTCACAGACTGGTCACAGTTCTTTTTTTGAAGGTCAGTTCTATATTTGAGAAGAAAGCGTGTTGAGAGCACAATGACTGCACATGGGCTATTAATCCCCAGCTCATCCCTCACACCGCAGTAGGAAAGGTTTTATGAAGGCTCAGGTCATGGATTATCCTGGTCAAACCAGATGCCGTGTTACACATCCAGATTAGATTCAAGTAAAGGTTTTCCTCTGCATCTTTAATGCTATGGCCAAAGTAAATCTGTGCTACATCATTTCTCTCTTTATTGTATTGTGTATTGGCTGAACCTCCACTTTCAAGATTCTCACTCTGTTTGTAATTCACATCAAACATCGAGTGAAGCTGTGTGTGTGTGGAAGCCCTGGGTGTTTCTCTAAAATTACTGCTGTGATAGGATGAAAGGTTTTAGGAGTGTAAAGCAGGAGAAGCACAGGTTTGGTGGTAGGAGTGGCATCAGCTGTGTTGCTAAAGCATCTGAACAGCACACACGTACAGTTTCTCCTCATTCAATCAATAAGGTTAATAATTGCATCATGTCATAAGTCTTATCCTCAAATTAGTGTGATTTATTTTTTAATAAGGACAGGAAGCTGAGTAGCCCGGGACTGACACATAATTAGGTTGTTACAATGCTATGCAGTGCACTCAGTGGTCAATGGTAATGTCAGTAAGGGGTAATAAAGTTTTTTTTTAAGAGAGATCTATCAGTAGTAATTTTTGTAGCTCTATGCCTGGAGAATTTTAAATTTCTGGGAACTGCTGCAAGGCTACTCCAGCTGCCCAGTTTTCCTCCCACAGTCCTAAGACATGCATATTAGACTAAGTGGATATTCTTGATAGTTTGTGAACCTGAGTGTGAATGGTTATATGTGTGATAGCCCTGCAATGGTCTGGCAAGCTGTTCAGGGTGTACCCTGCCTTCGCCCGAAGTCAGCTGGGATGGGCTCCAGCATGGGTTCCAGCATTACCCTAATAAAGGATAAAGCAGTACACAAAATAAAATCTATCAGAGTCTGTCTATCAGAGACATCTATGGGGAGCCCAGCTTTTAGGCAATGCCTAAATCTTTATATTACATATCCTTATATCTTTATATTTATATACAGAAATGAGTAATATACAATGTGGTGTCATGGAACATTTTATTTAGCTTTGTTTATACAGGTTGCTGCTGTATGCTGCAACCTCTGAACTTCCTATGTTGTGTTTTATGTTGATGTTATGATTTTTAAACCATATGTTAATTATTAATGTGATGATGCCTGAACATTTAGAGCAGTCTCAGCAATGTGTTTCTAACTGCAATTTGACTCACAAAGCACTGGCAAGTGATGAGGAAAGTAAGTGTGTGTCTCACTGCCTGCTGAACTGAAGTGCACATACATGCAACAGTATCTTTACATGCTCAAGTTCCAAGGCTCACTCTCAGACACAGCTTTCAGCAGCATAAATAGTGAGAAAATCAAATATAGTTTTGACAGCTCAGGGCTGCAGTGCTTCGCTGTAAATTGTACTAACTAAGCAAGATGGTGAACAGGCGGAGCTGTCAGACATGGTGTAGTCGATCTTTCATATATGTCTATGAGCAGAAACATTGGTGTGTGTCCATCGTACACTAATCAATCAACTTATTCGATGTCAGTGATGAATAAGTTGGCTTGTAGAAGAAAACGAAGAATTTGCTGGTGACTTTCCAACAATCAGAAAAGAAAAAAATATTTTGAATGAATAATATGCAAAATAAACAGTCCAAGGTGACCAGATTTTGCTATAATTTATTAAATACTTGAGCAAAGAGTAATCACTTTAGAAGTAACCCTTTTGGAAGTTTGGTTTATTAAGTTTTCCCTGTGAGTAAATTGATGGTCCACCAGAAATGAGATTAACTGCTGTCAGGAATGAACATTATGAACAGTTATCCAAATGGCAACTGCATGTGGTTATTTCAACTTAGATGGTACAATATAAGAACCAGTTTTGACCAGTTTTTCTTATGAAATTCTCTTTAGGTTTAATGTGTTATATGAATATGATGATAGATTGATTGATGAATTATTTTCTTCCTTTTAATTGCTTAAATGTAGAGCTACACATAAGATCTTTGGGAGTTGTCTTTTTCCACTTTAAAATGTATTATTGTGCCAATGTTTTAAAGGACTAAGATGTGATATTTTTTCCTTATTATAAGCATCAGGAAAAAAATTGGTAAAAGTCTGAGGTCCGTTAAGCATGTGTTTCTCTTCTGATGAATATTCATTCGTTCATTCATTCATTCATTCATTTTCTAAGCCGCTCAATCCTGATTAGCCAATCCTGACACAGCCATTCACACTCACACTCACACCTAGGGGCGATTTGGAACAGCCAATTAGGCTACTGTGCATGTTTTTGGACTGTGGGAGGAAACCAGAGTACCCAGTGGAAACCTACACAAGCATGGGGAGAACATGCAAACTCCACACAGAAACACCCCGAGCATGGGAATCTAACCCATGCCTTCTTGCCGTGCCGCCCTTGATGAAAATTTCCCGGTGAAAATTCTGGTTTGGGAAGAAATGAGGATTTAATCTAAAATATATATTAGATGACTAGGGACAGTATAGTTATAAGGCAAATTATTTCATATTTAGAGTGGTTTTCAATTTTTAAAGACCATTTTGTGGTTTGCCCACAGTCAAGGTCAACACTCAAACTAAAAGCATGAGAGTCTGTGGTGGTACACATATCGAGGGCTGACAGCAACAAGTGGATATCTCCACAAAACGCCAAAATTGACCCTTTGACATCGCCCTCTATCTGCTCAATGAATACCAACCTCGTCACATGCTCAGATACGTTAAAATTCAGTAACAACAAGAGTATATCTCCAAATAGAGCGTTGCCATTGCATGCAACAAGTTGATAGCAGGAGATATCAACTTCTTGTAGTCACGTTTTCATAGTTATTTCCCTTTCATGATTCAAGATGGCTGACCGTGACAATCAATGTGCTCCAGCGCCACAGAAAAAAGAGGAAAATGACAAATCCATAAGTAAATCTCATTTTATTTATGAATAAATTGATTGTATTAAACTTATACAGTAGAACGGGTGTAGAAAATTTCTTTATTTAATAAGAACTTTGTTAGTATTCGAACTCATTCATTCATTCATTCATTCATCTTCTTCCGCTTCTTCCGGGGTCGGGTCGCGGGGGCAGCAGCCTAAGCAG
>JBCNYH010000026.1:16039861-16050855 GCA_039654325.1 Tandanus tandanus
GTCAGCGTGTTTCTGCCCTTCGATGGCCTGGCGAGCTGTCCAGGGTGTACTCTGCCCTCGCCCAGAGTCGGCTGAGACCCTAATTAGGATTAAGCGGTTCAGAAAATGAATAATAATAATAATAATAATAATAAAATCTGAGTGTGTGTGCAATAATTCTAAGCTAAAGGCCACCAATCGAAGGATGCTCTAGAATTGCATAAAACTGACAAAACAGCTAATATATAGTATTTGATAACCTGTTAGTGGTGATGGTAAAACTTAAACCAAACATGCTAATTTACACAAAAACTAATCTTATTATCTCAATCTCACAAACATATGTGTTTATGTGAACTGTTTTCTGCATAACGCCAGCTCACACGAAATGTTGTAAACAGAAAAATAATTTTCTTTAATTGCAGGTCTGTACTGTAAAGGATTTACAATATAATATGATATAAAGATTGTTATTGCACAATTTGATGTAGTATGCCATCTCATTTTCTGTAATACAAGGTGTAACACAATTTCCCTTGTAATAACATTAAAAAACTGCTGAAATAACACAGGCTAAAATTATGGATTTAAAGCACTCATTCATTGGTGAACAAAGCATTCATTGGTGTCAGTTGGGATGTTCATATTCTTAAAGATGTGTATCATGGATGTGATGAACTGGTCTGAATGTATGACCCCAATTCCAAAAAGCTGGGACACTGTGTAAAATATAAAACAGAATTCAGTTATTTGAAAATCTGGATCATATTTTATCCACAACAGAACATAAAAAACATATGAAATGTTTAAAGTTTGTTGAAACATTTTACAAATGTTAGCTTATTTTGAATTTGATGGTGGGTTGTGTGCGTTGACCCTTCAATGGTCTGGCAAACTGTTCTGGGTGAACCCCACCTTCACCCAATGCCAGCTGAGATAGGCTCCAGCCTCTCTGCGACCCTAGTAGGAATAAACGGTTTGGCAAATGAGTAAGTGAGTGAAACTGATGATAGCAACAAGTCTCAAAATAGTTGGGACAGGGCAAAAAATCATTGTACTGAAAAGAAACAAAATATTTTGCAGCTAATTTATTTAATATTTATTAGTTATTTTAGGTAATTTAGTTAATTTGGGAAACTGCTGAGAATAAAGAGGGCATCTGGGAAGAAGTTCAGCAATTTGCCCAAAAAGTATAGAACAATGTTCTTCAACATAAAAATTTTGAAGACTTTGAATATCTTACAATGGCTTCTGAAAGTGTTCCTGAGCCTATGTGATGATTTCCATGACAGAATAATGCCTGTTTTATGCAGTGCCACATGAGAGCACGAAGATCACAGGCATCCACCATTGATTTTTGGCTTCGTTCCTTACACACAGAGATTCCACCAGGTTTTTTTTGGACTCTTTTGATGATATTTTGTTCTGTAGATGATGAGATATTCAAAGTCTTTGTAATTTTATATTGAGGAGCAATAGATTGCACTGTTGCCTCACAGTGAGAAGGCTCTAAGCCTAAGTCCTTTCTGTGTGTTTCCCCATGATTGTACGGATTTTGTACTCTGGTTTCCTCCAACAGTCCAAATTAGGACAATTGGCTTCTCCAAATTGTTCATAGGTGTGAATGCGTTAGCTGCCCTGCAATAGACTGGTTAGCTTGCCTCTCACTCAAAATCAGCTGGGATTAGCACCAGACTCCCCTATCACACTGAACTAAAGGAAACATAGAAAATGGGTGGAAGGAAGGATGAATATTTCAGTCATAGGTCTGTAAGTTTAGGCATATTAGATGAATGATAATTATAATTTATATCCCTAAAGTGTATTTTCATCTAATGTGTAAAAGGTTCTATGTTTATAAGGTGCAATAAGGAGCAGTTGAGATTTTATAAAGCCTATCGACAGTAGAATGCCACATGTAAAATCTGAACCTTGTGAACTGGAACAAGTAAAACCAATTTACTTTAGAGTTAAGCTCATTAAGAGAGGATGCACAGTTTCGAGGTGTGTCGTAGATTCCTGTAGGCACGAAGACGGTCCTGCTTTGGGTCTTTAACTACACCTTTGATTAAAGGCAGGCACTCAGTTCCCCTGTTCTTTTGGATCCGATGAAGTACGATGCGATAGATACCTGTTATTGGGTTTCGACTGTTCTTACACTGGTTGTTAAAAATGTGTTCCTCTGTGACTCCAAGTTCCTTAAGGCCAGCAATCACTTCTTTCTGTTCTGCACATTCTGGCCCCACCTTCAGGAAATGCATAGGGTTAAGCTGGTACAAGTGAGGAATGGGGCACAGAATATCCACTGGAAGTAGCCACTCACACCCCACCATCTGATCCAGTGCACAGCGCTCTGTAGGCTCTGGTTTGAGGATTCCCCGGATCAGGCGTTGACACGGAGCGGATACCCATGTGGGAAGAATATAAGCTCCCTGAAGTATACAGTGGCGCAGCTTAACAACATTGTCAGCACGGAAGGGCAAGGTACCAGTCACCATGAAGAAAAGAAGAACCCCCATAGCCCACACATCTACAAGTGGCCCCATGTAGGCCTCGTCTTTGAAAAGCTCTGGTGCTGCGTATGGAGGGGAGCCACAGAAGGTGTCCAGCATCTGGCTGTGGTTGCTGATCTTCGTGCTGAAGCCAAAATCAGCCACCTTTACACAGGAGTTGCTGGTGATAAGGATGTTTTCTGCCTTTAGATCTCGATGGATGATGTTGTTGTTATGCTGAGGAATGCAAGGAATGTATGAAATATATTATGTACAATATGTAATGATACTGAAAAAAATATATATATTTGCCAAATAACTCAAATATGGTTAACACTAGCAAGCATCAAGTTGTTCATATTGCTTATATGTCTCTTGTGGATGCATATAGCAACCTGCAGTCTTCCTGTATATGTATATATCACAGTGTTTTCAGACTAATTGGAAATACTTGTGATTTTACTTAATTTACTGGCAGTTTAGCAAGCTATGCCAGCTACCTTTGTACTTTCACCAGATGTAACAATGATCTCTGAGAGTTTCTCCAATGTTCAGTGAGAGGTTATATACAACATAATTATACATTAATAAGTTTGTCTGTTTTCATTTTGTAATTAATTATTTAATTAATTCATTCATTCATTTATTGCAAATGAGACAGTTAAAGGAAACTAACGGCAGGTCAGAAATAATGTTGTTAGTTGGAAAATAAGAAATGTCCAACCACACTCATTGGATTGGTTTGAATAATCATTTTAGACAATTGTTTATATTTGCATGGAAATTACAAAAAAACAAACAAACAAAAAAAACCTTTATTCAAATGCTACTTATTTCACTTGTTAAAGTTACATCTCTGCGTGCACAAACTGTGTTACTGAGAAAGTCTTAGGAGGAGAGTGTGAATTGAGTTTGTCTTTATTTGATAGTTATGCTGCACGATGGTGTTGTGGTTAGCATGTCCGCCTAACAGCAAGAAGGTCCTGGGTTTCAGTTCTGGCCTCAGGCATTCTGTGCGGAGATAGAATGTTTTCTCCATGGTTGCGTGGTTTTCTCCAAGTATTCCAGTTTCCTCCCACAGTCCAAAGACGTGCACTTTTGGTTATTTGTCTATTCTGAATTTCCCCTAGATGTGAAAGTGAGTGTGAATGGTTGTGTGTGATTGTGTGTTGGCTCCTGTTATGATTTGGCGAGCTGTTGAGGGAGTACCTCGCCTTCGCCCAGTGTCGGCAGAAATAGGATTCAGTCTCCCGATGACCCTAGTAGGATTAGGCGATTTGCCAATAAGTGAGTGAGAGATAAGTGTTAGTTACTTGATCTTGTAGCCAAACTAAAGAAATAAACCAACCAAACCTGGATGTAGTACATTATAATGACACTTTCTTTTGACGTTTGGCATTAAATAAACTATTTAAAGATGACAAAGGAATCAGTTAATACATAATACTAAGCTAAGTATTCATTTATTAAGAACAATTATCCCAAGAAACAATATGGTAATGGCTGGGGGAGTACTAGATATAAAAGTAATAAAGGCTCCAACATGGCGCTCCAACCACCAAATGTATTACTTAAACAAAAATCATGGAGGTTTCCTGAGATTAAACAACCCTCAGACACTAAACATGCTTAATTGACATTTATGTTGGTCTTAAAATAAAAAAAAAACATCTGTATAAACCTAAATACTATTAAACTAACCATGTGTTTTACCGCAGACAGGATTTGGGCAAACACAAGTTTGCTGTCCAAATCGGAGAGTTTGCCCTGAGAGCTGATCCTGGCATGCAGGTCTCCTCCTCTGGCGTACTCGAGTACCAGGTATAATCGACGTGGTACCTCTAAGACTTCATAGAGTTGAAGCACGTTTGGATGATACAAGCTCTCCATTATGGCGATCTCTTTGGATAGCATCCTCTGGGTCTGTAGATCCAGTCGCATCTTATCCAGGATTTTGATAGCTACTTTGTCTGCAGGAAAAACATGATCATGTGGCTCTGGTTAATTAGTCTATTCAGCAACAGATTTCTAATCCTTAAACAAATAAATTGCCTGAAGTAAATATGGCAACGCTGGTAAAAAGAAAATCTTTGTGAGTCAAAATCACAAATGCTACAGCTGAAGAAAAAAATGTTGGCACCTTCAGCATGCATATCACCTACCCTTGGTAAGGACGTGAAAGGCAAGTTTGACTTTGGAGAAGGTCCCACACCCGATTTCCCCACAGATTTTATAGAATCCCACCCTTCTTCCCACATTCAGTTCTTTGATGATTTTTTCATCCTGACACATATCCACTGTTAGCTTCTGCAGAGCTGTGAGGTGCCTGGATGAATCCGCTTCCTCCTCATTATCTGGGTCAGAATCCAAGCTATTAGTCAGGCTGTGCTGTTGCACATGTGCAGGCATGTCTTTCTTCTTTCAAAAAAAAAAAATAAATAAATAAATAAGTAAATAAATATTAATTAATTAATTAATTAATTAATTAATTAATTAAAACACACACACACACACACACACACACACACACACACACACACACACACACACACACACACACACACCATAGCACCATCATGTTTTACTACTTTTAGGACTTGTGTGAAAATCTGATGAGGTTTTAGGTTATAATTATGCAGAAATGTATACAATTCTTAAGGGTTCACAAACATTCCAGCACCACTGCACCTGCCTGCACTGGGAACTCATCTGTGTTGGGCATGATTAAAAAAATAAAAACAAAGCAAAACAACCCATAAAAATTACATTTAAGTGTAATTTTTTTTTGCTTAGGTTCCGATGAATTATATACTGAAACGGTTATGCACCTGGGGCTCAGTGGATGTCAAAAAAAATAAAATTAATTGGGAAATTCTGCGGCATCCACCTCACCTTTGGTGCACAATTGTTAATAAATATATACTTCACAGGAAGGGTGCAATGTCATTGGTCTGCTATCCGGGAATTAAAAAATCATTAACCCTAGTGGATAATGCATGAATCAAAACAGTCACAGTTACATGGAGCAGGCGGTGTCATAATTTTTAGACTTAAAAAATGGGAAAATAAATTTTGTATAGTTTATACTAAAACTATGAACAGGTTTAAAAACACACTGTTATAGTATATGCTAAAACTTTAAGTTTACATAGACACGATTATCCACACAGCACTTATGCTCTGCTTGGTGTGCACAGAGATCACCTGCCTCTGTGATAGTTAAAATGATAAAAAAAAACAACAACAAAAAAACAAAAAAAAACCCCAATATTTCTTGATTTAGTTTGCCTTTTATATACATGTATTATTTGCCTCGGGCTTGGAGGTTGTCATTATACCGTAAAGCAATAATAAACACCAGTGGCATCCACCTCACCTTTGGCAAATAATTTTTATTAATATAATCAAAAGTCTACAAATAAATTAAAAACTTTAGGTAAATACTTTTTTGTACCAGTTTTTACACAATGCAATAAAGTGCCATTTTAACAGATTAAAGTGTCTTGAATATAATCAAATGTATCTAGTATTTCCTATTATAATATTGTAATACGCCAAATATGATTTCTTAAATTCCTTGATATTCTTAACCAAGTTTAAGCTTTTCCTATTCTATTGAATAATTTTACTTATTTCTGGTAATAAATGCTTAACATTTAAAAAATTACATGTCAGTTAAACAGAACAATTTTGGACTCACTCTCACTCATTTGCTAAATCCTACCTACTATACAGTCGTGTGAATTCTCACCCAACACTGAGCAAAGGCGGGATACTCCCTGAGCAGCTCGCCAGACCATCGAAGGGTACACACACAACCAATCACATTCACACTCACACCTAGGGGCAATCAGGAACAGCCAATTAGCCTGTTGGAGGAGACCGGAGTACCCAGAGGAAACCCACACAAGCATGGGGAGAACATGCAAACTCCACACAGTTTGGGACTCAAACCGAGGACCTTTTTGCCATGAGGCGGATGTGCTAAGCACTACACCAACATGCCACCCTAATTTCATAAAAGAGAATAGGTTTTATGATCTTACACTTGGTTTATTGTTTCATATTTGGTTTATTTGCATTTACTTTATTTTACGGATAATGGAACCAAGATTTTTTTCTTTTTTAAGAAATCTAGTTTATTATTCATAGATATTTTTGTCATTACAGTAAATAATTATACTAAAAACAATTACAAAATAAATCAATAAAGAATGTATGACAATCAATAATCAAGTATAATTCTGGTCTCACCTTTGTTTTCTGCTTCTCAAATAAGTTGAAGGCACTGTTTCCAAATACCCAAAATCCTGATGTTTAGAAAATACCAAAAAAACACTGAAATCTTCTAGATCTTTTTAAGAGATATTGTAATCCTGTGGCTGCTCAGCTGCTCTCCATGTTAACAAATTGTTACCCATTCAGATGAATAATAGCAGCTCTCTTGGGGAGATTCTAGACCTTCTACAGTGCTCATTTATCCTCTTCCACCTCACCTGTCTGGCTCACAATGAAGGAAGGATTACACTCTTGGCAAGCATCTTAACATTTATGCTTTACTTAGGTCTTCTTTAATCCACTAACTTCTAGCACTATTGATGTGATTGACACATTGTCAGCATCATTGGGAGCTTTTTATATTGCAGGTTTATTTGACATTTTGCATCATGAGAAAAAGACACTACAACAATTTATTAAAAACAGTTTAGATTTTTAAAATCAGTTTAAAAGCTGTAATGAGATTGTATTCAGTGTAAAGGGTAAGATCTAATGTTATGTAACTATTAAATAAGATTAGGGTTGTCCTTCTTAGACAGAATGTGATTATTCTTAGCTTCTTAATCTTTCATGTCAGGTTCACTTTTTCAATAAGGTACAATAAAAAGCATGTGTATATCAGCTGAGTGATTTGCGGAACACTTCCATTGAGAATGCAGCGATTTAATGTTAAATTTTATATTTAATAGGCCTATTTACATGAGCTCAATGTGTGGACAGTCAAACCCAGGAAGAAACAACCCAGTTGCTATTCAAGTTCAGGTTCAATTCAAAAAGCTTTATTGTCATTTCAACCACATATAGCTGATGCAGTACATAGTGAAATGAAACAATGTTTCTCCAGGACCAGGTGCTACATAAATATACAACATAAAGTTCAAATGATGATGTGTCTGTGTTCTGACTTGCTTCTAATAGCTCTTGCACTAACTGTAAAGTATAGATGAAATCAGCTAAATTTCAAAATCTCTACATTTTTTTATGGGGCCTAGATTTGTAGACCGCTGATTGAGATTTAGGTTTAGATTTTAGGTTTAAGCAGCTTGTTTTATTTACTGAGCTGCAATACATAGTAATATGTCTGTGTGCGTTTTTATTTTAAATTAAAAAGATTTGATTACTTACTCTTTTGAGATTTTTATTCCCAGTGTTTTATATCTGTGTTCTTTACAGGGTGGGGTTCAGATGACATCAAGCAAGTTTGTCATTTGTTGGATGCAGCTTTGAGTTTGAGCCATTCACCTCAGTAAAAGGAGCATGTTTTTTTCTACACTATAGTATTATTTTCTTTGTTTTTTCTAGACTAGCATGTGCTGTTTTATTTGAGTGCCAATTTTTCCCTTTGCACATGTCCTTCTCTGAAGGCCCAGGGCCTACAAATACCATGTGCCTGGCAGATGCCTGCTCTTTCAAACATGACGAAATAGGGTTTGGTAAATGTGGTGAGGCATGAAGAGAAAATAAAACCAGAGCTTTGGGTTTTGTATAAACCACTAAGGTATTGATCCATCAATCCCCCTCCGTCAAAACTGCCCCCATACACACACTCTAAAGTGTTTTCTTAATTAGTATTAGAGTTACTGTCTTAAATTCATGTATGTTGTGTAACTGTGTTTTGTTGGCATTTCCTTCCCATAGTATGTGTATACTTTAGTATTTGTGCTCCTGCATTCGCAGAGTTTGCAGTGAGATTTGAACCAGGGGTAATGAGACTGGTTAGGAAGCTTGATGTTTTGTAATTATATTAAGGTAAAGCACAGAAACGGGGGAGAAAAGTCAGTTACAAGATTTCTGACTTCTCTGAAACCATGACACATCTATGCATAACTCTCCAGCTGTTTGGCCACAATCTAATCGAGGTTAACAGATTTCCCCTCTTCCGGTAACCTCTGTCACATTATGCAATTCAATTCAGTTTTATTTGTATAGCACTTTTTACAATTGACATTGTCACAAAGCAGCTTTACATAGTAAAGTAATTTAAAAAGGAATTGAAACATTTTTCTACAACCCCTACACATCCCTAATGAGCAAGCTCGCGGTGACAGTGGCAAGGAAAAAACTCCCTCAGTTGACACGAGGAAGAAACCTTGAGAGGAACCAGGCTCAAAAGGGAAAACCATCCTCATTTGGGTGAATTGCACATTATGCATCCAGTGGTTAAAATCAGAATTTTTTTTTTCTGAATTATATCTACATATTTTCAGTGAATTGTCTATGCACTGAACAGTGCTTATTGGTCACATTTTGGTGGTGTGAGAAAAATACAAATGCAAATGAAAAGGGGTAAAAGAAAACATTTGTGGACCATAAAGGTCTGTTGTAATATAGTATAGAAATTCTATCACAGAATCTACCAAAATGCACACATTTAAGAACAAGAGTCTTTATTTAGAAAATCAATTTTTAATTGATAATTGAAAATAATAATTCAAAATCAATTATTGTTTTCATTTGAGAAGAATTTTTGCTCTATCAAAAAAGGAAATACAAAAAACAAGCTGTTTTTTACCTCACCACCTAGAAAAATACTGGGTGGTTTCCTGTGTTGTGTGTCATTACATTATTTCACTGGCCTGAAACAGAAGTAGGTTCATGGGTGCTTAGAATTTGACCATTTTTTTGCTACCACACCCTGTTTACATGTGCATAAAAGAATCTGAAATGAGGCTCTATTCCTGAGTCAAACCCAATCTCAGCATCACCGCCCCACTAGTTGTTTTGCACGTCTAAATTGGTATTTATGTTGGAATTTTAAATTGCCAGTTGGGCTGGCAAATCAAGAAGTGTGGTTAACTTGAGCTGCCCTCAAACTATAACCTTGGAGTAACTATTAATATCCTTCCCAGACAGCATGATTTTGAATGACTCATAACAGCCTTGAAGCACTGAACATTCAACAATAAAAAAAAATAAAAATTTAAGTGACAATGTATCATAAAACAGATTATATGTTTTATATATACTTTGTATGTATGTATAAGGACATGTCTACACTTATATATATAGTTAATGCAATAAAATACAGTATGTTCATGTGTCAACAAAATGTTTTATATTCAGCCCTGATTTTATTTCCTCACTTCCAAACAAAAGATTCGAGCCCGAAAGCATGTCTTTCACTTGTCTTTCACTACACAGTGCATTAAATTACAAGGAAAAAAACACAGTGAGGGAGTGAGGGAAATGTTGATTCTCCCACATATGTGCTGCCGTTGTGGTTTTTAAGCAATGGTTGCACACAATCACCCAGGCTTTCATTCCTTCTTCTTTTCCAATCCCTACCCCCATTTTCCTGTCTCCACTTTTCCCTCTGTGACTTTCAAATACACATCTGAACAGTTTTCTGGGTATGGAAACACAGCACAAATGTTGATTGATAAATATGGCTTATTGGGGTAAATCCACTATGTTCATTAATTACATATGTGCACATTCATTCAAACATGAATACACATGGCTTTTGACTTTTTGTGTTATTAAAAAGGGTGTTTGTTTCCAACACTTTTTAAGCACAGTATATCTCTTAGGTCATTGTACAGTACTTGCTTTCTATTGAAGACTTTGAAAAACAGTGCTGCATGTCTAAATCTCCAGCCAATTTTGTGAAACTGGATACCACAAAAAAGCATCTCTCAGCTTTGTGGGTGTCTAACAACTGAAGGAAGGGTGGAGGGCACATAGGAATAAAAAGGGAGCAGTACTGGACTTTCCCAGTCTTGTTTTATTGGAAGAAATATCTGCTTGGCTGTTCCTTGGGTCCAGGGAAAGAAATATATACTCAGCTGACATCTCCAGTGCACTTAGCCACCTACACATCCACATAGCATGCACAGCTTGAATTGATTACAGTGCTCCCATGATGTTTCCCTCCATAGTTGAGGTTTCCAGGGTTTGGCAACTGCATGTGTTCACATGTGTCTTATAAGTTCTGTGTGTTCCCTGTCAAGCCTACACACAAATGTTCTTTATTTAATATATTTTTCAGTACTAATTAATCATGGGACCACAAATTACTATAAATAAATTAATGGGAAACTGAAAACTTGTGAAACAGTTTTCAGAATAGAATCATCACTTTCTTTTAGAAAGACTAACCTAATATTTGCATTTGTATATATTCATGCAGAGAGAGAGAGAGAGAGAGAGAGAGAGAGAGAGATAGAGAGAGAGATTGTGTGTGTGTGTGTGTGTGTGTGTGTGTGTGTGTGTGTGTGTGTGTGTGTGTGTGTGTGTGTGTGTGTG
>JBCNYH010000026.1:16055607-16065789 GCA_039654325.1 Tandanus tandanus
TATATATATATATGAAAGTTAATAGTGAATTTGGAAACTCATTCTCCAAGTTCTCAAACACTTTTGTACCCGTTATTGGTGTAAAATCGGTGTAATGTATGCCCTTGTTTATTTATTTACTATTTAAATAGCTATGCACGTCAGCAATTCAGATCCACATCAGTTGAATTCTACTGTAGTTGAGCACTGTCTGTTAAAAAAAATACCTTTTAAAGAAATGCAACAAAAGATGGCTATAACAGAATATGTAGAGGCAAAAGATTTCTGCTGAAATTTTCTTGTATGTGCTTTAGCTAAAGTAACTGTTTTCTCCCCTACTGTTTGCACCACAGAAAGACTTTTTTGCATTCCAAATATTCAAATATGGAAGAGAATTTGCATGCTTCTCTTCCATGTTGGCTTTTAATGTGAACTTCAAGATGTTACATGTTTTGTGTGCTAAACTGCAATTTTATTTTAATGCTTCATCACTTGGTGCCTTCAGTGCCAAAACACCTTTTATATGCTCTGAGAAGAAACACCACTTTACAATGTGGTAAATACTTTACCGTCCCAACATTTTTGAAATTTAAAATTTATCATCAAAATTTAAATTTGTTTCTTTTATTGGGACACACACACACACACACACACACACACACACACACAAACAACACAGTTCCTGAGTTAAAACATCAATGTCGGTGAATAGTCTCACTAATTTTAATTTGCCAAACTGCTTACTTGTACTATTAGGCTCACAGGGAGAACATGCAAACTCCACACAGAAAAGCCCGAGCCCATGATTTTCTTGCTGTGAGCAGGACGCCACTGTGCCTCCCTGTCGCTGAATAGTCCCAGCGACTATTCAGTGACATCCATCAAGCCTGAGGTGAATAATTGTTTTTGTGTATACTATATGGGACCATAAGCAAAAAAAAAAAAAAAAAAAGCACCCTAAAACAAGATTTTTACAGTTTATTTTTAAACAATTTTAAACAACAGTATACGCCGGAGGCCTGAACTTTTTTCGCGAGAATTTTGACGGATAATCAACCAGGGTTGGTAATAGCAACTCCACTTCAAGCTGTGCCATACCACCTCTTGTCCTTAATTATTTTCAGGTCCCCAAAAGGGTTTTTCCTTATTTGAGGGGAGGGGTTTCTAAAAGGCTAAAATGCCTAATGCTACATAAATGGGGAGACTATCAGTCCACTTCTCATGACTATATTATATAATATAATATTATTATTACTATTTATTATATATATATATTAATATTAGATAATAAATATTCAATTTTACTGAAGCTGTGAGTTATGCAGTCAGTGTGTGCTTGCTCTTACATTTCCTCTTTGTATCTGCAGCACAGTCCTCCAGTTCCCTCTGGTGCTGTTCTTGCAAAACTCTCATCTCAGACTGAAGCCTCTGAACACAGGCTCTGTTCTCCTACATGGAAATGGGCATGAACAATATGACTATATCTATAATATTCATGTTAGGAAAATTTTAAGACACACTTCAGATATTACAAATACTTTAATGACACTTATATGTCCTCATCTTCTATTTCCTCCATTTACCTACATTCTCTCAACACTTTCTCCTTCCTAACTTTGTGTTGTTGCTATAGATGTGTGTTTTGGTTAGTTTCTAAATCCATCTGATTGTGCTTTCTTTCTGTAAAGCAACCTTGTGTTTATCTAAGCTGCTTTTTAAATTAACAGTAAGAAATAATAGTTGTATAAAAACATTTAATGAAAAATTGTATTTGGTTAAATTATGTTGAAAATCACATCTTAGATTGTCGTGAGTTTATGGTGTGAAGGCAAGTTAAGTCCCATAGCCTCAGGCCTCAACTGCTTTTCAGATCAGTCTCAAAGTACCAAGTAGTGATACCTCTGTAGTTAATGTAGCGCTGATCATTCTAAGACATGTTTAATGAAACCGTGCTTAATGCTCCAATCACGACTTTTTTATATCGCACAGCTTTACTAATTCTCTTCGAAGATCTTTGAACTCCTTTTCATGTTCCTTCTCAACAATTTTTATTATTACTGTAAAGGATAGACTAGTGCATTTGCTAGTGATTTTCTCTCTCAGCATCCAAGTCCAAACCATGGGCTTTGGGAGGCAAAGAGCGTTTCTACTTGATGGAGAGGACCCTCCTGAGAAGGTGGGCTGTAAAAAGGGGAGTTATTTTCATGAGTTCATGTATGCTGATTTTGCCAGGGATTTTGTTGGTGTCGTTTTCCATGTCCTTCTTGATGGTGCCAAGGGCTCCAATGACCACTGGGACTGTTGTTGCTTTAAGTCCCCACATTCTCTCAACCTCGATTTCCAAGTCTTTGTATTTATTATGTTTTTCTGTGGTTTTGACTGAGATGTTGGTGTCGAGGAGTATTGTCATGTCAATGAAAAGGCACGTTTTGTCCTTCTTGTTCTTTAGCACAATGTCAGTGCATCCCACAGAATGCTGACCCTGTCCTTCTCGGTGACAGTCATGGATTCATGCTCATACCATAGTTCCATCAGCTCTATTCCAAACTCTTTGCAGATCTTCCAGTGCATGTGTGAGGCTGCCTTGTTGTGGCGGTGGAAATATTCAATTTTAGCCAGTTCAGGGCACCAGAGACCAGATGGTCAATGGTCTCATCGAAACGGCCATAGTCTGCATTTTGGGTCAATTTCAAACTTCTCGAGGATGTTATGTTGGTACCAGCATGTTGGAAGGCTTTGATCTTGGGCTGCGATGATAAAGTCGTCAGTTTCTTCCTTAAGGCCAGCTGCTTTTAGCCATCTATGGGTCCTCTCTTGGTCTATGCCAGCCTGTTTCACTTGTTTGTGGGTATTTGCGGTGGAACACTTTTGATTCCCACTTGGACCTGAGCTGTTGGCGACTCTGAAGTTTGGCTGAGGTCTTTGTTCTGTGGGTATGGTTGGTGTTCGCCTCATTCTCTGCAGATGGTATTTCAGGCACTTCCAGTTCCGGAGTGAACTTCATAGGCTGTCTGTTGATGGAGTACAAGGATTTCCTATTGTCATGGTCTTTGACAAAGTGGGGGATGGTGGCCTGCATCTCCTGGAGGTATTTATCAAGACCAATAGTGGTCGTTTTATAGGAAAGCTCCAGTTGTATGAGCCCTCCACTTCCTTCGGTTCTGGGCAGGTACAGCCTGTCCATGTCCGATTTGGGATGGTGCATCTTGTACATTGTAAGGAACTTTTTAGTCTTTGTATCAAGTTTGGCCAGCTTTTGTAGCGTCCAGTTTATGATGTTAAAACTATAATGGTGCCATGGTGGTGATGGCTTCCAGTTTATTATTATTAGTTTGTTATTATTAATCATCATCATCATCATCATCATTATTATTGATCATGATGACAACGATAAACTCAATAAAAAAGTTTACTTTTCACAATATGCAGAGATGGGATTTTATGAGATGCTAATACTTTGTTACTTTACTTAAGTTGATTTTCAGGTATTTATACTTCATTCATTCATTTGCTGAACAGCTTTATCCTAGGGCCACAGGGATAAGGTTTTACTTTATACCCCTGCAATTGAACACAAATATCTGTACTTTCTACTCATTACATTCGTAATGTATTTGAAGGAAATTGTCAGTTATTTTAATTTTGCATCACTGTGCATCTTCCCCACATCAAGACAAAATTTCAACCTAAATGGATCGGACTATAGCAAATAGAAAAGATAATCCCTTAGTTTATCCAGTGATGCACATCATGAACAATAGATGCAATAATATGAAAACAACATAAGATGTAACAAAACACTGAATGGGAAAAAAGACAGGAGTGGGAGGCTGAATCATGAACAACAGGCAAAGGAATGTTGAAACTGAAATATCCGTTAAAGGGCTACTTTTTCATGCTTGAGTCAGCACATTTTCACCTTTATTTGTGTAAAGAAGTTAATCAAAACTTCTTTCATCAGTGTTGTTTTCATTTTTCATCTTGAGTAAAGAATGTGTGTGCTTTTTGTCAATTGGATGTTTTGTTAATTGAGACTGTATGGTGAAACATTTTTTAAAAATATATATTAGAATCAAGTATTAAAATATTTTTCTTCCTTTCCCAATAACTTTAAAAGATTAACAGGAATACCTCCCCTTGTTCTTCATTTTTCTTCGTCAACTCAAGGATGACATTTTTCAGATTCTCATTTTCACCTAGATTAAGAGAAAAGTTCCTCTTCCAGAGATCACTGCAATAATATGTATGTGTGTATATATAAAATTTCAAATATATAATTATAACTAGCAGATATCCTACCTCGAAGGTTACACTGTAGTTCCAAGTCGTGCTGAAGACATTTAATGCTTCCCAACAATCCACATTTCTCTACAGATATTAGTAAATGGGTAATAATTAAATAACATTTGGAGTAATAAGCAAATTTGCATTAATTAACAATTGTTCAATGACGGCAATGTGGACATCCAATGAGCCCGAGGGTGAAGAATTTGTTTAGTATATACTACATGGGAATGCAAGCAAAAAGGAACAATGAGATGTTTATGGTTTATTTATACATTTTTTAAATCATGAAAGTGGCAGGTGAGCTCTGTGCAGACACAGAGTCAGAAGTGCGAGCAGAGCAAATTACTGCTGTTCTGTGCAGGTCATTTTTTTATTTCTCCAGACTTCCTTATTGCTTTTAGAGTTTGGCACTTTCTTGAATTCAGTGCATATCAGAAGTGCGAAATGAGCCGTACAAATAAACTTGTTGCTGCTTACCGTCTTTGGATATGCTTTCCATAGCTTTGTGAATCAGGAAATGTTTATGGACTATTGGTTAAATTTCTCCATTCCAGTCTGATGCTTTTAGAAACTAGTTAATTACTGGCCTCAATGAATTCTGATAAAATGACTCCCTTCCGTGCATGTTCGAGCTTGATGCAGAACCTATGGTGGAAGATCTTTGCAAGGATATTGACAGCTTGGCTTTGGAAAAGGCAGTGATGTGTTCCCCTCTGATGTCATTAGGCACTGTAAAGGTGTCTGGTTACTTCTCCTGCACGAAGTTCCCTGCAAGTGCTGGATTAAAGTAGCTGTGCCGCAGGACATGAGGGATGTAGTGATCATCATCTTTTATAAAAACAAAGGCATGAGAGGGGACTGCAACAACTACAGAGGGATCTTTTTCCTTGTCATTGTTGGGAAGGTCTTTGTGCAGGCTGTCCTAGTTGCAGGCAGAGTGTACCCAGAGTCTCAGTGCAGTTTCCTTGCTGAAAGGTCCACGGTTGATAAGATTTTTTACATATGCCAGCTACAAGAAAAATGCACTGAGCAATAGATCCCTCTTTACATTGGCTTCATCGGCCTCTTCAAGGCGTTTGAGCTTGTTAGCAAAGATGGCTTATTCAAAAATCAGCTGTCCAACTAAACTGTTGAGCATCATCAAATCCTTTCATAACAATATTAGAGGAAATGGTCGCCAATGCTGTTCTTGGTGCTCTTAAAGTAAGCCTTTGGAGATGAAACAGACATCTACCTTCGGAAAGGATCTGATGACAACCAGGCATGCCTTAAAGCTAAGACCAAGGTACAGGAAGTGCTCATCAGAGATGTGCTTTTAGCCGTTGATGCTGCATTTGTAGCTCACACCCAACAGAAACTACAGTTGGTCACAGACCGCTTCTCCCAGGCTGGCAAGGACTTCAGGCTCTCTATCTGCCTGAAGAAGACACAGGTTCTTGGTCAGGATGTACCAGATTTGCCTCATCTTACTACCGATAACTACGTTCACTCAAGCCTTGATGAATTCACCCATCTTGGGTCTACCACCACTGATAAACTATCCTTGAAGAAGGATATTGACAAGCGCATCGGAAAGGCAGCTATGACCCTTGCTCGTTTCTCAACCTACGTCCAGACAAACCGCAAACTTACAAGATGAAGATGTTGGTGTACATAAATCTTGTACAAGTGTCTTGGTGCACTTATTCCAGATAGTGACAAAGACCGAACACATTCCATCTCAGGTGCCTCTGCCTCATTATGACCATAACCTGGAATGATAAAGTCCCTAATCCTGTAGTTTTATCTTGTACCAGCTTCCCTCCATGTATACACAGTGGAGACAGAGGAGGCTGAATTGGCCTGGACAGATGTGCTGTATGGAAGATGAACACATCCCAAAATACCTAGTGTTTAGTGAACTAAAACAAGATTAAAGACATAAGGGCCGCTGTAAACTTATCTTAAAGGATGTCTGCAAAAGAGACATGACCACTCCAGTCTTGATATCTCATTCTGGGTAAATTTAGGTGATGACCGCTTAGCTTGGAGAAACACACTCAATAAGCTTCTCAAAAATGGGAAACCAGACTCACAAACACCATGAAGGCCAGGTGTTGATGTTCACACTTCCAAAAACTTACCAAGAACATCCCAGTTCAGTTGTTCTCATTGTAACAAACTTTTTAATCATCACTGAGCCTGCATGTCTTCCATTGCCAAATAAAGGCTACATAAAGTTTTTATTATTTCCTTTGAAATTGAATGCCTTCTTCCATTTCACAACACTTGATCTCGGACTTTCCCCTTTTCACAGGGCTATACTGCACTGCCAAGTTATCATGCAAGTGCAAGCGCATTCCTCCACTGTCTTGTCATTGTTATTGTAAACAGACACAGAACCAAAACAAGATGTAAATCAGGTGAATTCTTGCAGTCAGACATCACACAGGAATAGAGTCGCTTGCCGCTGAGCATCACGCAAATCGCCTGGCGACAGAAGCAAATCGCTTCACCACTCAGCTCTTGTTGCCTAGGTGACTCCTTCAGCATGTTTCCCATTTAAAAATCTCTCAGACTGAAATTGTGAGCAGCATCCAGCTTCCCTACAGCATGTGGTGCATCACAGGCTTGTTCAGAAGCCTTGCTTAGATGGAGTAGGTCTTCATTAGTACTTTAGGCTGAACTGCACACAGATTTTATGTTTTAAGTCGTGTTCATGAGTTTCCTCACCTTAGCTAATTTATAAGAACTGTACTTACCTTCAGTTGAATGTCTTTCCTTAATTTGTGACAATTTTAAAAGTCTGTTGGCCCGGTCCAGTTTTATTTCAAGGATGTTGTTCTTCCCTCTTAACTCTACTATTTTCTGTATGAACACAAACACAGTGACTGCTTCAGGTTTATTAATCAACACGTCCTCACTCAGCTAGCAAACATGCTAACCACAGACTTTACAGTTAGCCTGCTGATTTCTCACAGGAAAAAAATCAAAAAAAGATTATTTTGTGTTGTAAGTGTTATACTTGCTCCAGTAGACCGAAATCTTGAATGAGTTTATCGAGGTTGACGGCCGTTTTCTTCATTTTAATTTACAAATTCACGGTAGAGCTACAGCCAGCAGCTGAATCAAAAAGAACCGACTCTTCAATTCCCGTGAATTAGGAATAAAGAATCGAATCCAAAGCTTTGAATATTTGACTCCAAAATTCCTGAATCGACTCGAATGATTAAGGAGATATTTAAAGTATAGAATTACTATACAAACGTTTATATGTTTACAATAAGTGTTTATGTTTTTGGTTTAAAATCTAAATATGAATTATGTACTGCCTTCCAGATGGACAAAATGCTATTCTTCTTATTCAAACGCCGATCGGATTAGATTAAATAAAATATGATTAAAATGAATATAATGCAGATATTTAACTCTTAAAAAATGCGTAGAATTTTATAGATTTGCCTACGTTTTCTGGTTTAACCAGCGATTGACTGTAAGAAGTCGCCATCTGCCGGTGTGTGTGTTTATTACGCGCCTTTCGGTGAAAAAGTCAAAGGTCTGTATGGAAGATGATCACAGACACATTACAGCATGTGCGTCTATAATAATAGCTTATAAGATTAGCTAAAGTTCATTTTATAATTTACAAATAATTGGAAAAATGTTAATAATTAATTTTGTATTATTTTTTTATTTAGCTGCAATTATTTTACTCATGATTAATCATTTATCAATTATTTATAATTTATTCATGATTTCCTTTTATTTATTTCAATAAAGTTAAATTTGATTAAAAAAAAGCATTTTAAGCAAATTAATTATTTTTCTATAATCAGATAGATAGTCAGAAGAACAGTTTATAATCATGAGACTGTTGTTGTGAACATTTTAGGGTTTCCATATGATAAAGCATTAAGAAGTGATTGATTTGGGATTGACATTTTATATTTTTACAGGCCTCTTTTTTTAATGGCATACCACAGATTTTGGAATAGTGGCATGGTGAGTTTATGAAGAAAAATGTATCTAAAATAGCCCACTACTAAACACATCTGTGGGTTAACAGAAGTGTACCAGATGTCTCTCCTAATCATGCGCAACCATTACCACACGGAACTGGATGTTGATGTTGCTGATATGATCAATCAGGTTGTTTCTATAGATTCCTGATCAATTGACTAATTTGGTCAAAACTGGTCAACAATTGTTTGGCTACAGTTACATTAGTAGCAGTAGTTTTGAAAGTATTCTAGGCTACCAGCATTTAGCTGTGTTTTGGACAGCTGGTCGCTGGTCAGACCAAGCTGGATTTTTCAGCAGGATTATAGGCAGAGTAGAACAGAACAGCAGAAAAAAAGGAAAATAAATACAAACATCTAACACAAAGAAAATGAGAAATTTATGTTGAAACCCAGATACATGGTGGGGCTTAGGGAAACCTGGTAATAGGGAACATCCCTTGGATCCAAGTTGCTCAGTGGGACAGTGCCATGGCATTATTAACGTTCATAACAAATTCTCCTTTGGTCCTTTTATAATGTTCTGGGTGCAACCTTAATCAAACTTCAGGGAACATTCCCATTTGGTGCATCAAAACACCCCATTTTAGTCCCTCATAACGCTATAATAAGGATGATAACTCGACTTCCCTGATACAAATATTTATTTTAACTTTTAATAGCTTTGTGTGCAGTTGGACAGGAAACAAAATATTGTTTCCCACACCATCATAAAATAAACCCCTTCAGGGTGATGTAAGACCTCTCCACTGTTCTGGGGCCTTATCTCCTTATTTGGGATTATTTTCCAATAATGACTAACTCGCAGTACATTATACCTTATTTGTGTCACACTTAAGTTTGTTAGCCTATCTTGCTTACTATGCTATTACACATTGAGTGGCAATACTCTGTTTTCTGTCCAACTGGCATACATAACATTATTATTAGATACAATTTCAAATAATTTAATCATGATAATGTGTTTGGATATGTGTTTATTGTGTTCTGTGGTAGTGCCATGTCCTGAGCCCAGGGAGATTTCCAGTGCTGTAGTATAAGTTTAAATGTGTCTGTATTATGTTGCTATTTTGTATCATTTATGCATCTTTCAAAGTGCATTTTGCCTAGAATTACTGAATTAATGTGCAACATTATTGAGAGGATGCATGAAATTCAGAATTTGGTTGGTTGAACAAAATGTTTCTGAACATTGTGACAATGTTAAACCATAAACTTTATTAAGAACATGTTCATGACTTTTATGCACAATGTTGTTTTGACGTTGCCAAAATGTTACACACATCCAGGCCCCCAGTGTAGAGTCATCTAGTGTGGGATAAGGACTGAAAAGCAAACCACAGTGCTCTGTGCGCAGTGCTCTGTGAGCAGAGACATTTATTAAAAATGCTACCTATGTCATTTTAATATTGTTTTTGGAAGTCTACACGTAACATTAGCACAACCTTTGTGCAACATTGCTAAAAAAATTGTTAGCTGGGGAGGTTCTATTAAGCATTTGGTTACTTTTCTTTGGTTACTATTCTAAAAGTTTGCTAAGCTGTGTTAGCCCTGCTACCTGTTACTTGTTCAGGGAATACCCTGCCTCTCACCTGAAGTTAGCTGGGATTGACAACCATGGCTGATAAATAGTGTACATAATGGATTAATGGATGATGGATGGATGGATAAATTGTGCATAATGGTATGCATATTTAATTGAGCAACAAATACATTTAGGGTTTCCACCTTTTCAATGCAAATTCAAAAGCACTTCTAAATATTTTGGTGTCTTATAATTAAGGGTCCAAGCAGAGAAGCTTGTGTGTGTGTGTGTGTGTGTGTGTGTGTGTGTGTGTGTGTGTGTGTGTGTGTTGATATTAATTTGGAGGATATCTTCTGAGATATCCAAATTAATATCAACACACACACACACACA
>JBCNYH010000026.1:16070027-16080471 GCA_039654325.1 Tandanus tandanus
CAAACACACACACACACACACACACACACACACACACACACACACACACACACACACACACACACACACAGTCTTGTTGGTTCTCATTATGGAAGGTTCCAATGTTTAAGAGTACAGTTGATTTTCTGAGGTTCGGCTGAATCATTAGAGCTGCCATGGTCATTGTCATACCATGATTTTATGACATTTTCTACAACCACTCCTGTGATTTGGTTGGACTTTTTGTTGTTCTCAACAATATTTCCCACATCTCTCAAATTGGGTACATGGAGAGGCTTAGGCCCTCTTCTAATATTAAGCCCACAACCCCCTATCAGATTTGGTGCCTGTGATCACTGACTTCCTCGTCCTGCTTGATTACCTGACTGCTTTATGGTGAGTATCACTATGTGGTTATGGATTTCACTTTCTTGTGCCACAATCAATCAAGTGAAGTCAATAATTAATAACAAATTAGTGTCAGTGGATCTCATTATTTTGACACTTTCAAGTTCTGATTAGCTGGCTTTCCTCCATGGCCCATCCTGCTCTGCCTCCCAGCACACTTAAAGGAAAGTCAACCCACTTTAGAAAGGTGACCAATCAGAGCAGAGTAGGCACAGAGAAAGACAATAAATGGGAGGAGGAAGCCAAACTGCCCGTCCAGCAAAATCAATATTTCATGGGCAAGGTGGGGAAGCAACTTCCTAAAGAACTGTGAAGGCCTTTTTGAGTAAGAATCATGCTTTGGGGCTCCACTGCTGACTGGCGTAGTGGTTAGCATATCACCTCACAGCAAGATGGTCCTGGTTTTGAATCTTGGGCTCAGGCATTTGCATGGGTTTCCAAGGCTTGCATGGGTTTCCTCTTGAGACTCCAGTTTTCCACTCACAGTCCAAAAACATGCAAATTAGGCTAACTGGATGTTTCAAATTGCCTTAGGTGTGAGTGGTTGTGTTCATGCTGGCACTGCGATGGTCTGGTGAGCTGTTCAGAGTGTAACCCGTCTTCACCCAGAGTTGGCTGAGATAAGCTGCAGCCTTCCCACAACCCTATTAGGATAAGCGGTATGGGAAATAAGTGAGTGAGTAATAATTTGATGTTAATGACTCATTCTAAACTGGTGATTTAAGTTCAATGAGCAATTATACTTAGTTTGTGTGTATTTTTCTATGAACAGTAATGTATGTGTGTGTAATTTTCTATGAACAGTTTTCTATGAACAGTTTCTATCAACAATAAACAAATGGTGTTAAAGTTTAGAAAAAAATACATTTTGATCATTGGTTGTGAGTTTTGGGAGTAGAGTTTAGAAAAATGACATCAATGTTGAGAAAGTAATGCCAAAGCTATTAAAAAAACAAAAAATTTAAAATAAAAAAATTAAAAAACAACTGTAATGAAATATTTCCTGCTTAAACCATTTACACTCTCTGGATAGAGGTAATACATAGAATATGAGAGACTGATCATAGATCATGGTCATAAAAAGGATTGTGCCTAGTAATAGATGACCTGTACTTGAGCTGAAGAAAATTCCTAGTGCACTGGTTCTCTGGTTGCAAATTTGTCATGTCAGATTAAAATAGCTTCCTAACCATATAACAAAATGTAATGACAAGGTTGTATCCAGTAAAGTATGCAGTTGATGGCCACTAGGACCATGGAGACAAGCAATTTGCTCTTTGTCTGGACATTCCAGGGACTGGTTTCCGAGGTAACCCTCTTGCATAATTCTTACCTTCAAATGTTTTGGAGTGAAATGGACAGTAGCTAGCCTGCTCCCAACAAGACCATAAATATATTGCTAGTGTATGCATATGAACAGAACTATGCTTGAAAAGTGAGAATTTACCCATGTTTATTTACTTCATAGACAGAACTTCGTGTCCTTAGTGGAAATTTCACTTGTCCAACTTTTATGTTTCTGGCATAAATTGACTGTACATGGTTGCTTATCCTGTGTGTATGCTTCCTGTGTGCATGCCACTTAAGCCAGCAAGGAGGTTTGAGGTTCAAAATACTGGCCAATGGCCTTTCTGTTTAGAGTCTTCATGTTCTCTCTGTGTTTTTTTTCCCCAAAGCCAAAGGCATGGACATTAGGTCAACTGGCTACTCTAAATTATGTGGATGCAAGTGGAGGCCCAGTGGGGTTATGTTTAGCACTTTTGCCTCATATTAAGAAGGCCCTGGGTTTTACCTTTGTTTCTGTGTGGAATTTGCATGTTCTCCCTGTGCTTGTGTAGGTTTCCTCCAAGTGTTCCTGTTTCCTCCTGCAGTCCAAAGACATAGACATTTGGTTGACTGGCCATTCCCGATTGATCCTAGAATGGATGGTTGACCTAGAAAACAGGTTATACAGTTCTTGCAGCCATCTAAGCTAAAAATATACACTGTAAAAGAATGGGAATGGGTGTGGAATAGAAAGTGGTTGTAAATGGTTGTTTGTGTCTGTGTTAGCCTTGCAATAGTTGGGCGACCTGTTCAGGGTGTATTCCACCTCTTACCCACAGTCAGCTGTGGTTAACTCCACCTTTAACTGCAACCCTGATAAGCAATATAAATAATAAATGAATGGATGGATTCATCAGTAGAATAATAATTTGCCACCTTACACTTCTATGGTCATATTTTTGTCATTGTAGCTGCCATCAGACGAAATAAACTAACTGCCACTACAGACCAGGAATCACATGCTGAGTGAAGAGATGGCTGCACTTGCAGCACACAGGGATAGAGGCTGTTTGGTATGAGAGAATACTTAAACAATTGTCCACCATCTCCCATCCTTTTTTACCATACTGATACAATGTATATTTTCATGTGTACTTTAATAAACCAATTCAATATGCATGAATATTTTCATTTTATATGTTATTTTATTATATCACTTTGCACATAGCATAAAAACAATAACAATAACAGCAATAATAATAATGATAATAATAACAACAACAAAGAACGCTATGTTTTACCCTCAATTTTTGTGTTTGTTACTTCTGGTCTGAAGGTTATATTTTTAATGGTGTTGGTTGTTTGTTAGCAACTTTGTGCAAAAAGTTATAAATAGATTTTAATGAATTATTTGGAGGAGTAGATTATGGCCCAAATAACACACTATTTAATTGTTCCAGATCAAATTCTGGATCCAGGAATTTTTAAAGTATTCTTTAACATTCTCAGATCTTGGAAATCAGTGCTGTGTACCCTCTGTTATTGTTTTAGCTTGGCAGAGGTTTGCACTTTCTAGGTGCTTTGTGTGTTTGTTAGCAGGATTACACCAAAATGTTTTGTGCTGATTTTCACGAAATGTCTACAATAGGTGGGCTTTGGACAAGGGAGACTCCATTAGTATTAATCCGGATCAAATTCTGGATCCAGGAATTTTTTTTTAAAAGGATTATTTAACATTGTGGCAGAATGACTTTTGCCATTTTGATTCATATCAGTATCAGAAAAAAATTGATCGATCCCAGAAGAATTTGCTTAAATATGGGAGCGTGCTGAGATTGGTGAAGGTTTGTGCTCTACGTTATTACTATTATAATTATTATTATTACATAAACAGCATCTCAGGGATTTTTCCCTAAACATCCCTGAAATGGCCTCAGTAATGTCACAATAACATCCAAACAATGGAATGAAAACACGACCTAATGGTGTTCAGAGGACCATACAGAGAGGTATCCTTTAGTGGACGTGCTGGTGACTTACAAGCTCACATGATTGGAAATTAGCTTATACTTGCTATTTAAAACTGCCATAAGTAGAATTATTGTATGTAAACAAATTACGAGTTCCTTAACCACTACAAATTTCATTACTCCACTGACAGATATACAAAAGTGGTAAAAAACAAAAACAAACAAACAAAAAAAAACCCCAATAATAATCAACAATAATTTGAAATATTTATACAGCATAAAATTTTTTTTTTAAATATCCCACATATATATATAATTATAATTTCACCCAAAAGCATTAATATAGTCCGAGCCTATCTTGCTAAAAGTTTTCAGTAATATTACAATGAACATTCAGTGAGGAATCTGTTTGTCTTTCAAATGTTTATCTGAGTCTTGTTGGGTGGTGGATAACAATGTCCAATATCATTGACAGGTAATCCATTCTTTTTCTGAATTCTACCATAGTACATATTTGCTATTATTTTTTTGGAGTAATGCAGTTTAGTAGGTCGGGAGTCAAATATCCCTCTGAAGAAGGTACAGATTTTGGGGCAGGAAGAGTAGAAGATCCTGTGCTGCTTGTTTTCAAAAGAAGGCTATCTTTCCAGCCCACTCCATCCACCATGGTGTATTCTGGAGGTGTTGGCATCGCGAGTATAGGAAAGGCTGAGACAATGGGTATCATCTCTGGTTTTGTAATAGGCTTCTGACACTGTTGTGGACTACTGTTACTTTCTGACCCAGGATTTTCTGTGGATGAGCTTGGCTCATTGGCACTGTAAGCTCTCTCATTGAGGGTCACCATCAACCAGGGCTTTTTCTCTTTATTCTTAGTTGCTATATCCTGAGCCTGACAGTCATCAGTCATGTTCTGCTCTGGGCACAGCAATGTTTCACCATATGGCTTGACCTCAGCCACTTGAGAGTAAATGGAACTCTGCCAGGCAGGTTCCTGAGCAGGAAGAACCACAGGTTGCAAACCTCCAAATTTAGCAGAAGGTATCAAAGTGTGAAAGCTATCTTGGGTGCTGGTTGAAAGGTGATGTGCATCTTGGTGATCATGATCAGACAGATCAGGGTCACAGCAGCTAGCTCGACCTGAGTCATCATCCTGGAACCCACTGGGTGTAGGGGGTGAGTCAGAGAGACAAGATTTTCCAAAGAGAAGTGGTGTGTCCAAGCCTTCCATCATCTCAATTGGTTCGTCAATGTCCACCTGCATAAATTTCACCCAAGGGTTGTTACTGTAGAGCTCTGGACGCAGATCTGGGTGAGCACCCAAGACCGAGTTGAACTCAGTTAGTTGGCCCTTCTATTAAGACAAAAAATATTTGAGGAAAAGTTAACAATATAGTTAAAAGCAAATAACGTGAAAACAGGGTGTAATGGAACAGTGGTACTTAAAAGTTTGCGACTGTCTATAACTGTCTATATTTCTGCACAAGTATTAGAGTTGTATTGATATCACAGAGTACTCCAGTCTATGCGCTGATCTGATACCATATAATAAAACAGTGGTTTTGCACAAATTAAGGTGCTGTTTTCAATCTTGGAAATCAGTCCTTTTCTGTGCTGGAGAAAATGCGCTGATCTTAGCTTCTATTTACTGCCTCAAAGAAGAAGAAGGTCTGGTTTTTAATTTCTGCTAGCCATAGTTAGCATAATGTCCACAATTTGTAAATACAGCATTTTACTTTGGAGAGTCCCACCAGTAAAAGAGTGATATGTATGTAACAGTTTTAAGGGGTGCCACCAGAGTTGCCAAATTTAACACCAGCAATCTTATAAAGTTTTAATTCATCTGATAACCAAACCATCAGGAAAAATGCATGACGGCGGGGGGAGAGAGCATTGCTCTCCTCTTTCTCTACCTTAATGGCTGAAGTGCACTTAATTAAGGAACCTAATGCCCCAACTGCCCTTAGTGTGTGCTCACTTTAAATGGGTTAAAAGCAGAGATTACTTTCTCTTGCATGAATAATAAATTTTGCATGTTCTCCCCATGCTTGCATGGGTTTCCTCCGGGTACTCCGGTTTCAACCCACAGTCCAAAAACATGCACAGGAGGCTAATTGGCTGTTCCAAATCTCACCTAGGTGTGAGTGTGAATGGTTGTGTGAGTGTTGGCCCTGCGATGGCCTGGCGAGCTGTCCAGGGTGTACCCTGCCCTTGCCCAGAGTCGGCTGAGATGGGCGCCAGCCTACCCACGACCCTACCCGCGACCCTAATTAAAAGGATTAAGCGGTTCAGAAAATGAATGAATGAATGAATGAATAATACAGAATAATAAAAAAGCCAATCAAAAGAGTACAATGAGTTAATCAACGTAAAGGAGGAAAAAAAGTACGAACTGCATCTAAGCACGTTCAAACGGAGTGATAATTTTCAAAGTTTGAAAGCGAAGTAGATAACAGGCAAATTGGTCGACATTAAATTAATATTTATGACCACTTGTGTCATGATTAATGGGGCGGTGTTACACGTGATACACTGTTGGACAAGCATTAGGTGGTGAAGTAGTATCTCAATATTTAAAAAATAATGCTATATCTCAATATTTAAAAAAATAATGCTATCATTATACTCATAAATACCATAAATATCATATGCTAAAATGCCTAAAAGCTGATGTCCAAGACTGATCAACAGTTAAGAGAAATGATTACTTGCAGTTTTTGCTGCACAAAGGGGTTATACCAGATACTGAAAGCAAATGTTCACATGCTTTTGCCACTCAAAAATATACAATATTGGATCAATTTCCTCAATAAATAAATCAACGTTTAATTTTTTTTTGTCTCATTTGTTTAATTTCTCTTCATCTACTTTGAGGACATGTGAAAATCCAATAAGGCTTTAGGTCACATTTATGCAGAAATATAGAAAGTTCTGAGCGATTCACAAACTTTCAAGCACCACTGTATATATTGGTATAAAAAAACAGTATTAATTATTTGTAGTCAGATATACAAACACATGGGCGCCAGCCTCCTCGCGACCCTAATTAGGATTAAGCGGTTCAGAAAATGAATGAATGAATGAATATACAAACAGCCAATAACGCCCAAAATTATCATGGCAAAAGGTGCAACTATTTTAGACTTTTTTTTTTTTTGCTGTTGTTATGGCTCTAATTAATTAATTAATTAATTAATTCTGATTGACCTGATTTGAAAAGGTCAGAAACAATCATCTGTCTCTTGAGTTCAAAGTGATATTCAAGGTGTGTGCTTCATATACGTCTCAGTGAAACAGAAATGAATTAAAGGCAAAACAGAGCTTGAGTTTCTGGATATTAAAAGCAAATGAAAAATGACAACAATTACATTATTTGCATTTATTTTAAATATTTTCTAAAGATGTCAGCTATGGTATTTTTAAAACAATACTGCATAGATTCGCCTACTGTTTGAGTGATTGTTTTTTCTTTAAGTATTTTGTATACTAAGTTTCATATCACTGACCAGGTATATTAAATAAACATGAAATACAGTGTTATTTTTCTAAAATAAAATTGGTCTGAATGTCTTGCTAAAGCCCTTTCTTTACTCCTTTACTCCTGAGTGATGATATTATTAAACATCGCCATCCTAAGGTGAGCAAGAGTGCAGAATTATCATTTTATCATCATATCTGCTACGCCACTATCAGGTACAGATATAGAGTACATGAGCAGTAAAAAATTGGAAAGTTTTAATTTAACTTCTAACATGTCAGATGCGGGCAGTGGTGGTCCAGTGGAAGGGTGCTGGATTACTGATCCCAAGGTCGGGGGTTCAAGCTCCACTGTCATTGGGATGTCACTGATGTCTACCCAGTGCAGTTGTAAACACTCGATCTAGGATTTTTCCACTTTCTACGAATTGTTGCTGCACGGTCAAGTTATCATGCATGTACAGGATTGTTACTCCAGGGACTAGAAAGTCGACTACTTCAGTTCAGTGAGTTCAGTTCCTTTCTTGCTCCCTTACAGTGTTATATACAGAAGACCCTCTGTCCTCCCACCTCAAGCAATTTAAAAGTTTGATATAATTTTTTGTGGTTGTATTAAAGAAAAAATTAAAGAAAAGCCTTCCAAACTCATTACTCTTTTTTTCTTCACAAAGAAGTTTGTTATAACAATAGATATAGACTTTCGATGTGCAAAGACATACTTCATATGCAAGCTTTTAAAGAGTTTAAGTTGAATATCCATTTAATTCAGCTTTATAATACATTTCCTCCACTTATTTATTAACAGACATCACATGCCTAATACCTGTAGGAGGAGTGGATCAATTCCTTTGATTTTCGGTCCAGGAACGGGTGGCAGTAGAATCACCATAAGCCTGAAAGAACAGTTTTGATCTTTAAACGCAAAATTTAATTTTGATTCTCATTCCATCAAATGCTGATCATACATTATGCAAGCAAAATTACACTAAATTATCTAGGACACTGTTATGATACATACTGCAAATTACTGCATTTTTAATAAGCCTGAGTAGGGATGTCACAATTTAGTATAATATTTTAGAACATACATTTCATATTGTAGGTATTATATTAATTTATTCATTCATTTTCTAAGCCGCTTAATCCTAATTAGGACCGTGGGGAGGCTGGTGCCCATCTCTGCCGACTCTGGGCGAGGGCGGGGTACACCCTGGACAGTTTGCCAGGCGATCACAAGCCAACACACACAACCATTCACACTGACACAGCTAGAGGCGATTCTGGAACAGGCAATTAACCTACTGTGCATGTTTTTGGACTGTGGGAGGAGACCGGAGTACCCAAAAGAAACCCACGCAAGCACAGGGAGAACATGCAAACTCCACACAGAAACGCCGGGCCCAGGAATCGAACCCAGGTGTTCTTGCTGTGAGGCGGACATGCCATATTGATTTATTAATAGCATATTACAATATTTATTAGAACATCTTGTACATAACACTAATGTTACATTTTGATGACAGATGACACAGACTAGTATATGGAACATGGTTGGCTACATAGCAGTGCCGGATTGTCTCAAACAAAATTATGGCATAAATAATGTATATTTCAGCATAAAGATAAACATTGAAAATGTGGTTAATGTAATACATGGCACAGTGACTCAGTGATTAGCTCTGTCACCTCACAGTGAGAAGGTTCTAGGTTCAAATTTCATGAATGACAAAGGACTTTCTTTGTGGAGCTTCCATGCTCTCCCTGTGCTTGCATGGGTTTCCTCACATGTCTTGGTTTCCTCTCACATTCCTGAGACATGCACATTCACACAACTGGCTACTCCAGATTACCCACAGGTATGAGTGTGGATGAGTGTTTGGTTCTGTGTTATCTCTACAGTGGGTTGTACCTAACCTCTAGTCTGAAATTAGCGGTCAATTAATTGTCAATGGGTTACCCATCAGTTCATCTCTGGTATGTACAGTACCAGTGAAAAATGAGTTTTAACAATCTTTTTATGAATTTTGGCATGAACTTGGTGAAGAATGTTGGTTGTAGTGACATCCCTAAACCCGAACAATGTTTTCTGGCTAAACAATTATATGGTAGACAATGTCAAAGTAGTCTCTTACTTCTGTTTACGTGATATCACAATCATTATCAACATGATGCCAATAGCAATGGCCATGAGGATAAACACTGCAGTTATGGGGATTCTTGAGCCTAAAAACAAACCAAATTTAGATTTGAATTATTCAAATAACACATTAACTGAACATGAAAAGATTAATAAGTTTAGCCTTAAACTGCACCTTTGCTGGATACAAGAATGAAGATGGAGTCACTAAACTCCCCAAAGTTGTAGCCCCTCATTCTGGACCTCACCCTGACTTCATACTCTGTGTTGCTGCGAAGGCTGTAGATGTACGCCTGTGTTTCCTTGTTACTGTCGAGCTGGAAAATGACAAACATAAATTTATGTACAAATTGAGTCTGTTTTGTATTAAAGGTGCCCATTCACTAGTGAATAGCCTATGAGTTTTATCTTGCATTATCAGTTCATTTTAGCTGAATACAAAGGTTTTCTGGTAAAAGCACCCTAGCTCATGGGCTTAGAATCACATATTTACCTGTTTTACATCTTGTTTTGTTCTGTCTGTTTATAATATCAATAAGACCGTCTCATCAGAAAAACTATCTTGCACATGTGCGGTAACTTGGCATTACAACACTGATTTGTGGAAAAGCCAGAGATTAAGTGTTAAAAACAAAAGAAGGCATGCAATATCAAGTGAAATAAAAAAAGACGGCAATGTTTACTAATATCATCATGCCCACTGCAGGGATCACTTAAACATGCATACAGAAGTAAGCAAATAGTTTTAGAAAGACGTGGCCAATTGCATTTTATTTCCAAGAGTTAACACTATACTTTGGGAAGGAAGACGACACCTTCACGAGGTCCTCCCCGTCAGCAGCAACTCTGTTGGGAAGCTAACGTCAAGGCTTGCAGACTGACAAATGCCTATAGGATAACCCTACGATGTGTCTACCCTTCTTCAACCTAGAAACTGTGTTCGTCACCCTTGGGCAAAGACATCTAGTAAGGAATTTACAGTTGCAACATGAAATGTGCGAGGACTAACTGCAGCATCAAAGAGATAGACACTAGGGACAGACTGTGAGCATTACAACATTGACATTTCAAATTCAAATTCAAATTCAAATTTTATTTGTCACATACAAATTATACACAGTACAATATGCAGTGAAATGCTTAGTACGACTGTCCAAAAATGTGAATAAGCTATCAAAGTAACAAGAACAAAAGAACAATAACAATA
>JBCNYH010000026.1:16097758-16108983 GCA_039654325.1 Tandanus tandanus
AATAAGAAAAAAAAGCAATGTGTGAATCACATGTAACCACATGCTGCTAATTGATTTGCAGCTTAGCCCTTTTTTCACTGAAGACTTCCCTACTACATTCACCATCTTAACCTTGGCAAAGTTCAGGTATTTATATGAGCTCCAGATCCATTTTCATATTTAAAACCAAATGTAAAAAGTCATAATAAAATTAAATGTCAATTTCCCCCCATTTTTTACACGAATTTTCTTTACCTTTTTTTATCTAGCAATGGAAGTAATGCGACTTTAGTTTCAATTCTGAACTTCATGGACGTGGCTTTTACTAGCACTCCTGAACGTCCCAACGACACCCAAATTGGGGAAACTATGCTTAGAGCAGCCAGAAATGCCAGCCTACCCTTCCAGATCTACACCTTTAATATTACAGTGAATGGCACACGTAAGTAGTCTATACATGTATACAAATAATACATCTATATAAGCAATAAACTCAGAAATAGTGATTCATTCAATATAAAAATGTATTCAATATTTTTTACCAATCATATTTAAGTGGTACACTATTTTATAATATGTTAGTGTAACATTTATAATTACATTTAATATAAATTCATTGTTGTTGTAGAGCTAGTTCCTGTTACCGCTAACAGTATATTATAGTATAATAAGCTACAATGTTATTTCACTCCAGTCATAAATCACTACATTATGGTTTAGTGTTTAACTGGTCTGGGCCGAGCCACTTAATCCTGCTAGGGTCACAGAGAGTCTGGAGCCTATCTCAGCCGACTCTGGGCGAAAGTGGGGTACACCCTGAACAGTACACCAGTCTATCGCAGGGCCAACACTCAAAGACATTCGCACTCACACCACTCACACACACACACACACACATATATATAAATATGATATATATATATATATATATATATATATTATTATTATTATTATTATTATTATTATTATTATTATTGTGATAAAGTGTATTTACAAAAGGAGCAAAAAGGAAAAAAATTAACATTAAATGGTGTTGGAAAGAAATAACTTAAGAGAAAGATGAAAATAAAACAACAAAACATAAAGGGAGTAGGGAGTAAGAAAAAGTGAAAGAAAATTATGCACTCATATATTCCTAAGGCTGGCAAAAAAAGGAAAGGGAAGAAAAAAAGATTTAATAATACTAGAAAAATTCCTGAAGAAATTTTGAGATGTTGCTTCAACTGCGGCCGGAAAATACGTGAAAACTCGTGTGCTGAACTGTAGAACACAGAAAAATTCCTCACAGTTTACACAGGTTTCTAAGTAGCTGTGGCAAAACAGGTGGTGATAAGTCAAAGAGTCAATGCATATATACTTTAACTGTAATCATTATTATGGGGTTTAAGCCAAGCTCTATTCCAGGGCTATTCAATTAATTTGGAATGAGGGCCAGGTCATGAAAACAATCCAAATGAGGGGAGGAGAGCGGATACCTCGAAAGTTGACTGGTCCACTATAGCAGGTTGTGACACAGTAAGGCGGGGCAAACAAATTAGAATTTTTTTAGTTGAGAGTGTTAAAACCAAATTACAGACAGAAAGGTTCAGTTTTAAATATTATAATAAAAAAAAGATAATGTGAATATCAACACACGGGCATAATACTTTAACTGCAATATTAAATCTCTCCATAAATCAATCCTAATTATTAATTTTGATGAACAGAAATGTTACTTAACTGATTTAACCACCAACACTTCACATCAAATGGGAGAAGTGAGATTGTTTTGATTTAGCACAAGCAGTGAAGTCTGGTGTATACTGTAGTAGGTTAATACGATGAAATCACAAGTGGAAATTACTGACAGTTTTAAACTGCCTTTTAAACAAAAGTAACGTCTTAAGCACGTCTTGCTTTTGGTCTTTTGATTTGAAAAAAACGTATTTCCCATCGCAATGAGGTTGACAGTGTTTGAGAGTTAAGAATTTGGTGAACACAGTTATATAAATGATTTTCGCTGTACTGTAAAAAGTGTTTAAAAAGTCATGATTTTAAAATGACCCTCAAGATGATTTTAAATGATTTTAAAAAGCTCTATTTTGTTTTGACCTCTATGGAGTGATTCACAGTACAGCTGTCAGTCAGATTCTCACCATTTAATTCTACAAGTGCTGTTGACCTGAAAGCAACAAGGTCAGAGCCAACACACATTTTCCACAGTTTTCATGTAAAATTTATTGGTGTAGAGTGAAAATTATGGGAGTAGGAGCGAGTTAAAAAACGTTTTCCAAGATAATCTCTTTTCTCACACTCTAATGATGACATCACATACTCTAGCAAAGAACATTCCACGCAATAGACACCCATTATAAATACACAAACTGACTCAGAAATCCTGGACACTTGATCAAAGATTAAGAGAATACTAAATGAAAAGCAAAAGCCGTTTTGACTATCGAAATGACGACTTTAGTGTCTATGTTTTAAAAGTTCATCCAAGTTTATATGTGAAAGTATGGCTTCCTGGTGAGTGAGGTGAGTTTCATGAATGTTTGTTAACCTCTCCCCATTCATTGCAATGTGATTCTTTGGCGGGGTTTTTGGCTAATTGTGTCGGCATGGTAACGTGAAATGCCAATAAAAGTAATAGCACACTTCGTGTAGCCGAGACGCACGTTTTGATATATACATTGCATGGGTGCACTTTGCTATTCTGGCCGCATTAAGTGTGAAGTAAGAATAATAATAATAAAAAGAGAGAACCACCTTTTCTCTGTGAATAGTAATATGTGTCTGCTTTTAAGCAGCCACATAATTAGGAATCATTAGGGATGGTGCTGATATGTGCATTTAAGCCATGAAAGAAACAATTCATTTTCTGAATGGCTTAATCCTAATTAGGGTCGTGGGGAGGCTGGCACCCATCTCAGCCGACTCTGGGCGAGGGCAGAGTACTCTCTGGACAGCTTGCCAGGATATCGCTGGGCAGAAACATGCTGACGGCAACCCAATGGCCTACTCTACGAACGACAGCAATGGTTCTTTTACATTCCTCTCACGACAGACAGTAAGAGACATGGCTGGCCTTTGATAACCCATTTAGCTGCACTGAGGAGGCAGCAGTGACAACTTGGTGATAGTCGGGCTTGAACCCCCGACCTTTGGATCCTGCACCCTACCACCGGGCCACCACTGCCACCGGTTGTAATTTATAGAAGGCAATGTTTCAATGGGTTTTACTGATGCCACAATTTTTTTTATGAAGTTAACCCCAAAGGTTGTGCCTGACAAGATTATAAGAATTCTCGCATATGGGTATGCCAACCAGAGCATGCCGGTTAAATGGGGCAATAGTGTCTCCGCCCGGTTTGGCGTTAGTTATGGTGTACACCGGAGGGGCTGCTTTCACCTGCCCTGTTTTATGTGTATATAAATGATTTATCTCTCCCACTAAGCGCCTGGAAACCTGGTTGTATGATTGGTCATGCACTGATAAACCACTTCATGTATGCAGACGATTTAGTTGTCTTTTCTCCTAGCAGTGTTGGGTTTCAACAGCTGCTAAATATATGCTCTAAGTATGGAATCGATCATGATGTACAATATACTGCTAAAAAGAACATGTTTATGATATTTAGAACAAAAGAACATAAAGACCACAATTTTCCAGAATTTTATATTGGGGCAAGTGATCTGTGTTTGTAATAAAATTAAATAACTGGAGCACTTCATTACAGATCAAATGGCTGTTGATGATGACATTCATAGCTAATATGTTGGCAAGAAATTTTCTTTATGACCTGCGAGATGTCAAGATATGTCTCTTTAGATTGCATTGTACTCCTCTCTATACTGCTTCCTTTCAATTTCAAGAAGGCAACCTTGTGTAAGCTTCAGGTTGCCTATAATGACTATGCAGATCTTATTGAAAAAGGAATCAGTACTTTTCAGGCATTATTGAGAAAATTATTGTCTAAATTTATTTGTCGATTGAATTATTCACAGAACTCCATTATTATGCTTCTGACAAACCTTTGTTTTAATGTGGTATGATACCAGTCACCCTTCTAGAAACGTTGGTATAACTGTCTTTTATGATAAGTGTCAGTTACTTTTTATCACTCTCTCTTTCCCTAAATGACTTGTCTGTCTTTCTAAAAGACAATTCTAGTCTGTCAATAAAGGTGATGATGAACAATATTATTATTATTATTATTATCATTAATAATAATAATAATAATAATAATAGTAATAATTAAAAACTGAGCACCTAGAGGAAACCCATGCTGACACAGGGAAAACATGCAAACGTCACACAGAAAAGCCCGTCGGCCATGAGGTTAAAACCCAGAACCATCTTGATATCCAGTTGGAAGAATGTCCACCTATAACTGAGCAGATGAGAGTTAAGTGACCCAACTCAGGGGACCCAACAGTGAACAACTCAAGTGAACAGTTCAGGGACCCAACAGTGGCAGTTAGACAGTGCAGATTCTTTAAATTAAAACCTTCTAAAAATGAAGTTTACTCCTGAAAATTAAACCCTAGAGTAAAAAAGTAGCTCATAAAAATTAATAAGATGCTAAAAAAATAAATAAATAAATGTATATAATGTTTAGAAACTAAAATAAAAAGAAAAACATCAAATAAAGATTCATGAATTTGAAGGCATAAGGAGGCTTGTGTTAAATGCAGATCAGAAAATTTGTAAATAAAATTTTAGTCACTCTGTGGACAGTCACCTGTAATGTTGTAATGGTGTTAATAGGAGCCTGAATACTCAGCATAGAATCCAATACTGCTTTAAATAAAACCTCAGCGCTGTGTGGAGAGCTTGTGGAATGTTTGTCCTCTCCTGCTACTGGAAAACGATTTCTCAGAAACGGCATCCCAGAGTCACAGATATCCCATTGCACAAATAAGGAGCAGCCGTTCAGTCACACCCACAGTGAAGGAGGCATGGGGTAATTCTCCAACATTAACCCCAAGCAAGAAAACATCTCATGTAAGGAGGTTACACGCAAATATAATGTTGATTTATATTACAAAAAAAAATTATTATAGCGGAGCTATATCCAGAGCTCCAGAGTTTCACAATCAGGGTATACTTTTTGGGTTCACAGTAGCTCAAAAATAAAACTCCTAGGTTTTGTGGTTTCTTGTTACCAGTCAACACCTTATGAGACTAGAGTATTTCGTGTGAGTATCAGAGCTATAGGTCTAATAGTGTCTAAATTACACTGGGTGAAAATATAACAGGTTCAGGGTCTCTAGAATAACTAGAATTTAGAATCTAGAACGTAGCACTTGTAATGAATTCACAGCATTAAGAATAAAAGCTCACTAAACACATTATCTGAGCAGGTTTCATGCAACATTAGTTGTATATATTAACTGCAGTAACAACAGCATAAGTGACAATCATTGTGGTTTTCCGGAGAAGACACTTTTTGATGGACATGCTTATCAAACTGATGTAGAACTCTGTACAGAAAGTATTTCACATCCAATCCCAATTATATTTTTCACCAAGCTATACAGTACTATGCTGCTTTAGAAAAAGCAATTAATATCTGAAAAAAGCACTCTGTCCTCCACATGTAATGTCCACTTTCAGGAGAAGACATTTTTAAAGGACAAAGGATCCTGAAAAAGCCACTTAGATTATAAATAGAGCTTACAAGCAGCAGAACATCTTTCTAGATTGTACGAAAATACCCCTCCAAAAGTAAATTTTAGTTTAGAATTAGGAGTGCAATTCAAAATTTTATCAGGTAAAAGCTACTATTTTAAATTACAGTGGAGAGAATTGAATTTTGTACTTTGTCAAAATTTGAGCAATATTTTCCTCTGATAACACAATTTATCAGAATTGAGAAAAGATGTCACTAGTGTAGCTGGGACTCTTCCTATATACAACAATAAACAAGAGACAGTCATAAAGTATACAAGTGCCTACTTAAAGGGGTCCCTTGTATAATTTTAAAAAGACAACCCTGAACATGAAACAGCCCACTTATGCAAATATCGTAAAGCCATGAGCTCGTTTTTGTTGTCACATTTGTGCTCACGTGCCCACACAGGCATTCCTATATATTGCAGCTTATTCTCTAACTTTACGTTTGCATCTTTCATTAAACTTACACATGCAAACATTTTCAGAGCTCCACTTTTAGTCAGTGCCTAAATGTTTATATTAATTGATTTACCACCTCTATCTTAACTAGTTGAGTTTGTATTTATTATTTCTTTTCGTGAAAATTATTATAAAATTATTATTGTATATAAAAATAAAATCACTATTTTATGTTTTTATTGTCAAAAACAAGAAAATCAACAAGATTAAAAAGTAAACAAAGTAAAATGTTTAGACCAATTCCTTTTCTGTATTTCAATGTCTGTCACTCATCAGTATGTTAAATTAAATTAATCTCGTCATTTGCTGAGCCGCTCAATCCTACTACCAGGATCACGGAGAGGCTGGTGCCTATCTCAGCCGACAGTGCGCAAAAACGGGGTACACCCTCAAACAGCTCGCCAGTCAATCGCAATTGTATTTTTTTTTTTTTTTTGAACAAGCTAGCATTTCAACCACTTCAAGTAAAGGCAGCATTGGCCTCAGAAGCTACTATTGACACAAAGTGATTTTGAGGATTTTGAGGAGTTTCTTGCTTGTCCTGCCCTTTTCAAAATGATGCAGGGAGGAAACCCCAAATCATTACTTTCCAACACCTTGCTTCACAGTTGATATTATGGCTGTTCTTCTCTTCACATGTGTACTGTGGTTGTGGCCAAACAACTTAAATCCTCACAATTTTGATTTGCACATGCAGAGCAGATTATTGCAAAAGTTTTCTTGTTTTTTTTTATAGTTTTTTGGATATCCATCCATCCATCTTCCTCTGCTTATCTGGAGTCGGGTCATGAGGACAACAGGTCAAGGAGGTATAACCAGGCATCCATCTACACAGCAACACTCTCTAGCTCCTCATAGGGGATCCTTTGGATTTCAAAGCTTTTTGGATAGCAAAGGCTCTTTCCTAGCATGACCCCATAAAGATCAAATTTGTTTATATGCATATAGATGCATGCACTCTCACACCACCAGTTGTAAGTTGCCCACCAATACTGTGATGAAATTTTGGTCTCTTGGAGGCTTCTTTTTGCAACAAGTTTTCTGCTATTGAACTGAATTTGCTGAAACTCCAAGTCCTGAAAAACTTGGCAGTCATATGACATGTATGTAAGGCCTTAGAGAGCTCTTTAGATTATAGAATGATGACACCACACACTTCAATAGCAAAAGAGAAAACCATAGACGAGAAGTCAGTTTTAAATGACTGGTGGAAAGAACACGCGCATTAACTGACCTTTCGCGTGGCACCAATTAAACTTATGCAGGCATTTTAGATTTTTGATTCTGTCTTTGCTGACATATATTAAGGAATCATTTTAATAGAACACATTTTCACACAGAACTTCCTCTGACCTTGCATGAGATGTTTTGCATTTCGTGTTTGTTTGTCCACAGTCCACCAAGAGCAAGCGCGGACTTGTTGACTGCAGACAGACAAACATACACACAACGAAATCGATGCGTCACAGTAGCTCACGCGAAAGGTAAAAAGACAGGTTCCACTTGCAAGAGGTTCTGTTCAATGGAATCTAATCTTGAACACTTGATTCAAAGTTTATGGATTTGAAGGTGTAATCCATGTAAGGGTGTAGTTACTTTTTCTATGAGACAGATAAATTGGCTGTTTTAATTTATTTAAATGACTGAAAACCCCAATTCATGTGTTGATTGTAGTTATATATCGGCTTTAAGAATGGTTTCAAAGAGGGTGAAATGTTGGCTTGTTCAAATATGCTGAAAAAATTAACAGTTTCCATGGTGTGTACGTATTTTTTCACATGACATTAAAGCCACAGATCTTTAAAGTATCCAGAAAGTGAAAAGACCTACTAACAATATAAGCACTAATAATGAGGAGACTTTCTAAATAGACTGTAGAAAGTCCTAGCATATTTATTCTTACAGATTATGCAGTTATGATTATTGTTTAGTTTATTCGACATGTTAGATTCCATAATAAATTCCATTCAACACATTGCAACCTGTATTAAACTTTTACAGGAACTATGCATAATTTATATATTGGCTTGATAAGGATCCTGGGTGTTCATATAGTCTGTGCAATTGAAATTCAAATGCAAATTATAAATATGTGTTTAAATTTATACACACATACTTTTAATGAACTATTTAATAGTAAATATTATGGTGTGACTCCAGGACTTATGAATATACTAATATGCGTGCATGTGTCTGTTTAAACCTGTAAAGGATGTTCATTCATTCATTTTCTGAAATGCGTAATCCTAATTAGGATTATCTGCACTGGGGGGGACAGCAGTGACATCCTGTTGATAGTGGGGCTTGAACCCCCAACCTTGGGATCAGTAATCCAGCAACCTACCACTTCCAGCTTTCCAAGAAACTCTCTTCTGGTTATATCTTTTGAAATCTGAACCACAAGCAAACTGTGCTTGAGGCACTATTGCAAAACAGGAGTTACTTTACATGTTATACATACCCAACCGATAAACACTTGAGCTGGTCTTGAGTTCCATGTACATATTCACAGACCGTAAATAAAAGTAAAATGGCAAAAAAAACATTCGTTCTTCATTCATTTTCTGAACCGCTTAATCCTAATTAGGGTCGCGGGGAGGCTGGCGCCCATCTCGGTCGACCCTGGGCGAGGGCGGGGCACACCCTGGACAGCTCGCCAGGCCATCGCAAGGCCAACAGTCACACAACCATTCGCACTCACACTCACACCTAGAGGTGATTTGGAACAGCCAATTAGCCTACTGTGCATGTTTTTGGACAGTGGGAGGAAACCGGAGTACCTGGAGGAAACCCACGCAAGCACAGGGAGAACATGCAAACTCCACACAGAAATGCCCGAGCTGGGAATCGAACCCAGGACCTTCTTGCTGTGAGGCGGACTTAGTCAATAGTGAAATTTATATAAGCTTCTGATATAACAGCAGAAAAAAAAAGAAAATAATTATATACATGTTTGTTTACTCTTTATGTAACCCATAAACTTGTTATAGTTACATCTGTCTGAACTGTACACTTTTCAAGGAAATGGTTGTTGCTGTTTTTTCTTCTTTTCTTGTTTCATGTGCCCCTGTGTGTATTATTGTTCATTATCCATGACAGATCACAGTGGGGCTGTTCACGGCTTCCCCACATGGGAAAAGGGGATCTAGGGAGTCCTGTCTGAGTTCCATGTTTAAGAAGTGCTATAAATACTCACCGGTACAGTGTGTACCCAGCCTTCAAACCACACGGGAGCAGGTTCGCAGTTCCCAGGGAATTGTGGTAAATCCAATCCCCAGTACCTGCATGTGAGCCGCTGGATTCCTAGACAGATTCCCTTAAATCTAGAGTAGATTCCGGGTTTTGCTCGCAGTTAATCCCGAGTCTCGGATTTCCTCGCGATCGCGTATATGGTGAATCTCGTAAAATAAACACACGAAGTAAAACTCGATCAAATGACGTGTAAAGTTGTTTTAAGCTGCAGCTGGGACGCGTTGGGTGTTTTCGCCTCCGTGTCCTAAATGGAGTGGGGACTCCGCCCTCAGCGCGCGAGCTCTGATCTCGCCTGCTCTCTACTAATGTAGCCTACTTATAAACTAGTGTCTTTTTATCATGTCGTGTTAAAGCAGCTTTTCCGATCTACAGTGTGTGATGTGCACATTTCACAAAAAACATGGGGTATGTCCCGAGCACCAAACATCTTTGCACACCCTTAAACTGCGGTGATTAACAGAAATACACGGGATACAATGGGATTCACTAGTTATTATTATTATTACTACTATTATTATAATAATATTATTATTATCATTATTACTGCTACTACTACTTATTATTAATATTATTACAGTTAATTACAGTTAATTTACATTTATTAATTTACATTCATTTAAAATATTTTAATAAGAGGGACATAGACTCAAATGAAAAAAAAAACGTAAATATTTTAATGTCACAACATAGCTATAGCTAATTTCATATCACAAGTAAAGGCTTTCAAGTACAACTTATTGTTTTTTATTTATTTTATTTTATTTTATTTTATGTTTGTTTGTTTGTTTGTTTGCAGGGGTGCCAAAATTTAAACTTTTTTTTTTTTTTTTTTTTTTAAATATAGGGGTGGTCTGATCAGAGTAAAACTTTGTATAATATCAAACAAACCTATTCTTACATGTGTTTGAATATGCATGGATTATAATACACTGTTCTCTTAGTGTTGTCTCCTGACGAAGAAATGGTCTTTAACCCCAGATTGTAAAGACTGGTGAGTGTATAAACAAACTAAAGACATGCTGTGCTGTGCTCTAATCTTAAACAGTTACACACTCTGAGGTGCTGCACAGCAAGTCCTGTTTGTGTGCTGATTTTCATTACAGCTTTGTATGAATTAAATGCAATTTAAATAAGTAGACAAAACATAATTAAGAATAGTCTGTATATTTTTGCTCTTCTATTGTTTTTATTTATTATTACTACTACTACTACTATACTATTATTATTATTATTATTATTTAATTTATTTAGGTATCTATTTTAATGGCAGCATGGTGGCGTAGTGGTTAGCACATTCACCTCAAAGCAAGAAGGTCCCAGGTTGAATTCCCGGACTCAGGGCATCTGTGTGTGGAGTTTGCATGTTCTTCCTGTGCTTGCGTGGGTTTCCTCCGGGTACTCTGGTTTCCTCTCACAGTCCAAAAACATGCACAATAGGGTGATTGGCAGTCCAAAATCACCCCTAGCTGTGAGAGCGAGTGTGAATGGTTGTATGTATTTTGGCCCTGCAATGGCCTGGCGAGCTGCTCAGGGTGTACCCCGCCGTCGCCCAGAGTCAGCTGAGATGGGCGCCAGCCTCCCTGCGACCCTAATTAGAATTAAGCGGCTTGGAAAAAGAATGAATAAATGAATCTGTTTTAATTCTATGATAATTTAAATTTTTTTAAATATTACTAACCCTAAATTGTCCCCACCCAAACTATTTTATTTTTTATCTCCACCAAGAAGGTTATATTTTGCCATGTTTTGTCTGTTTGTTTGTTAGCAGGATAACACTGTCATGATCCTGCATATCTCAACACTAGGGGAGCTATTGTGTGTTTTTGTTTTCCTGTTTTTTTCCATGTGCTTCTCCAGGCTACGGGCGTGGCCTTGC
>JBCNYH010000026.1:16186506-16199071 GCA_039654325.1 Tandanus tandanus
TATAAATAATGTTTTTGTTTTTTTAATTAAGATAAATTACTTACATATTGGGTAATACTGGAGGTTATGTCACACGGGCTGGGGTTGTATGACATTTAAATTAAATATTTAAACAAATTGAAAATAAATACTTGCAAATGTTAAAAATGGGAAGAAAAATCTAAAGGTAGAGAGCTGACAAGGTTTTAAATAGGTTTATAGTAAAATTAATTTACCAATAGTAGCATCATTGTGTCTTTTGTGATTTGCTGATGGACCAGAAAGTAATTATGCATTTGATGATCATAGACATCCATGTGGAACATTTTCATTTTCAGTATGCCAATAACCTGTTACATATGCTGTGGCTTGTGAAGAGCTTTACGGTGCAGACGTCTCATTGTTGGTGGATACATTTAGAATAAGATTCAAAAACAGTATAAATACTTCAGTCTGACTCTATTAATAAATAAGATGATCATTACATTGCAGTGGCAGAATATATTATTATGGGATTGAATTTGACATTGGTAATTAGAGCATTACCTTCATATTTGGTAGTCTGTGTGGTGGTACCACATCTATTACTATGTGACCTTGTAAAATAGATGAAGAGGAAGATGGAAAACTCCTTTTGTATGCAGTTTTTTGTCTGCTCCTCTGTTAAACCTGAAAATGACAGATAAAAGGATTGAACCTACAAGACAAAGCATTTAGTGATATATAACATCTCAGCCATTCCAGTGTGTTAGATACCCTGAGTCTTAAGCTCGACATGATCATATTGGAAAAGCAGATCATACTGCCCTCCCAGTGTACCAGAACTAAAGTAGTGGGTCCCAAACAGCTGAAAGATCTGCATGTAAAGTGCATAGTTGTAGTCCAGAGGTAGGCTGGTGAGGAAGGTCAGGAAGGGTTGCGATAGGTACAGGTCAGAGGATTTTGTTCTGAAAGTGGCCGTGGCTATATCCTGGTGTAGTCTGAAATACTCAGAGGCCTGTAAAACAGGACAGAAATTACTCATTCATTCATTTTCTGAAGCGCTTAATCCTAATTAGGGTTGTGGGGAGGCTGGCCCCCATCTCAGCCGACTCTGGGTGAAGGCAGAATACACCCTGGACAGCTCACCTGGCCATCGCAGGGCAGAAATTTGCTGACGGCAACTCAGTGGCCTATTCTTAACGAAAGTCAGCAATGGTTCTTTTACATGCCTCTTACCACAGACAGTGAGAGACATGACTGGCTTTTGATAACCCAGTTAGCCGCCCTGGGGGGGCAGCAGTGACAATGTATACTAACTTAGTGATAGTGTGGCTTGAGCCCTCGACCTTCAGCAAGCCAGCACAATACCACCAGGCCACCACTGCCCCGACAGGAAATACTGTACAATTACAAATTATACACAGAAACATCATTTATAATTCAGAATATGTTTGCACAGAAAACAAAAACTTTCAAAAAGTATGTACTGTAATGTTTCTGAATGTGATAAAACTGTGAATCTTTATTTAACTTTTTATTTCATTAAGAATTTTGAGGTCAACTACTATTTCTCCATCTCGCATGCAGTTTTAATTCTTTTTTTTTCAGTCATGTGTTTAATTTATTTGTATATTTATTAAATTTTTTTAAGCAAATATTTTACTCTCATCAGGTATTAAATATATGCTGATTTTGCATCTGTCACTGTAACATATTGCCTGACTTTCCTGACCTTTTTTTGAAGTGCACTGATTTGTTCCTTGAACGACTTGGACTGTTGAGAATTTCGGAGAATTTTCAGCAAGATGGGGATATCCATGGAAAAGCCCTTTGGATAAATATGTCCAGAATGTGACTGCGAACTTTTCAAAGAGACCTGCTGGGTTTGCACAGGTGGGTTCTCCTTAATGTCTTCAAGTGTTTCCACCTAATAAGTCACATTAATGTGAGGGAAAAGTCACAATAAATTTCTGCTAAAATGAAAAGTGAAAAATGCCTTACATTGATTTCATAGCTCTCGATGTTGGCCGGGATTCTGTAGATTTTTCTGTTTACTTTGCTGCGGTTTAAGACACATTCATCTCCCATGATGGAGTTGTCTAGGACAGCAGCCCTCTTCTGCTCTGCAACAGCATCAAACCTGCAATCCCACACAGAATGAATCAGCTTGCACATGTTTTTATTCAGTAAATCAGTGAGTTCTCAATAGTCAGCTCATCTCTTCTCACTTCTATGATGTTTAAATCTTAAGATCCACTGTTTAAATGATCCTTACCCATTGCCGATTTCACTCACTCCAGGAAGGACGTAAAACACTCTTTCTGTAGCACACACTCGTTTGATCTGGCCACAGTTCTTCTCATCAGAGTTGTCCAGGCAATCATTCTGGCCATTACACTCAAGAATAGCTTTTATACATCGGCCTGTAAAATGTATTTTTTTATTATTATTTTTTTTCCCCTTATTGTAGCATTAACGTGTGGAACTGCAACAAAAATTAAACGAGAGTTTGTGTGCAGTCATGAGAACAGCAGTCAAGCAGACTATCAATACACACTTTCCTAACACTTGTCCTTGGGAACCCCTTGCCCTGCACGCTTTACTGTTATCCCATCCTAACACACATTTAATCTTTGTTGATTAGTGGAATCAAGTGTGGTGGGAATGGGGAAAACACTTACCTGGTACTTCAAGACCCAGGGTTGAAAATGACCATAGAATCACTGCTGATGTATGAGCATAATAGTATATGTGATTCATAACTGATTTACAGTTGTATGTATGTTCATATTTGGGTGGCACAGAGACGTAGGGGTTAGCATGTCCACCTCACAGGAAGAAGGTTCTGAGCACAGTGCCCGGCGAGGGCTAATTGGCTATTCTCAATTGCCCCTAGGTGTAAATCTGAGTGTGAATGGTTATATGTCTGTGGTTCTATGTGTTGGTCTGGCAAGCTGTTGAGGGTTGACCCTTTGCCTGTAGCATGACTGTTTTTGACAGACAGTGTGGTTTGAGTATTTCAGAAACTGCTAATTTCCAGGGATTTTCATACACAACAGCCTTAATTCATTCATTTGCCAAACCCTTTGATCCTGCTGGGGTAACGGGGAGGCTGGAGCCTATCTCAGCCTACTCTAGGCAAAAACAGGGTACACCTTGAAAAGCTCACGAGCCCATCTCAGGGCCAACATCCACCCACACCCACCCACACACACACACACACCCACACACACACACACACACACACACACACACACACACACACAGACACACACACAACAATGCAGACTCACACCTAGGGGCAATTTGGAACTGCCAGTTAACTTACTGTACACGTCTTTGGACTATGGGAGGAAACCGGAGCACCTGGAGAAAACCCATGCAAGCACCAGCAGAACATGCAAACTGCAAACAGAAATGCCCGCGCCTAGCATGGGACTCAAACCCAGGACTTGAGTCCAGGACCATCTTGCTGTCATGTGGACGTGCTAACCATATCGCCACAAAATCCCATAGAGTTTACAAAAAAAAACTATGTGAAAACCAAAACAAAAAAACCCAAAAAAATGAATTAATTAAAAATGACAAAATTTTAAAAATAAAATCCAATGAGAAAAGGTTCTGTGGTGCAGAAATATCTTGGTAATGACACAGGTCTGAGGGAATGACTAAATTCAAACTGAGACAAAGTCTACACTTCTTTACAACAATGCTGAGCGTAAAGTATAATCCATTACACACTGAACTTTGATGGCCAAAATCAACGGAACACCACATTGGGTTCCTTTTCTCTCTATCAGAAAAATGAATCTGAGACTGAAATGGGCACATGGTCATCATTTTGGAATAAACTGGCCAGTAAGTGTGCATTAACAGGTAAGTACCATTATCACAGGTGAATTTGTCCTTGCAGGTGCCTTTTTCAATTACACATTCTTTAGAAGGATGACAAGGTCTTTCCTCCATCAGAGGTTCACTGCAGTCCTGGCCCCCAAACTGAGCTGGCCTCAGGACAGACTTGGTTCTGAACTGTTAAACAACATGAATACATGAAGAAATGAGAATAATATGTGTAAAGGAAAACAGAAAAAGAGCTTAAAATATTGTTTTACACTCACCATTTTTTTGGCACAGGGTGAACACTCTGACCAGGGTCCAAAATCGGTAAGTTGGCAGTTTATGGGACATGCATCCACATTACATGTCTGGCTCTCATGCGTCTGGCACAGCCGGCCACAATTGTTTTTGTTCCAATGGTCATCATACCGGACATTTCTGCAAAATATTATGTGCTCTTTTCAAGAAACCTGGTATAATAAAACTCAAGTTAAACATGATATATTGAATAAACAATACCTGGTACGTTCCTGAGTCCCCTGGTCACAAGTCTTGGTGCAATAAGACCATGGGCTCCATGCATAATGGTCACAGTAACAACCAGAAATGGAAGTCACAGAGGCAAAAATTAAAAAGACGGTGAAGAGAAACCTGATGTGACCCATAAGTATACAAATTCTAAGAAAGAGAAAATTTTGAGTTAAATAGACTTTTTTTAAATTATCTTAGTATGTGAAGACTCGACATGAGAAAAGGGTATAGCCCGATGCTGCTGTCTATATCTGATTAGTATTCAAAATATCCATATCTGTATCTTTATGTACATTTCTTTTTAAATAAACATAAACCATACCGCTATGCATCATGTGTGAATTTATGGCTCTAACACTTTTTCAACCTCAGATACATTACTAGAATTTATAATTTCATGTGATAATTCATTCTGAGGGATATGTATTCAATTGTGATTTAATTACCAGTGCAAATAATCATACAGATGTAGGTTAAGAGCATGTGATTGTCCATAGCACCTAAAATAAAAATATTTGGTAGGTGAGACTCTTAAATGAAAAGAATGAGGTGTATTTCTCTTAACAATAATACAATAAATGTCACTTTTAAAGGAGACAAGTTTCACACAAAATTATATTTTTCCTCTTTTACCTTTTGTGTGCATTTATATTTTACACATTTAAATTGATCTCAGGTCACCTTTTGTCTCTTAGGTATAACAAGACAACCGAGGAAGTTTTTTTTCATTTTTCATTATTAAACGTGATTGATTAAATGATCTACATGCAAAGTATAGTATAGGCAATTAGCCAGTTGCATTGCAAGATTAGTAGGTTCATGATTTATTCATCACTTGCATTTGAATAAATTGGTTTATCAGCCATTTGGCACATCACAAGCAAAGGAATAATAATAATTAAAAAAAATAAAAATAAATAAAAATAAAAATAAATAAATAATAATAATAATTAAAAATAATAATAATAAAAAAAAAAACAAGCTGAACACACCTACTATAATGTTCCCATCACTGATCAATCACACCAATATGTACTTTTTAAAATTCCATTCTAGATTTACACTCCCTGTTATAATAACTACTGTTAGAGAAAATCTAAGACAAGTGTGCATTGTAAACTAACAGAAGTACAAAATATGCAGAGTAGAAGTACAGCCATACGCACCAGAAAAGAACAGCAATACGATTTGGAACAGAAGACGTATGCATTGGAGAAGTTCAAAGGTATAAACTGAAGTCATGCGTAGGAGGGGAGGTAAGATGTCTGTATTGGAGGTGAAGTGGAGTACTAGTGATGGTAAAGTATGTACTGGTGAAGTAAATAAGTATGAAATGGATAAGGTATGATTGGGGAAAGAAGTATGCAGCAGAGATATATTTTAAAAATGTTAACAGAGTGAAAATAAATAATCAGAGACTCACCATATGCTGCAGATCCCCAATTAGTATGTCTAGATTACTTTGTGGTATGTGCTAGTCCACCAAAGATAAACAGCCAAATAATGTTTATGTAGAGTTCATTACATCCAACTGGTTCAAATACATTTAACTGCAGAAGCCTGGACTAAAAGAAATGACCATGAGAAGCAAAAAATTCAAAATGAATAATTACCCTGTTTGTGTCCTTTTTAACCCCCCCCCCCCTCCCCCCCTTCCCCCCTTCCCCCCCATCCTACATGCCATCATCCATCAGGCTATCCCTCCAACTTCCAGTAAATCCAGCAGCTGGAAGATCTCCTCCCTGTTCTACACTGCACAACCTCTGATCTCTGACCTTCTTGGACATCAATTCAGAAAAGGAGTGAAGGGAAAACAAAGAGCGATTAGAACAGTCCACTATGAAGTACATCATGTATAGATTGTCACTTACGAACAAAACATGCCTGCTTTTTGAACCCCCCTTTCAAAATGATGTTCCCCTTAGTTGATATAGCGATAATCTCCACTCTCCTGGGAAGACTTTCCACTAGATTGAGTGTGCCTATAGGGATTTGTGTTCAATCAGCCATAAAAACATTGTTGAGGTCAGGCACTGATGCTGGTTTGAGGAGGCCTGGTGTCTCTTTCACAGTTTATCCAAAAAGAAATCAATGGGGTTAAGGTTCAGCATTTGTGCAGGCCATGAGTTCTTCTAAACCAACCTTATTTTTATTGTCCCTGTTTTGTGCACAGGGGAAGTGTCATGCAAGAACAGGTTTGGGCTTCTTTGACTGAAAGGAAATCCTAATTCTTGAAAATAAATAAATAGAATAAAAAATCTGCAAAATTATGTGCAGCAAACTTTTCAGCAGCAGTCTGGGGAGTATCCACATATAGATTTTCAGGCGTCTACATACTTTGTCCATAAAGTGTATCAACTTATTCCAAAATTAATCCTTTGGCATGCAAACACCATTTATATATACATAGAATGCTAAAAGTATTTTCCTGCAAATCAATTCCGACACACAACCCACTTAGCAATGTAAAATGCCTACCGGTATGATTCATTGTAAATACTGCCCCTGCTGAAAAATCCAGCTTGATCTGAAAACTTGTATTTCCTGCTGATTTTTTTCTCTATACATGCTCCCATTGGGTAATATTATTTGTGAACGTGGTATTAACTTTCATGTTCACAAATGATTTGTTATGACACAAATGTTCAAACTGATGCATAAACAAGCTCCAGTTAGTCCAGAATGCAGCAGCAAGAGTCCCTTCACCCCTATTATGCACCCCTATCTTATCTACACTGTACTGGTTCCCAATTAAATTTTGCATTGAATATAAAATACTACTTATGGTCTTGCAGGACATTATCTTAGTGAACTTCTTCTCATTTATGATCCACCACGCCCACTTAGATCAAAAGGTGCAAGCTAATGACACCTTGAATAATGAAGACTGCTGCAGGGGGCAGAGCTTTCTTTTACAAAGCCCCACAATTATGGAACAGCCTTCCAGTTAATGGTTAGAACTCAGACACAGTCTCTGCTTTTAACACTACTCAGAAAACTTACTTGTGTTTAGTCAAGAATTTTGTTAATAGCCTTTAATTAGGTAAATGAGCAGATCTGGGGGTCTCAGGCAAAGAGAGGTCTGGTAAACTGTGATGTTTGGATGCTGTCACTCCCTCACTCTCACATGCCTACTCAAGTCCGCCAGTGGGGGAGTTGCTGATTGCCTATGTCACAGGGTGCCCTCACGTCAGGACCCCCCCCCCCCACCCCCCACCCCCCCCCCCTCTGTGTGTGTGAGTATGTTTTTGTTGAGGTACACATGCAACTTCTAAAACACCAGTGATCCTAATCCTTCTGCTCTGTGAATCCTGTGATCTGTCCTGATGTGCTAGTACTGGTTGGAGTTCTCATCTTAGAAGCCCCTCACTTCTGCTGCTGTTCCATATGGACCTAAATATACCACTTATAATTCCAATGCTGGTAATATAAATTATTTTACTAAAATTATTTAGGACTACAATTACCATTACAGCCATAATATCACCAACTACAGTGGCACCTCGCAAGACGAATTTAATTTGTTCTGGGACCCAGCTCAAGGAGCGAAATGCTCATATAACAGGGTGACTTTTCCCATGGGAAATAATGGCATTAATGCGTTACAGCCAAAATGCCCCCAAATATGCCTAATATAAAACATTTTAAAGGTTGTTTTACTCATAAATAATGACCTATATTTAACAAAAGTAAAAACAAAACAAAGATTTATTAATAAAATGCATAAGAAGGAAAAATAAACCTGCACTTTACCTTGAAGATGTAATGGGTCTGGCATAAGAGACATGAGAAGGAGAGGGAGGAGGAGGGTTAGTTTTTGGAAGGAGGGCGGAGACACACTTGTGCTGGCATCACTAGCATATGGTAGCATAGCATATCGATAATCTTGTTCTTCAGGTCGACAGTTATTTTATCTTTGCGTTTCTTTTCACTACTGTCCTTCTTTCCAATATCCTTTTTAGTTGTCATGGTAACACAGTTTTAAATGTTGTAGTTATCACCAAGAAGCACAAATTTAACAGTAAACTTGCAAGAGATATGAGAAACAGATGCTATATGACTCGCCCAGCATTCCACAGCCACTGAGATGATGATGCAAAGCTGCCTGATCACATGAACGAGTGATTCTTTGTTTTGTTTATTCGTGCGCGGGGCATCTTCGTGTTATGAGACATTCCTCGTCTTTCAGTGCAGAAAATACTCATAAGCATTAAGCAAGTTCCTCATATAAAGGGACACTCATCTTGCAAGGTGCCAACTGTATATTAAAACGATAGTGAAGTTTCTGCTACATGGTTTGTATTTTTATCTGGTGTCATCCAAATGAGGATGGGTTTCCCTTCTGAGGCAGGTTCCTCTCAAGGTTTCTTTCTCATGTCGACTGGGGAAGTTTTTTCCTTTGCCACCATCACCACAGGCTTGCTTATTTGGGATTTATAGGGTTAATAGAGAAATATTTGAAGTAATACGTTTAAATTGTTTACCAAATTTGCTTTTACTCTTTAAAGCTGCTTTGTGACAATGTCAGTTGTAAAAAGCACTATACAAGTAAAACTGAAATGAATTGAACCGCTGATCATAACACCTCCCTACAGGCCTGTATGGTAGGCACTTCATCTACCTCTCTTCTTACTCTGATGCACTCATTGCTCTGGGACAGGGTAAATACATGACCCTTTTCCATTGTTCCAGAATCCGAACTTTATGCTCCCTAGCAAACTGAAGTCATTTCTTCCGATTAGCCTCACTTACAAGTGGTTTTTTTGCAAGGCTACACAGCTGTTTAGTTTCAATCCCCTGAGTTCTTTTCATTGCATCAAAATGCTCTTGCTTTTACTATTAAACATAGTTGTGAGTTCTACTAGTTTTCTTTAAGATCAGATTTTACCAAACCTTTCAGTATCTGATCTCGTTCACGATCACTCTCAAAAAATAATAAATAAATAAAAAATCCTTGAAGATTACTGTATGGTTCAACCATATACTTCGTGGCTTTAATAATGTTTTGGACAAATTTTAACCCAATTTTAGTAGTTTCGGTAACTACTAAACTACTTCCTTTGTTGTTTGCTTGATACAGGCCAATTATTTGACCTTTCTGAAACAGGTACTTCTTTTTCATGATATGCCTTTCAACATGGTTGTTTAAGAAATGACAGGATAATCAGTTAGGGTTAACTTGCTGCAAGCTAAATCATACTAATCACTGCAGTAATTATCCAATATAAAGCTCTTACATATTTGCTTAGTTACATCCTCATGGTGACTTTCTTTGGCCAGGCAGTATACTTGTGAATAAAAAAAAACAATTCAAATGTAGAATTCCCCACAACATTCTTAAAGTAAGTGTATTACAAATAATGTATGAAATTAAAAGTAATATACATAACAGCTTATAATAAAAAAAAAAAAAAACTTTATTATCATTATAAAATGGCCTTTACATGATGGATGTTGAACTTTACCTAATATACTGGACACTAGAAGCATGCTGCAGACTCTCATAAAACACACACAAATCACATAAATGAATGTGTAAAACATCCAGAGAACAGGACATGAATTATTTAGATTTTTTGTATACATTACACTGCTTTATGTACATAAATCTATTCTGTCTTCATGTTAAGAATGAAGAAGTAATGGCTTTAGTGCAGAGCACTTGTGTGCCCTAAAAATGAATCATAATTGTATACTTTTACCATTTATGGAAGACTAAATAAGAAGCCTTTGCACAGTGACTGAACTAAACTGAAGTAAAATCATGGAGCCTGTGATGAATATAATTGCATATGTTCACTCTTGCTGAGAACAAACTTCCTGACTGCAGACTGGAACAAAGATGAGCATAAAAAACAAGGGGATAAAGTTTTATGTTTACAATGTACCATTTCTATCGTTTTCTTTTTAAGACGTGTGTATCACATAAGACAGAAAATGAAACGACAATCGACAATAAATTAATAAATGATTCTCTACTGAGTTTACAGGCTGGGCAGGGTGTGGGACGGAGCAGGGTGTGATGGTAATAGCATGGTGCTTGCAGGTAGGGGAAGGCATGGTATGACAGGATTGGGATGGAACAGGGTGATGTTGGATAGGGTGTGGCAGGGTAAACTAGAGTAGAGCAGGTGAGGCAGGGTGAAATGGTGCATTTCTGTTTGTACTTTCTAGGAATTAATGAAGTATGTGGTGATGATGGTGCTGACAGAGTTAGATTACTGCTGCACATTTACAGTGAAAGAAATAAACAGGTGGATTTCAAAGTCGCCATTAAGGCGAAGACTGTGGTTCATCCTGACACAAGGCAGCATAGTCCAGAGAAACGCCTCTTCCTTTGCCTCACCAGTGGGTAGGGTGTCAGGTTCAGCAAACTGCTGTCATCTATATGTAAGAACATCCATGAGAATTTATACTACCATTACACTACACAAATGGGTTCAGTGGTTTACCTGTTAATATTTGATACACAAACAGATTTTTAGCACAAACCTTGGTTCTTCAGTGGCAAAGGCATGGTCTCCCTGAGTTTGCTTAGCAGATTTCTCATCTCACGCATGTCACTATAAGGTACATTAGAGTAAAAATAAAAATGTGGTGCTTTAGTGGAGCTGATATTTACCCTGTAACCAGCAAAGTTATGAAAAATGGAGAAACAAAGAACAAAAAAAAATAAATAAATAAATTAAAAAAAAAAAAAAAAAAAAAAAAAAAAAAAGAAAAAAAAAAAAAAAAAAAAAAAAAAAAGGGCAAGCAAAATGTAGTGCATTACTTCAATTTGAACTAGATTCTTCTAACAGTGTGAGCAACAAAATTCATAATAAATCTGAATATAATATGATCATTTAATAATATTATAATATATGAATATAATATAATAATTTAATTAATTTTTGTCTTATATTCCGTTATTATTTGAGACACTTAAATATGGTATTGAAATTCAATACATACTTGATATCAGTGATTTAAAAAAATCCTTACTGCCTGAAATACTGGCCTATAGTATTTTTAACAGTTTTTAGGTATTAAGTATTGTTATCTTCTATTACGCTTTGAACATTATTGACAACCAATAATAACTAAACATGTTTCATCAACTATGTAAATCTCTATTTAGGGACTTATTTACATATACATACATACACACACACACACACACACACACACACACACACACACACACACACACACACGCATATAAGTATACATACATAATTACACTAAAATTACAACACACACATAAAAGTTATTTTAGTAAACTTCACTGGTTTTAAGAGCATAGCCCATGACAGAACCATGCTTACCCATTTCTATAAATATGTCTGTGTTTGCATTTGGACCAGTTTTGCACTGAACTGGATTCTAAAGTGTTTATTTCTTAAAAATTAGAGTGGTTTTCAGCAATCCCACTAGTGATAAGAAATAATTAAATTAAATAATGAAATCAGAAATAATGATATTTATAAATAATAAATATAAATTTATTAATAAACATTTAAATGAATACCTCTCTATGTTCTCAATATCTGTACACACAAGCCAGGATTCATGGGGGAAGTCGACAGGTGATGAAGACCTGTCCTCCAATATCGGGACATCAGAGCTTTCATCCACCCTGCAGTCTGCGTTTGACTCAGTACATGGATCATTTCCTGCAGAAGGTAAAAGATACAGAGCATTATATTTGTGTATTGATCAGGAACAAGTTATCAGGCCATGGCTTGTCTTTATTCAGAATAAGGTTTATGGATTTGCTGCTATAAACCTGCAAATTAGAAGGTGACTTCAATCAAAGTCCTTGGAACAGAGATAACACCAAAATGTGGTAAGTGACGGCATCAACAATATTTTTAAAAAATGTTAAAAACTACACACTAGCGACATCTGCTGGTCAAATGTAATTTCCTGAAAAAAGCAGAACAATGCTGTTACAATGTTGATGCATACTCAATAATTCAGGTAAGGAAAAGTTTGAATCAGTTCATCTGCACACATAGTTTTTAGTGGAAGAAATGTTTTGTCTCTCATCTGAGTGACTTCTCAGTCTCAGCTGTCTGCAGGTTTCCCCAACCTCATACCCAGTACAGTTGTATAAATGACCAAAACCAGCACTATTGTATACCAAAGAGCCTGGAGTTCAATTTTGTGCAAATGCACTGTTATATTGTACTGTAATAACTTTTTGACTGTATCGAAAATGACTGTATTATACTGTAAGTTTGATTTTATCATA
>JBCNYH010000026.1:16293761-16310695 GCA_039654325.1 Tandanus tandanus
TGTTGCTGCTAAGGGTGGCCCAACCAGTTATTAGGTTTAGGGGGAAATCACTTTTTCACACAGGGCCATGTAGGTTTGGATATTTTTTTTCTCCCTTAATAATAAAAACCTTAATTTAAAAACTGCATTTTGTGTTTATTTTTTATTAGTCTTTGACTAATATTTAAACTTGTTTGATGATCTGAAACATTTAAGTGTGAATGGAAAATAAGAAATCAGCAAAGGGCAAACACTTTTTCACACCACTGTATTTACACAGAGAAATGCCATCAACATTTATGCACAGATCTATTGCCAATTTTTTGCCAGCAAAAGTAAGAAACTGATCCAACTTTTTCATTATACCACTTTCAATTACATAATATTTGTATTTCCCACCATATTTATTAAGAATGTCCTCTGTTCATGGTGTAGCTAACAAAAATCTTTTGATATCCTATATCACTGTCTTCCCAAAATTTCCTGAAAACTAACTGAATGAATCTTTTATGTTAAAGTCATACTTTGTTGCCCAACTTGTGTCGTCTAAGGAAAGGTCAAACCCTTTCCTCTTTCCTGCTCTGTTGACATCATCTTCACATATTGCTATCTTAAATATACCCATCCTGTGAAAAATCAATTTCTTTCTTTATTGTTTTCTTCATATTCAACCTTACTTACAGAATGTTATACTGGCTCTTATTCAATCCCAACATCGTCATCAAATTCAGGAAAGTGGGAATCCTTCTCTAAAGGTTGGTTGGCTTGTTCATTATCAACGCTTGAATATGCCAAGGTTTTGCACTGTCTTCAGAGGCTGAAAACTTCATCAGCAGCTTCCTTGGCGTTGGTATTTGGCGCTTCAGTGGTGTCTTGTGAAAACTCCTTCTCCACTCTTAAAAATGTGTTCAATGACTGCAGACATTGTATGCTTCATGCATGGAAGGCCAGACTTGTCCAGCTTGCCTTTTGAAAAGATTTGACCAAGAATTGACAGAACGAAAATGTTATTCAGTATGCCAGATAAACTTAATAAAAAATTCTTTAATTGCTGTGTAATGTATATATTTTTTTAGTGAGAATTTATAAATAGACAGAAAGTATGATGTGTTGTTCTTTATTTAAAGAATAATAAATTTGGCTGGCAAATTGCTGTGGCATAAAATTAGTAAAATATTTGGGGATGTGCTACTATAAGAAAATAGACAAGTTCAGGTAGATGGTAAGGCCACAGCATACTCTATATATTACAGCATGACCTTTTTGTTTTCCAGAGATGGGGCGGCTGCTGCCAGCACAGGCTCCACCATCACCTGCACACCTGCACTGGACTTCCTGCAATCACCACCAGCATTTAAGCCAGCTGGGAGGCTTCTTCGGTGCCAGAGCATTCTCGTTGCTTATGCAGTATCTCGGCCCGTTCTCTCGAGAACTGCTCTTTGTTTGAGTTTTGTAGTGGTGGTTTTCCTACCTGTGACTAATTCCTGCTGTTTTTCCTTCCTTCCAGTGCCTCCACAAGCCCCAGCGCTTCCGCCCCATCTCTGCTACACGGACACACTCTCTTCTGGGATTGCTCGCCAGCCTCCTCCGCAAGCCCCAAGCCTCCAGCCAACACCCTCCACGGATTCCTACCTCACCCTCGGGACTCTGGTTCCCTTTTCCATCCTCCCTCTACACTCAAAGATATTTAACCGCCTTTTTGCCTCCGGGTGTGCTTTTGGGTTCCTACATTACTTCTGCGTTGTTACCGTAACAAAATAAAAATGTACTTTTTTTTTTCAATCTGGAAAAAATCTTGAAAAGCATGGACAGTATAGGAGTTGATTGTGACTTCCTGTGAATTAACTATAAAAATTTTAGCTGTAATATTTCCATCTTCTGTGACATTTTGCTGAATACTTCTCAGTGCACTGGTTAATTACTTTTCTGCCATGATTTTAATTGTTATATAAACAAATATCTATGATAGTTCACAGACACTAAATATGCTATGAAACAAATTCATAGTCACAGATGGTTTACCTTGAGTCTGTAACCTAATAACCTCCAGTTAATTAATTGTCAAGAATGATTAAAAATTTGTGCTTTGACAATTTGTTTATAAAGGTGTAGGCTAATATTACACAGTTAGGTCCATAATATTAAAATCATTGTATTATTTAAGTATTATATTTTGTTTTATAGACTAGTCATAAACTTATTATTCAATGTTTTTTCCACCTCAATGAGTAGCAACTAATAAAAATTCATCCTCAGGAGCATTTTAGCTTTTAACTCCACAGGATGATTCAGGATGAAGGAAGGAGGCTACTCTTTGTTATTTAGTCATGTATCAGACAAAATGAGGAAGTTTTCTTGTTGGCCCTGAGATGGATAAGCGAGCTATTGAGTGTGTACCCCATATTCGTCCAGGCTCCAGACTCCCTGCACCCCTAATAAAGGATAAAGCAGTTAAGCAATTAACTAATTAAATGTTACTTAAAAAAAAAAAACTTTTCAAATGGGTCTTTATATTGTTTTTAAAATTGTCTGACACTGCAATGATTCTGTAGAGAAATATGGAAGTTTCAAAATAAAAGATTGTGGAAAAGTAGTGTTTGTGGTTTTCTTCATAGTGTGTATTTATTCAAGTATGTATAACCATCATCAAGCTACCAGTCTGCAAGGGTTATCATGGTTAATCATAAACTAGAGATGGGTAGCAAGTCAAAAATACCCAAGAAAATTATTCACCCCGAGTGGTACTGATAGCGATTTTGGGCCTGGGCTCATGGACTATAGTAGAAGTAGCAGCAGCAGAAACATTGCCAATATTATTATTAGCAATACTACTGCTACTATTACTATTAAAAATAAGAAGAAAAGAAAGAAGAACAATTTATTATTATTATTATTATTATTATTATTACTATTATTATTAGTAGTAGTAGTAGTAGTAGTTTGGCTCTTTGATCATGGTGACCAAGTGTAAAACGTGCATGTTTTTGTTTTTTATAAGGAAACCTAGTAATCTTTATAAATATAGTGATATTGACTGTGCTCATAAAGTGAACCTAGGCTACGATAAAATAAAAAAGCAGACTAAAGAAGACAAGCAGTGTGAAAACAATGAATTCATGAACAGTAAAACCTTTGTTTACACTACATGACTTTTTCATGTTCACTGTAACAGCATATGATTCCTGAGCAAAAACATGCAGGATTTGTTTTCCAGGGTGTCTACATCCTTCACTCAACCACATTCTAAAAAGTTGTAGGTCTCGATACTTTTCAAAGTTTCTTTTGTCATTTAGAAGGAGCTCTGGAACAAGATAATCAGACTACAAGACTGATGGGTATTTATCCACATCCGATGAAAAATCATCCATGTATGGGTCTATACCATTACAGGGAGTGGTGTTTTGCTCATATTGTAAATGTTGTAGCATCTAAATAGTTGAAATATTCTGAAATAATTATAAATGGTAGATCCTTGCACAGCAGCAGCCACTGTGGGGGTTTTTTAGCCTGTGATCTAATTCTATTAATTTTTGTGTCTTACCAGTTTGAAAATCTAGAAGTTAAGTGTTTAGCGGCCATAGAAATAGAATACTCAATATAATACTTTGAAAAAACAAACAAAAAAATGAAAGTCTGGTGACTTTCCTCATCAGGATGAGGAAGCACTCTGCCTTGATATGGCTGATGTGCGTAGGACTCTGAGGAGAGTCAACACACGAAAGGCGCCAGACCCAGATAACATACCTGGGCAAGTGCTCAGGGGCTGTGAAGATCAGCTGGCTTGTGTTCTAATGGACATCTTCAACACCTCACTGGACCAAGCCAAAGTTCCATCCTGTTTTAAGACTGCCACCCAGTGCCTAAGAAACCTCAAATTACATTGCACAACGACTCCTGGCCCATCGCCTTCACTCCCATCATGAAGTGCTTTGAGAGACTGGTAAAAGAGCACATCACCTCCAGACTCCCTTCTACATTCGACCCCTTCCAGTTTACCTTTAACTGCTCCACTGAGAATGACATCTCCTCTGCTCTTCACCTGAGCCTTTCTCACCTTGAGGAGAAGAATACCATGTGTGGATGCTGTTCCTGGACTTCGGATCAGCATTTAATATCATCATTCCACAGCATCTTTTAGACAAACTGGGACCCCTGGGCTTAAGCACCCCACTGTGTAACTGGCTGTTGGACTTCCTCACTGAAAGACCACAGTCAATGCGGGTTGGTCAGAACACCTCCAGTGTCATCATCCTTAGCACAGGCTCCCCACAGGGATGTGTCCTGAGCCCTCTGCTGTCCACCCTGATGACACATGACTGCATCCCCAAGGCTTCCACCAACCACATTGTGAAGTTTGTGGATGACTCAACAGTGGTGGGTCTCATCAAGGATGACAACAACCTGGCATATAAAGAAGAGGTAGAAGAGCTGGTGGGCTGGTGTAGAGTCAATTACCTCATCCTGAATGTGGATAAAACTAAGGAGATCATTGTCTACTTCAGGAAGAATCAGCCCAGCCACACTCCACTTCTCATCAACTACTGCTGTAGAGGTGGTCAACAGCACTAAGTTCCTGGGGGTGCACTACACAGAACACTGCATCACTGGTCAAGGGGGCACATCAGCATCTGCACTTCCTGCGCAGGATGAGAATAGCCCACCTGCCCCCGCCCATCCTCACCACATTCTATAGAAGCACCATAGAGAGCATCTTGACCAGCTGCATCTCTGTGTGGTGCGAAGGCTGTAGTGGGCCTGACTGGAAGTCTGTGAGGAGAGTGGTGAGGATATCAGAGAATATCATTGGGACTACTCCCCCCCCATTCAGGACATTGCATCCAAGCACTGCTTGTTTCGAGCCACAATCATTATCAGTGACCCCTCACACCCCAACCATGGACTGTTCTCCCTGCTGGCATCTAGAAAGAGGTTTGGCAACATTCGGTGCAGAACCACCAGGTTCTGTAATAGCTTATTTCCCTATGCTATCAGACTGTTGAACTCTGAATGAAAATTGCTGCTCATACACATATTTGTATACAGGTCACCCTGTCTTTTGTGCACTGCTTCATAACTTTTAAATTTACTTCGCTTCATATATGAACAATCTTCTTAAAATTATTCTTGTATTTTTATATTTTGCACTACTAGAATTCCACAGGTCACTTTACTACTGCACTTTATAGTATTTTTGCTGCTATCTATATCTACAGTTTCGAAATTTTAATCCTGTGCTGAGCCATTTGCAACAAAATTTCTTTCTTTGTACACTCGCTGTATACTTAATGACAATACAGTTGTCTGAGTCTAAGACTAAGTCAGTATAAGAACTCTATTCATTACCACTTTGCAAAGTATTGTTGTTGTGTCATTCTGCCAAGCTGTTATTAGTGTGTTTCTATCCAGTGCATGATCTCTGCTATTCTCCCATTTATGATTACCAGCCCTACCTGTGACATTGACCTGCTGTCATTGAACTTTGCCTTCTTAACATTATACAACTCTGCCTTTGCCTCTGTTATCTAGCTTGTCTGCCCATTTGACCTCTCCTTGACTATGAGATTGGGTTGTGATTCTGGACTGTCCTGGTTTTATAATAAAAGGCTCTATTGTTGCAATCTGTATCCACTTGCATTTCTACCACAAAGCGGTGGGACACTTTGTAATTCCTGCTTTTGGCTACAATTTCAGATTTAAACCTGGGATGCAGGGTATAGTTTAATAACATTGTGACTTGCTTCTTAATGTGTATTATTTCATATTTATGCTTTGGATTAGTATTTCCAGTAAGGCATGTACCAACATAAGAAAATAAAACAAAAGCAATTAAATACACACACAATAAAAAAGAGCAAAAGAAAATGAGTAAATGGATAGTAATAATAAAACAGTAATTTTAACAGTACCGAGTACTTGTAATAGATCAGCAATATCTGTCTTTTTTAATATTGTGATGCAAAATACATTTGACAGCAATTACAGCAAGCAAAAGTCATGTTATCAGGGGAAAAACACAAAAAAAAAATTATTCTTAGTGTGGCAACCTGATTGTAAACAGCTAGTAATATTGAGGTGAGTGGAGCCCCTCACCAATCCAACTACACCACTCTGGGAATGTCACCCAGGGAATATGGATACCATTTACTGATGGACCAGGCAAATAGGTAAGTAACACTGTTCGGACAACCAAGGGTTCAATCCTCAAAACAATATTTATTTTACACAACACAATATAAAACACTTACAATGGCAAATTTTACAAAAAGAAAGAAAACCTCAAGTCACAAGCACCCATACATACACACAGGCAATATAAAAAAAACCCACACTGGAGCCTATCAGCCGGGCAGATGGGCAAAGAGGATGGGCAAAAGGAGTCACCCCAAACACACGTGAGACACTCTGAAGAGCCACACACATGAACACACATTCAGTGATGGAAATACAACTGAAGAGGGGTAACAGTGCATGCACACAAAGGAAGAATGCCAGCACCATACAAGGCCCAGCCACCGCTTCCTCCAGCCCAGTGTCTGAAATCAAAAAACAAAAATGACAGTATTAGAACAAAAATACACAGACACACAAAACACATTAACACAATTAATACAAATTGGAGGAGGGGCTCGCTGGATACCACTAGTTATGTGCAACTCTATAAGTCTTTTGGACCGCTAGGGCAACACAGTAACTGTTAACACAAAGGTGAAAACAAACAAAAAGAAAACAAAACAGAACACAGTTATGACAGTGACCACTAGCAATCAGCAGCTTTACTCACAACAGCCTCCTTCCAGTGAACAAAAAAATGCACATAAAAATAAATACACACAAAACACCAAATCACATGCATACACATTAAAAACATTCACATTAAAAAGGACAAGCAAGACTAGCTATTGGGTTAAGCGCACATAAGTGCAGCGGTTACTATCACCCCGCCAAACCCAAGCAACGATGGCAGAACTTGTAGTGGAACTGGAGAAGCTGTGACGCAGCGACAGCAGTTGGACAGATGAACAATGAAGCAGAAGCCCACATAAAACAAAGCAGCAGTGTTCCCACTCAAGGCAGCTCCAAGGACCAAGAGCTATAGGTATCCCTCACTGGATGGATCATCAGATACTCCACAATTAGGTGGAGACCGAACCTGAGGGGGCAATGTAGGGGACATGAATGCGACACGAGCTTTCAACATGTTCCGGTGGACACGTCTAACTCTTTTCAAATCATTCACTGGAGCTATGGTGTAAACAGAGACCTCACCCAGCAGTGCCTTAAGTACTTGATATACAACAGAGCTCCATACATCCATACTGGCCTACCTGCAGGTGTAGATCATCCTTTGCATTAAGAGTTGGAAAGTGTTTGGGGCATTGCACAGCCCAAACAGCATCCTGTTCCACTTGAAGAGGCCAAAAGGTGTACAAAAACAGTTTTGGGCTTGTCCACCTCTGAAACAGGGACCTGGTTATACCTGCTGGCCAGATCTAAAGTGGAAAACCAGCGGGCCCCTGATAAGGGGTCTAAGCTCTCTTCAATGCGAGGCAAGGGGAAGGCGTCCTTCCTGGTCTTACTATTAAGAAGGCAGTAATCAACACACATACCTTCATTCTTCTTAACTAAAACAATGGGAGAAGCATAAGGACTACTACTCTCTCGGATTGCCTGCAACTCAAGGAGCTGGTTAATATGGGCCTTTACAACCTCATATTCTGATGTTGGAACATGACGGTACCTCTGCCAACCAGGGATATCATCCAACAGGGGGATGTCATAACGGATGAGGTTTGTACACTCTAAGTCATCATTATGAGCTGAAAAGACAGACTGATAGTTCTGCAGTAAGCCTTTAACCCCTTCCTGCTTATGTTCTGACAACACCAACAAGTCCACAGAGGCCAGCCTGTCCTCTACTGAGCCTGCTACTACCTGTGCAGAGACTGCAACTGTAGTGGACCTCATCTCGGTAACACCTGGAGGTAGGCTGATGATCTGGACCCTACCTAATGAGCCAAGGCCCGTCCGAGGATAAAGCAGTACTTCTATGGTCCCCACATTAACCACTGGAGTATACACTGTATCTCTAACAAGGCAAGTAACTTGAACAAGGCAAGACGAAACCAAAAGGCCAGCTGGTAGGCCAGACTCTGGTGGTTCAAATAGGACTGCCTGAGTAGAAAACTGGTCACAGCAAGTACAGGAAACAAATTTCATCACTGCTGCAGGTGCACTGCCCGCCTACCTCGCACCTTGACAAGACGAGTAATGCTAAAAAATAAAAGTAAAAGTAATGCTAGGGAGCTGAACTGAGGACTAGTGACACTGCTGTAAGGCCTGCATAACAGGATTGGGAGCCTCTAAAACTAAAGGTGAATCAAAGAGTGAAGTGCCGTAAGCCCCAAACAGTTCCTGATAACAGCGGCGAATGACATTCATCCTCAGAACACCGGGGATAAAAAGTGAAACACCAGGGGTATCTTTCACTATCAGGATCCCACAACATGGGATCACATTACCGTACAACTGCACATCCAACTCCAGGTAGCCAATATACGGGATTGCCAACCCTTTGGTTGCCCGAAGCTGTAGCCATCGACAAGACTGCAGGAGTTCTGGGCCCCAGGGCTCAAACTGTTGCAGGAAAAAGCTCTCAGTTACTGTGGACACCATCGAACCAGTGTTGACCAAGCAGGGCACAGGGACCCCACCAATCAAAACATCAACATGGGGGCAAGACGACATTAAACTCAACACCTCTCCAGGCTGTGAGCCATAAGACACCCCACCTGAACCGTGGCTCGGCGGCACAGTGGGCTTTAGTTTTCCAGCAGTTGGAGATGGTTTGAAACCAAGGCTACATTAGCCACTGGGACAGTGGCCGAACTAGCATCGGCATGTGAGGGAACCCATTCTCCATCACACTCCCTGGCAAAATGACCTGACTGCTGGCATTCATAAATTCCATACAACCTCGACGTGAGCGCCAGTTTGATAAAAGATTTTGCAATGAAGCCACAGTCCGAGTAAGCTGAGTGAGCTGCTCTTGCTGCCATATCAACAGTTCTCTAACTTCTGTCAATTCAGTACCAGAAGGACAAGCTGGGGGAGCTGGACAATGACCACCCTCCATGCCGTATTGTAGACCATAGGCAATGGGCAGAGAAAAACTACGATTCCTAGTTCCCCCTTGAGAGCCTTCCTGTTCCCACCTAATGGCAATTAAGTTGCTGCTTCAGCTACCTATGCAAAGCACTGTCTAACACATGCTCAACGAACTGGTCACGGAGTAACATCTGCACATTGGGCATGCCATCAGGGGCACACTGTCTCACCTGCTCCATCAAGGCCATAAGGGCCAAGGAAAATTCCTGTAAAGGTTCCCTTTCCTGTTGATGTCTAGAGAAAAATGCTTGCTGTAAGGTAACATGGGATTGGGGGCCACCATACAATTCTTTTAAAATAGCTAGAACCCTAGCGGGGTCACCTCGTTCAGCACTATGGCGATACTCGGTCTCCTCCCTAGTCTCTCCCTCTAGATGGTCAAAGATAAAGAATGCCTGTTCCACTGCAGATAACTGTCTGACATGCATGCAGGCATGTACCTCCTCTATCCATTCTCCTATGCCTATACCCATCTTAGCAGGAGGTAATGATGTAGAAAATCTTTTAAATAGATAAATGTGATCTTTTTCATTCCATATTCAGACAACATTATTGGTATGTGAGGCCTATGAAGAAAACAAATGAAGGTGCAACCACATCTGAGGTGTTGCATCTAAAAAAAATCCGCATCTTACACATGGGTGGTCCGTATTGAATGTCTAATAGAGGGGTGCCATTTTACTGTTCATACCATATGACTCATTTATTAATTCATTCATTTGCTGAACCGCTTAATCCTTTTAGGGTCACAGTTAGGCTGGAGCCTATCTCAGTCAACTCTGGGCAAAGGCAGGGAACACCCTGAACAGCTGGCCATTCCATCGCAGGGCCATGACTCAATTAGATTTATTTTATGTAAATACTGAGTCATTGCAATGCAGATGAGAAAAAAATACATCAAAAAGCACTGTAAAAATCTTAGTAAACTAGAACATGTGATTAATGTAAGCTTTTGCTGTGTGCTTGCTGCTGTTGCTTGCTTAATTTCACTGTAAGCTGCTTGCCTTCTTTTTACTAATTGGTGGTACTATCACTAGCATATTTAATAGTTAAAGGACTTTTGTATGATGAGGTATTTTAGGTCTCTTGGCCTATTTTCTGGTCTGTAATTTTTGAGATATTGCTGATTTTTGATGTTGCTGCTCAAAAGCAGCCACTATTGACTATAACTAAACTATACTATAAAGTGTTTGCTGCTACTGATAATTAAAATCATCTGTCATTATACATTCTCCTTCAAATATCTGCTTTTGTTTCAGCAGTAAAAATTGTCACTTTATGAGCATGTTTGTCGAATACACTAATACATAGCTTATAATATCATTAGCTTATGTTATTTTAGTTTATATTAACTTACATTATAATAATAAATAGCTCATCATTACTATTATTGCTCGACCAGTATAGAATGGAGAGTCTTGTGCATCATGATCCAAGAAGAGATAAACGTGTATCCCATTTCCTGTTATTTAAAATTTCTCATAAAGCACAAGGCAACAATGAGCTGGTCTTCCATGTTAATGTATGTAGAAACATTAAACATGTGTTCATACTTTGAAGGAACTCCATGCTTGGAGGCATCTGTCAATAAGCTGTATCTTTGGGCTGTGATTGGTTATCGCTCTAATCACTATGCATAAAAGTTCAGCTTGGTTGAACTGCATACCCACTTGCATACTTTGCGTTGCTTGAGGAAATCCTGCCTCTCATCACTCGTTTTGTCTTTCATTGACTTTGAATAGTCAGTTGTCACTCATGCCTTCCTGTGTGGACACAAGCTGACATGCATTGCAGCTTCCAGGTATGTAAATGGCTGAGCAACATCCACATAGTAAACAGGAGGTGGCTCATCTAGTAATGTATAGTAGTGTGCAGTGAATATTATACACCACCACTTTTGACTAAAAGGGCTCCTAATAAAAAGAAGTAAAAAAAAATTACTTCTCTTTTTTTTTTTGGTGAAATTTGAACAATGCTATTGTAGGCAATGAGAACCCAAAAAAAAATATTCTGACAAATATATTGAGGTAAAAGTATGGCTAATAAACAAAAACACTGAAAATACCAATTTTACATAAAAATTGAAAGGTATCGCAAATGTAATTTTTTTTAACTTTTGCATAGCATTTAACCTTTCAGGCATGGTGTTCACATATTTTTTTATTTCTTCACTCGCTAAACCATTCCATATGGTTTGAAGTTCATTCATGCTATGTAAAGTTATTCATCCATTCATTCATTTTCTGAACCACTTAATCCTAATTAGGGACGTGGGGAGGCTGGTGCCCATCTCAGCCAACTCTGGGCTATTGCCTACAATAGCTTTGTTCAATACATTTTCACCAAAAACTTATAGAGAAGTAATTTTTTACTTCATTTTATTAGGAGCCCTTTGAGACAAAAGTGGTGGTGTATAATCTTCACTGCACACTACTGTATGTCAGTGGGCATTTTTGGGGGTGGAAATTGACATTTGAGCTTTGAAAACATGTTCCTAGCTATACGAGTTTAGGAGAAGTGGCATGCTATGTAAAACAGAAAACGTATTTCTTTCTTTCTTTCTTTCTTTCTTTCTTTCTTTATAATAATAATAATAATAATAATAATAATGATAATAATAATAATAATAATAATAATAATAATAATGATAATAATAATAATAGTAGTAATAATAATAATAATAATAATAATAATAATAATGATACACAAATAATAATAAAGAATGAACAGCAATAGTAGAGGTAAATCATGTATATCTTATTATGAACTTACCATAAAGCAGACACAAGAAGCCTTTTTTCACATACTTTCCTCATTAAAAAAATTAAAATTTCAATATCTCAAGCATTTATTTCTGAATGAAAAGGAAAGGTTAGGATAGGATAGGATAGGATAGAATTGGATTGGATCAACAAAATTAAAACTGATCATATTACAATTACAATGTTCTTATGAAAGAGAAAATTGAAAAAAAAATCTATAAATTCATTTGCCACTTTATGTATATTATATACACACCCTGATCAGCTAGCCAGTCCATCACAGGGCCAACACACATACAACTATTCAAACTCACACCTAGGGGCAACAGCCAATTAGCCTAATGTTTCTTTGCTACCCCATGAAGACGCTTATAAATACAGTAAAAGAACCTTGCTAATTGCCCTGTTGAAATGTCTCGTTTTGCATAATTGAATACTGAGTCCATTGTAGAGCCTCTAAGCTGTACCTTTGGGATGCAGCGATAATCAGTGAGTTGAGTGTCATTACAATCAATATCATATGCACAGGTTCAATAAATCATTCCTGCTGAATAGAGGTGCTAGGCAATTAGCAGCATTGATTGTCAAATGACAAAGGAGAGGCTAGCTTCAAATGAATCAACTGTCAGTCAATAATTACTGACATTGAGGGGCAGGCCAAAAGTTGAAAGACCTGAGTTTTGAAAATGATTTGTTACTAACTCTTTCAAGGAATTGTGTGTAAGCATTCATAAAAAAACAAATTAGTGTGGCAAGTAATATTCCAGTTTGTTAGGTTAAACCTTTTAAATTTGTGTAAACTGAGCATTAAGAGAAAAAGACACAATTTTATTGTAATTCAAACAAAGAAAAGCCTACATGCTCGGTTTTAGATACCCTACCCATGCTCAGAGATTACCTTTCTCCAGGATCCTGGGGAGAACGCAGACCAAGAAACACGGGCTCGTGGTCATAAATGTCTTCTTTATTTAATGTTTTTACAGACTTATGATGCACATTCACTGCTGAATGTGCAACTGGGGTGGCATGATGATCTTGAAGGAACTTGGTGGAATCATGATGATTGTGACGATCGTGACAAAGATTTGACTGCCAATCGAGACAGAACTTGGGAATCATACTAGAGCACAGTAGAGCTTAACAGACTTTAATAGAGCATAACAGACCTTGATGTACCATCATAGTGTATTTTGATGAACTTGGAAACACGACTCCACCAACGACAACTCTTGAATGCATCCTTTTTATTCCCCAATTGTGGAGCTCCATGCTTTTTTGAATCAGGAAGATCATGGACATCGTGGCCCCAATGTAAACTCAAGGTTAGAGAGTGTAGTCATCAGTAGATGTGTGATAAGTTAGAATGCGTTCTTTCTGCACAGATGCAAGGTTTCTCTTATTGCTACTCTGTGAGCCTTTGTTTACAAAAAAAATAAATAAGTATTATAGAACAAAAATGAAAGTAGGGCCACTATACCCAGACATATACACATACCTATATATGTCATGAAGACAAAAATGGCGCTTGCAGACCACACTTTCTTATTTGTCTGTGACAGTGGACTGGCTTTTCAGCTAAATACTAGCATGGCATGATAATGGTTCAAATCCTTTCTGTCTGGGAACTTTCTTTTGTCACTCAAAAACAATGGAACTTACTTAAAAAATATATATATAAATATTGTATAAATTAATATGATAATAATATGAAATTATAATAATAAATATGAGGAGAAGGTCTTAGACCAACTTTTATGAACTTCCTGTTCCAACATGAATCTTTTCGCAAACTTTCCGTCCATCCAGCCAATTTATCAACCAGGAATTGAACATAGTCACTTAAAACCACAGTGTGACATAATTTCACCAACATTTGCACTATTATAATGACCATTTCTACCCATGGTATATACTTAACACACACAATGCTACAGACAGGCATGTGCAAGATTATTCAACCCAATCAGACCAGTCTTTCCATTATAATCACCAATAAATTAACTGAGTATTACCTACATCATCCATTCATGCCAACACAATGATGACACAAGAACTACGTTTGTCTACATTTTACACACATGATTAGAATAACCAATGTAGCTGAAGGCAAGGATCACCCAAGTAAATTTTAAACTTGAAAAAAAATATATATACATATAGTTTTACCATCACGCTAAATCCCACTTCTGCCACTATTTACTGTTAAGCCCCGATCTCATTTGGGCGATTCTTTGGCATCTGCCTGTAATTTTTTAAGTTGGCGACTGTCTCAGATCAACCACAACTGTGTATGTGAATAATGCTCAGATGAAAATCTCTGATGGTCGGCAACTAGAAAAATCTCTGATGGTCCCCAACTATCTGCAACTATCTGTGATTGACCACAACGGTCTCAGAGGTTAGCAGTATAGTAGCAGATAGTTGCCAACAGTCACTGATTAGTAGATTATTGTGTGTAATCGTCCAACATTTGGAAACAGGTTTCAAAAAATGAGACGATTGTCCACAATGGGTGGTTTCTCCCATCTCTCTGGATATGGTCGATGATATTGGTCGCGGACCCCTCATGCTTACTCACAACCAAAAACTTGATTGAATTGTTGGCATTAATGAGATCGGGGCTCAAGGTTTCATCTGAATATTAAGAGAAAAAGGCACAAATGAATTATAATTCAAACTAACAAAAGCCCACATACTCAGTTTTAGAAACCCCCTATCTGGAGATTACCTTACTCCAGACTCCTGGGGGAGAAAGCAGACCAACACACATGGGCTTATGGTCATAAATTTCTCCCTTATTTAATGATTCTCCAGTCTTATTTTTACACACATTCACTGGAGTAAGGCAACACACGATTGGTCAGTCCACAGGAAGGGTTTATCTCATTGCTACATATAAATCTTTGTTTACAAAAAAGTATAAAAGAATATAGATAAAAGAAAACAAACAGTCTGTGCCCAATTTTACCCAACATAATTATTCAAACAAAGGCTCTTTGGTCACACCATCTTGCAGTGCACCTTGGGATTGTGCTGGACAACCGACTATCAACAGCAATGACAACAAAAAGGTTAATTTATATAGTATATGTAAGTGATGGCGAGTGATGTCATTAGACCTATTGTTCATTAGTCATGTTCTGGAGCACTCACAAGGCATGTGGCACAACAGAATGAGGAGTTTGTTGTTCAGGCAGACATTTTCATAAATGTTTCCACCCATTTCGTTTTACCACTGTACATTATGAATTATATTACCAGTTATAAACACAGCATATTGAATGTGGAGCTGCGTCCAGTTACTGAATGCATTTTGTTGTGTTTAGCTCATGTGAACAGGTGCTTTAAGGAGCTTTCAGATGCTAACAGCTAGCATGCTGGCTAGCTGTCCATAGAATTGCATCCCTTGATTTAGTGGAGCAAGCTATTTAGCGCTATTTGTATTAGAAAGAAATTTCTGTTAAAATCAAACTGCTTGAGTGCTTATTTTATTCTGTAATATGTTGAAGGTTTAAGCTATGTGATTATATATTCACAAACTGCATAGCTTCAGTTTTTGGGTGAAAGAGTGAAAGTATCATGCTGCAAATTCATGTCTTCATTGACATATTTGTTTAGGAAGCAGCAAACAAATTGAAATTGTATTTATTTTTATAGTTTCACAATGTTTGAAAGACTTCAGAAAAATGAACACATTATTAGGCCATATTATTTGCCTAGGGAATTTCCCCATGTCATCTAAGTGGCTGTTTATTTTCCTCCTTCTGCGAACTCCACAGCTACATGTGACACTGTTCATGCTACCATAGCCCAGTTACAGACTCAGCACACGAGTGCTTTCATTGTGATCTCAGGTGACTTCAACCATGTAACCATGCACACTACACTGTCAAACTTTGTGCAGTACGTGGACTGTCCCACCAGAAAGGAGGGAACTTTAGACACGCTGTCTGCAAATACTAAGGATGCCTACAGTTCCTCACCCCTCCCCCCACTGGGGAAATCAGACCACAACTTAATTTTTCTTTCTTTATGCTATGTGCCTGTTGTGAAGAGGCAGCCTGTGACTACAAGGACTGTTAGTTGATGGTCGGAGGAGGCCTTGGAGGAACTACAGGACTGTTTTGAAGTGACAGACTAGCAAGCACTCTATGAGCCCCACGGTGAGGACATTGATGGGCTCACTGAGTGCATTTTACACTACATAACTTTCTGCACGGTCACCATTGTTCCAGTTCAGACGGTCTATTGTTACCCAAATAACAAGCCGTGGGTGAGTAAAGACATCAAAGCCCTCCTTAACAAGAAGAGGGCATTCAGGGCTGGCAACCGAGAGGAGGTGAGAATGTTTAATAAGTTACTAAGTTTACTAAGAGTCAACATCAGAGAGGCTAAGGACAATTATAGGAGAAAGCTGGAATGGAAATGCCAACATAACAACATGAAAGACATTTGGAGAGGTATGAAGATCAACACTGGTTTCAGGCCACCCATCAGAAGAGGAGCTGAGGGTGGTGAGGACAGGGCCAACAAGCTGAATATGTTTTTTAACATATTTGACACTGCGGCTACTGCTCAGTCCCCTTCTAACTCGTCAGTAGCAAGCATGAAACCCTCTGCCACACCACCCTCTCTCCCTCCCTCTCCTTACTGCACCTCTGCCTCCTGTGATAGACCTGACAATCCTCCCCCACCTGTAAACTTCACCTATAATCAGGACGAGAGACAGCTGAAAAGACTCCACTCAGGCAAGGCAGCAGGACTGGATGGGGTGATTACAGACCCGTGGCACCGACTTCACGTCATGAAAACCCTCAAGAGACTCATACTGGATCAACTCCGACCCATGGTTAGTCCACATATGGACCCCCTTCAGTTTGCTTACCAGCATGGAGTTGAGGACACCATCATCTACCTGCTTAACCGTGTCTACACCAACCTGGACCAGCCAGCGAGCACTGTGAGGGTCATGTTTTTTACTTTTCCAGTGCATTCAATACCATCAGGCCGACCCTCCTGGGTGAGAAG
>JBCNYH010000026.1:16315456-16341027 GCA_039654325.1 Tandanus tandanus
GGTCCAGCTAGCTCATCTTTAATGATACCAGCCCATACCAGAACCCCACCTCCACCTTGCTGGTGTCTGAATCGAAGTGCAGCTTTGTGCCCATTACTGATCCAGCCATGGGTCCATCCATCTGGTCTGTCAAAAGTCACTCTCATTTCACCAGTCCATCAAACCTTTGAGAAATCAGTCTTCAGGTATTTCTTGTCCCAGTCTTGAAGGTTTAACTTGTGTGTCTTGTTCAGTGGTGGTCAGATTTCAGCCATCCTTACCTTGGCCATGTGTCTGAGCACTGAACACCTTGTACTTCTGGGAACTCCAGGTTGGTTACAATTGTGGAATATGCCAGCACTGGAGAACAATGGGTTCCTAGTAGCTTCATGCTTGATTTTTTTGTAAATCTCTGGCAGTTAATTTGTGTCTTTTTTTCTCAACATGTTTCTTTTGACCCTGTTGACCATTTGCAACAAAACATTTGATAGTTCTGTGATCACGACCCAATATCTTTGCAATTTCAAGCATGCTGCCTCCCTCTGAAAGATTTTTTTGACTTGTCAGAGTCAGTCAAATCTCTTTTTCGGCCCATTTTGCCTGAGGAAAAGAATCTGCCTAATGATATTGCACACCTTAATATAGGGTGTTGATCTCCTTAGGCAAAACTACAAACAACACACACAAAACTATTCACACTCACATTCACACCTAAGGCAATTTGGAACAGCTGATAAGCTTAATGTGCATGTTCTTGGACTGTGGGAGGAAATTGGAATACCCTGAGGTGCTACAAACTAGGCCACCATGCCATCCTTTTGTAGATACTGTTCATATCTAGAAACAAATTGCCGATACAAAAATATAGGTGAATGCTAGAATCTTCATGGAAAGTGCATAAGTAGGATTTAATAATGAATTTCTTCATAAGAATGGGTGAATGAGGCCCATAATTTGTTACAAACCTGGAGATAAATCTCTGTCATAAATCTCACTAATTCTCATTTTCAGAGTCCTTTATCAAGATATCCAGACCAAAGGGACATTATCTGTAACTGTGTAACATAACACAAAAAAACTACAAACATTTGTATACCATACAGACTTTCCACATTTTGTCAAGTTACAACAACAAATGTAAATGTTTTTCTTTTTTATTTTTTGTGATTTTATGTAGTAGACCAACAAAAAGTGGTGTATAATTGTGAAGTTGAAGGAAAATGATACATGGTTTTCAAAATATTTTTATAAATAAATACCTGAAAAGTGTGGCATGCATTTGTATTCTGCCCCCTTTTCTCTGATAGCCCTAAATAAAATCCAGTGAAACCAATTGCCTTCAAAAGCCACCTAATTAGTAAATAACGTCCACCTGTGTCTAATTTAATCTCAGTGTAGATACAGCTGTTCTGTGAAAGCCTCATAGGTCAGTTAGAGAACATTAAGGTATAAACAGCATCATGAAGCCCAAGGAAACGCAGGGATAGGGTATAAAAAAAATCCCAAGCTTTGAACATCTCACGAAGCACTGTTCAATCCATTATCCGAAAATGGAAAGAGTATAGCACAACTGCAAAACTACCAAGACATGGCTGTCCACCTAAACTGACAGGTTGTGCAAGGAAAGCATTGATCAGAGGAGTACCCAAGAGGCCCAATATAACTGAAGTAGATGCAGAAATCCACAGCTCCAAAGTTGAAAGAAAACCCTAAGATGTCCAGTTTGCAGTTTGCCACAAGCCATGTAGAAGACAGTAAACATGTGCTCTGGTCTGATAACACCAAAATTCAACTTTTTGGCCTAAATGTAAAACGGTATGTGTGGCAAAAAACGAACAATTCAGATCACCCCGAACACACCATCACCACCGTGAAACTTGGTCGTGAAAGCTTCACGCTGTGGGAAGCTTTTCTTTAGCAAAAATAAACATGAATGAATTGCAAAAGCCCAAATACTCTTAAAATTCCATATAAATAGATTCCTTAGAACTGGACAGAATGAACTGACAGGAATGGAATGAAATGAAATTGAATTCACAAAGAGATCAAAAATGATTTCATAACTTCTCACTATCAAACTAGAGTGGATGTTGAACGAATGCTAATGAATGTTTTAAGGGATGGCTAATGAGCTGAAGGTGCACTCTGCAAATTTAAACCGATCACGCAGATGCATGCACTGACTCCATAAATTTTCATCCCAGTCATATTCTGCGAGTTAACATTTGAAGATATCAAAGTTCAAGGGCAAAAAGCAGACATCCCAGAAAAAGCAACCATTCTCCATGGAAAAAATGCAGGGCTCCATTTCCAACTCCATCTCAACCACCCACACCTTCACATCAGGAAGCAACTGCATCCCCAAATGCCTCAAGATCCAGGTTTCCCAGCCCAAACTGTTCACTTCCTACACTATCTAATGTCTCAGTTATATCAAACTAACTCGCTTGGAGTGGACTAATGAGGCTGTTCCGGTAACTAATTGCTACCTTACATCAGACAAACAACATGTCCCCATAGCAACAAATGGAACAAATAATGAAGTATGTGAACTTATTAAAACAAATAACAATGAATTCAAAACAATGTTCAAATGAACTTTAATTTATGGCAGCAAATGCCGAAAAATTTCCCTATGCTGGCATACGCTGGGCCAATTCTTTAAAGTGTGAAGGGCACATAACTGTTGGTTATATGTGTGGCACCGCACTGTTTTTTGGCCATACAGATTTTTTAGCCATATAGTTTTTCATGCGCTACTGACTTGTGTGCCATTGTGTGCACAGTAATCATGGAATGGATGGTCAATCTTATCTTTATGTGTCACAAGACATGTGATACCTACTACTGCACAGTAACGCTATTTAAAAATAAGCAATATAAAAAAAAAAATCCCATGTTCACAATGAAATATTTCAGTATGATTAATAACTTTTTTATCATTCCAAGATGCTTTAAAGTTATGAATGGATTTCAAGAAAACTTACCCTCCGAAGTTGCTTCCATGCACCATTCCCATATTGGGCCACCATTTTAAGTCAGATTTTACACTTCTTTTGTTTATAACTAACAGTATACTTTACTGTTACCTTTTTCCTTGCTAAGTCAACAATCCTTTGGGTTGCAGGGAGGCTGGAGCACAACCCACCTGACACCGTGCTTAGGCAGTGTACACCCTGAACAAGTTTGCCAGACCATAGCAGCGCCAACACAAACACACAACCACTCACACTCACACTCAAACCTAAGGAGCAATCAAGAATATACAGTTGTGCATGTCTTTGGACTGTGGGGGAAAAAGGAGCACCAAAGGAAACCCACTCAAGCACAGGTAGGACATTCAATTCCACACAGAAACGAAGTGGAAGTGCTAACCACTACAGTGCACTACTGCTATATAAAATCCAAAATCTTAAGCAAAACAAGGACTCACAGTGAAGCTAGTTCGGGGGTGATATACAGTATAAGGATGACATATATTATAGTTAGAATCTGATCATGCATTACAGGCTTTCATATTTTGTGCGTGTGTGTGTGTGTGTGTGTGTGTGTGTGTGTGTGTGTGTGTGTGTGTGTGTGTGTGTGTGTGTGTGTGTGTGTTCCGGGCTTAATTAATATGCAAAAAAAGGCTACTCCATTTGTATTATATACCAGAAGATGAGTACATGCTGAAGCTGCACATCTCTAATATCTATTGCACTTCTAACGTATCAATAGTCAAAATCAATAATTTTCTTGATGCTGTTTTCATTAGAAAAATATATTTCCCACATCACTTATAATAAAGGATTTTGATTTTAGTGTAATTTATAACATTTTTGGCACTATTTTTGGCATTGTGTCCTGGTGTGTATATGATCATTGGCAGTCATCCTTTTTTCTCAGATGACATCAATCAGCCTCAGGTCTTGGTGATAGTATCTTCAGCTGCCTGAGATGATATGTTTATTCTTGTTTTGATTACTGTCATTTCAAACAGCCACAGTAAAAGCTGTGCATTTATGCACTAGTGCTATAATCAGATCTGATCTTTTCTGATTTTTGCCTTGACTGCATATGAATCAGGATATCCTTGCCATGCTGTATACCATATATGACACTTATAAACATAAGCAGAATGATTACAGAGAGAAAATTGTATGTGGTTCATTTTCCACTTAAATCTGAGTAGCAGATGTATAGTCAAAAAGTTAGGCTTAAAACTTGGAGCAATTCAAAAGTATATGCATAATGCATAAAGAGTATTCCATATTTAAGGTCAGTGAATGTTTCTTTCAAAAAACAGGGAGGAAAGGGAGGAAAAGTGAAAAAGGGAGCAATAGGGGACAGAACAGAGATTAATTTAATAAAACATCATTTAGGAAGACAAAATTAGGCGAGAATTACTGAAGGACCTTACAATAAAGTTTTTTGATTAAAACACACTGCTTCCTGGCTGGAAGACTCCTTTACAGGTACTGATGGAATCAAAGGCTTTGCTGTCTACAAGGGCAATGTCTCGTAAGTGTGACTGACACACATAGATACCATGCGTTCTTCACTGGCACTGACTCTGATAGTTACAGATATAGTTACACTGACATTGGGAACTCTGTCCAAAAGTATTTAACAAATATCTGCTTACAAAAAAAATCCATATAATTCATTCATTCATTTGATAATCCACTTAATCCTACTGGGGTCACCGGGAGGCCGGAGTCTATTTTAGCTGACTCCCGGTGAAGGGTACACCCTGAACAGCTTGCCAGTCCACATGCACCCACACAACAATTCACAGTCACAACTAGGAACAATTTGGAATAACCAGAAAGTCTAATATGCATGTCTTTTGACCTCGGGAGAAAACCAGAATACCCAGAGGAAACCCACTTAAGCACAGGGAGAACATGCAAACTCCACACAAAAACCTCCATGCCGTCAAATCTATATCAACAGTATATCATTATTCTTGATTAAAATATAATATATAATAGCCCCCCAGTGCAGCAAACTGGGATATCAAAGGCCAGCCATGTCTCTCACTGTCTGTGGTGAAAGGCATGTAAAAGAACCATCGCTGCTTTTCGACAAGAGTAGGCTACATAGCCGTCTGCGTGTTTCTGTCCTGCGATGGCCTTGCGAGCTGTCCAGAGTGTACTCTGCCCTCCCCCAAAGTTGGCTGAGATGGGCAACAGCCTCCCTGCAACCCTAATTAGGATTAAGCGGTTCAGAAAATGAATGAATTAATATATACTAGCAGAAATTATATGTAGAATAAAAATATAAGCACATATAAAGACATATCAACAAATTGGAGCTTGTGCAATAGAGAGTTTATACCACGATGTGTAGTTTTCAAATCTGATTTGAGAGATTGATTAAGGTTCTGTGGAGCACAATTCCATTCATGAATTCATCCAAATCATTCATGAATTCTACTTAATGTTTGGATAAAAAAAATATGCTTTGGAAATTGATTGTGGGTTGATCTTTATTTATTTGTTTGTTTGGGGGGTGCCTTAACCTGCTACTTCCAACTGCCACTGCTGCTGCTAGTTAAAACTAACCAATCTAGTATTCATGTTTCAGTTTGAAATTCAATCCCACTTAAATTCACAGTAACAACAGAAATGTTGCTTGTTGAAAAAACAGATTTCTATCAAATTAAAAGTTCCTCTTCCTGATTTTTTTTTTTTTCATCACAATAATATGAAGACATGGGTGTTAGTTTCTGGACAGAAAAATGGAATGCCGTCGAAATTAAAGTCCCCGTGTCAAGATAGCAACTCGTGTCCACAAAATCATTTCTCGCTTTCTTTTTAGTAACACATGCAGACTATCATTTCCTATCCTAGCGAGAACAAGGATTTCAGTATATGAATTCTTAAGACCTTACATTTTTTTAATAGCTTAAGTCCTGGTTCGCTATACACCTCGAAGGTGTATAGCGGTAGGTTGCAGCAAACATCGCAGGATGGTGTTAGTTTGTTTGGTTTTCCGTCCTTACCCAGATGAAAAAGAAATGTGTGATGAATGGATTAGTTGAGTTAAATGAACAGACTGGAAAGTGCACAGCATTCATTCTGTTATCTGTAGTGACCATTTAACTGAAGATGGTTTTGAGCCAACTCCAGCACCTCAGTGTGAAATGACTGCAGGTTTGACAGCGGTCATGCAACCTGCACTGCTACAGGAGTCCACAGTAACACCATGACATTCAGAAGCTGTTAACAAGCTTGAATGGAAATGGGTGAGTAATCAAATCTATTTAATTTAAAATGAAAACTCCCACAAACATATTACTCTACATTGGTGCTCAGTAAATAAAGCATGCTGCTTAAAGTGTGCAAAGTGCCTCTTCGAATGCCCTTACTGTAGAAGTTGCACTACCTGAAAAGTGAGCAGGAAAATAAGTTTTATGAATGAATGAATGAATGAATGAATGAATGAAAAGTGTAAAAAAAAAAAAAACAGCAGACAAGAAACAATAGTTATAAAAAGAAACAAAACAAGGACAAAATAAATCAACAATTAAACAATTGACAACAGGAAAAAAACAACAAGAAGGAGAAACAACACTGAAAAGCATGAAGCAAATGGAAATGTGAATGGTAACATATTTGAAAAGGAGTGGGAAGAAGAATAATCTTATTTGATTCCACCCTATACAAATCAATTATTGATCGTCAATTATGTACACTTCCCAGTTCATATCTCCACTTTGTGCACCCCTCTTACCCCCCCCCCTTACTTATTAATAAGTAACAGAATATAAACTTAAAATATAAGCTTAAAATACCTATTGATTAATAATCACCCTCTTCATTCCTGTAAGCCATGAAAATCTCTTTATTTTGATTTGACTTGATTTTTAACTTTTTTTAAACTAAATTTTTGGACATGACAAAGTTTGATGCCAGTGACTGATATGCAAAAACTTTTCATGTGGGTACATATACATTTAAAAATGAATTCTCACCTCAAATTATATCCCTGAATAGTGTTTGAATATTTCCTGGTGTAGATTATTTTTGGCTTTGAACATTATTTGCACTGTTAAATGTTTCACAAGATCTGTAAATTTCAATAATTTTTACAGTAAGAGTAAGGAGTTTTTGTGATCCCAGTACCCAGCATTATGAATGATTTGTATCGTTCTTTTTTGGAAAATGGACAGCAAATGTAACAAACTTTTATAATTATTTCCACAGACTTTCACAGAGTAATTGAAATATAGTAAAACTAGTGAACAGTGTAGAATGTGGAATAATTCATGATCCAGAATCGGCTTTGCTTTGTTTAATATTGAAATGCACCTTGAGAGTTTAGTTTGCATATGCTTAATATGTGATTTACAGTTAATTCTTTCATCTATAATTACACCAACAAATTTATTTTCATGAACCCTTTCAATTTCAACTCCATCAGTTTGTATCAGCATGTGTATTCATTGTATAGTTACCAAATATCTTTTTTATTAATAACATTACTTTTTTTGCTCAAGTTTAATGTTAATTTATTCCTATTAAACCACATTTTTAATTTGCCCATTTCATTAGTAATTTCCTCCAGTAGCTGCTGTAAGTTTTCTCCAGAACAAAATATATTTGTATCTACAAACACAATAAATACAATACAATACAATAATATTTATATACAGATTTATATACAGAATGAACAATTTTGGGCCCAACACTGTTCTTGGCAGGTCCAATCATGATGGGATGGATCCCAGGGGAGCTGCTGCTGATTAACAACACCTGCACCTGCCTGGAGAGGTAGGGACTCCGCCAGGTTCAATGGCCCTTTTCATGCTACATGGAAAGGTACACCAGAAGTAATTTCATATCTTCTGTCATGCTCCAGGAGGTGGAAAGCTTGCAACTGACAGAACATTGGGATTAATGCTAAAAATAAAATTTCACCATAGACACATATTAGGCCCATATTAGGCCTATGTGAGGTATGCTGGAAAAATCTAAGGGGAAAGTTCAACCAGGTGGGACACAAGTTGCATATAGTGGTTGGGAGAACAATCATGGTATTGGATTCCTTGTCCCCAAGGACTACACAAACACTGTCATGGGTTATTGACCAAATCCATCGTCATCATCCTCCTGAGGGCTAGTCCGTTTACCATCATCTAGGCATACACCTCAACCACAGAGGAGGATGACGAGGTAGTAAAATAATTTTATGACCAACTTTAGGTAATTCTGAACCAAACCCTGAAGAAAGACATTATTGTTGTACAGGAGGACTAGAATGTGACGGTAGAGAGGGATGCTTGCACCAACTGAAAAGTGGACAACACTACGATGACGAGACAAATGAGAGAGGCCTAAGACTACTGGAATCTGGCAGGTTCAACAATATAGTACTGACAAACACACTTGGAAAAAAAAAGGCATCTGGGTAAACATGTTTACCCAAACGGTAAACATTGCAGCCAAATATACTGCATCATTATACAAAGATGCTTTTCATCAAGTGTGAATACTGCAAAAACCCAGACCTTCCCAGGAGCAGATTCCACCTAAAAAAAGGTCAAGAAACAGGGAAAAACAAGGATTAAGTTTAACTTAAATCAAATTGAAGGACCCAAAAGTATCAGAGGTCTTCCAAGCAACGATAGGAGATAAATTTGCCCCAATGACCGTCATAGATGCTGACAACCACACAGACATGGACACTTCGCTGAGGTACACATGCTTCTTCTGGGATGCTGGTGATCCTGATCCTCCTGATCCTTCTGCTTTCTGAGTCCTGTGGTCTGTCCTGGTGTGCTGCTGCTGACTGGAGTTCTCATCTGGGAAGCCCCTAGCTGCTGCTGATGATAATCCATTTGGAACCAAATGTACACTCGGAGACTGTGAAGATTTTTCACTGCTGGTGATATAAACTATTTTTCTAAAGTAATTTAGGACTTACAGTTGCAGTATATCCAACCAGACAATGTTAAACTAAAGTGAAGTTTCTCCTACATGGTTTATATTTTTACCTGGTTTTACCCAAATGAGGATGGGTTTCCTTTTTGAGTTTGGTTCCTCTTGAGGTTTCTTCCTCGTGTCAACTGACGGAATTCTTTCTTGCCGCTGTCACCATTAGCTTGCTCATTAAGGATATGTAGGGTTTGTAGATGAAATGTTTGAATGTTTAAATTCTTTTAAAAAATTTGTTTTACTATGTAAAGCTGCTGAGCGACAATGTCAATTGTAAAAAAACACAACACAAATAAAACTGAATTGAATTGAACTTTGATAAACACTTTTAATACTTCAGTGAACAAAACAGCCCACAAGATCCTTAGAAAACATAGACCAAAGAAAAAGTCCTGGATTACAGATGACATACTCGATCTCTGTGACTAAAGAAGAGAACTTAAAAAGAGGAGAAAGGAAAGAAAGAGAGAAAAGAAGTACATAGCTGTCAACCATAAGATCAAGAAAGACACGAAAAGTACAAAAGAGAAATGGATTGAGGAACCAATAACATCAGCCTTAAAAAAAACAGCAGTTCTAAACAGCCTCAAAAGGAACAACAGTAAGAGAGCATAAAAACTGGTTTAAAAAAAAACTGATTAGCACCAAGCATAGGCGAACTACCACCATAAAAGACAAAACAGGGAAATGCCCCACTAAGGACAAGGTTATACTAAGGAGGTGGACAGAGTACTGCTCTGAGTTGTCCAACCACAAACCCACAGGTGACGCAGCTGTCTTGGAGGTCCAGCCAGCAAAAGGTAATGACAACCACTGCATACTCCTGTATGAAGTAGAAGCAGCACTGACAGCACAAAAAAAGGGGAAGTCATCAGGTGTGGACAAGATCTCAGCTTTCTCCTTTTCTTTCCCAGCACTTCTATGACAAGGCCAGTAGTGTAGTCCACTTTAATGGAAGCACAGGGGACACAGGTTCAAAACATCAGATGGAGTCAAGCAAGGCTGCCTGTTATCTCTTACCCGCTTCATCATCTTTCTGGAAACAATTATGACAGAGACATTAGAGGACCATGAAGGAACAGTAAGCATTGGGCAGTAACAGTAAGCAATAAACACAGTAAGCACATTCCAAGTGAAGGACACTCCACTGGAGACAGTCAACCAATTCAAATATCTGGGGCCAGTAGTGACAGATAAGGGATCAAAACCAGAAATCCTATCCAGGATAGCACAGACAACAGCCACTCTGACAAGGCTAAGGCTGATAAGGAAGGACAAGAACATAACACTCAGGTATAAGATCAGATTGACGCAAGAATTAGTCATATCTGTATTTTTGTATGCCTGTGAGTCCTGGACAATGATGGCTGCACTTAAAAAAGGAATAAAATCTACAGAACTGAAGTGTTACAGGAAAAGCTTTGAAATTACCTTCATGGACCACATTACATATGAGGGTCATAGGATCTTATAATGACCTTTTAACCAATGTTAAAAAAGAAAGATGATGCAGTAAGGCCACATCTAAAGGTCAACAAGACTCTCAAAAACGATTATGGAACAAGGTTGTTGGAAGAGAGGAAGACAACGTAAGAGGTGGAAAGACAACATAGCTGAGTGGACTGGCTTCAACCTAAGTGTAACTATAAGAACAGAACACCAAGAAGGTTGGAGGGAACTGGTCTCCAGATCTGTGGTGAGATCCACAAGACTACAGGATAGGCAAGGGTGGAGGATAGGTAAAGGAAGCAAGAAGACTGTAGTTTGTGAAGTGGTGTTTATTCCCAGCTTTGTCCAAGGGTATGACTTCATTGCTATTTTGTATGGAAATTTACCTGTTTGTCTAGAAATATTTCTTACAATAATGTTTAGTATACTGCATATTCCTTTAACGTGGTTTTTGTAAAAAAAAAAAAAATTTAATATTTCATTGTAATACTCTTTCATACGTGTCTTAAAAATATTTGTATATAGTTCATACAGGGATTTTTTTTATGTTTTGCACATAATGTTAATGTATATTTCTTCGTGTATTATATCTCAGTTCTGTTCCAGTACATCATTTCTAAGTGTTTTGATGGATTTCTCCGACCTTACTCTCTTATACTCTGCTTGTTTGGCTTATAAATCCTGCAATTTCACAGACTGTAAAGACTGGCAGGTGGTATACTAATATAACTGATTGACAATCCACTCATTGTGTTGTTTTCTATACCATTGGTAGAGATGTCATCGATCAGAGTGCCACACTGAGATGTAATTCTGCTGGGTCTGGTGAATTTTGGACATAGGTTAATGTGCGTATATCACATTGATAAATTCATCTGTATTTTTATGTTTACTTGGACTGAACAGATAAATATTGAGATCCCCACATATGAAAACTGTTCTTATTCTTTTTATATAAATACACATTCCATCCATTCACCTTAAAGTCCAAACCTTTATCCACGTATATGTCTACTCCTCCGCCCTTGCTCTGTCTCTTGTTAAACCATAACAAATTCATAAATCCATAAACATCCATATCAATTTTCACACCCTTTTTCTGAGTTGATCTATGTTTCAGGTATGGCTATAATGTTTTATGGAGTGGACATGTCAGAATTTGAGTATTTTTGTCTCAGTTGTGAGAAAGCCAGTGATCACATCAGTAGACATAGCTGAGGAGTCAATATGACAGGCCCCAGAGGGGAGAACCAGTCAGTTCAAATCAATCTGCATTCATGTGAATGCAGCAATAGTGCCTGGTTTCCAGACTGAAAAACACATACAATAAGGGTGTAATCACATATAAGCAATATAGCCACAAAACAAGGCGAAATATTGCAACTTGTTTTCCGGCTGTTTTCGGTTTGGGCTGGCCCAAAAATTGCACGGCCTCATCAAAAACCTTCAATATAGATCATCACTGAGGATCCATAACCCTGCACTGGATGTGTGTCATGTATTGTATTGAACCTGCCTTAAAATGTAAATAAACAAATCCAAATGCTTTCTTTCTTAATTACTTTTTATGCTTTTTTTCCCTCTGTATATTTTCATGTAACCTCCATTGGATTGTCTCGAGTCCAATGAGTCCAGTTGAATTAGTTGTGTATTCCAGCATGAGCTGCTCAGCTTTGGCTTATGGGACAGACGCTATTTCAGCCTGCACGAGCGTGTTGCTGCACGTAAAAACCTACACCTTCCCCCGCGATGCATTCATTCCATGTCAGATCGGGGCATAATTATCTGTTAGAGGTTTTTAATAATTAAACCTAGGGATTTATTATTTATTTTGGACGTGCATAACAGACTAGATCAGCTTTCCGACTCGCGCTGATAATGGAAAATCCCATATTATATCAGAGGAGAGATTATGTGGGAAATCCAAGTTGAACTAGTTATTCCAGGAAAAGTAAATAAAAAAAATACAGCAATAGATTACTGCATAGCCTATATATATTTCCCATATGTCCCTTCTATTACATCCCAAAGAATCAGATCCTGGCGCAAATGGAACAGATCTGAGATGCGCCTTCCTCTGTCTGTTCTGAAAAGCAGCTTGAGCAGTAAGTACACTGACACCAGAACAACCATTTATATTTAGTAATAATAGTATATTTTTATAATACTTGTGTGAGATGGCAAGAGGCATGTTGCATGTAGGAAATATGCAGATTTTTTTTTATAACAAAAGGATGAGCACAGGTGTACAGGACTCCTGCCACCTCCTCTTTATAGAAGGGGCGGATTTGCGTGACCTGTGCATCATTTCTTGGGTTTTTCTTTGAAAAAAAAAAGGGGGGGGGGGGGGGGGGAGGATTCGCATGAAGTGTCATACTTTCAAGGGTTTTTCTTTGTCAAAAGGGGTGGCTTCACTTGACGTGCAAAAAACGGTTGCTTGAACCGTTCAAAAACAAGCAAAAAGGGCTGTACTGCTTCCGAAGCTCTTCGCTCATATTTGAGCCACTCTGAATTTGCAGCAAATTTTGAGCAGGTTCAAAAATTTTTCCAAGACCGCAAAAATGGACCATTTACCTCAAATTCGACCGACTTCCTCTGAAAATATATTCAATTACCCTCGAACTAAAATTCGCTAGTACATTTGGCCGTGATTGCTTACATGTGAGCTAGGCTTAAATGTGTGTGTGTGCGTGTGTGTGTGGCCATAACATTAAAATCACCTGACTGGTCTGTAACTAGGCAGCCCCATACGCAACAAGTTGCAATGTGTTTTGACACCCTCCTATCATATCCAGTATTTTCAGGTTCAGCAGTTTGTGCTACAGTAACTCTTTTGTGGATTAGAAAAAATGTACTTGCCTTCACTCCGCATGTGGATCACTGAGCCTCGGGCCCCTATGACACTTTAGGCAGTTCACTGGATGTCCTTCCTTGGACCACCTTTGTTAGGTACTTACCCTGCAACACTTCATGAGTTTTTTAGGTCTATTTTAAAGGTAAATAGACCCAGATCAGCCATAACATTATAAACATTATGACCACTTACTGGTGAAGTGCACAATATTGATTATTATTACTCTCACTCATTCATTTGCCAAACCACTCAATCCCACAAGGGTCACAGGGAGGCTGGAGCCCATCACAGCCAACACTGGACGAAGGTGGGGTACACCCTGGACAGCTCACCAGACCATCGCAGGGCCAACACAAACACAGCCAATCATACTCACATCCACATCTAGGGGCAATCTGGAACAGCCAATTAGCCTAATATGCATGTTTTTGGACTGTGGGAGGCATGCATTTCATCTCCTGAAGAGGAAACTGAAGGGAAAAAATCCCAGTTGAAAGAAGCTTCAGTACAAGTCTGGAAAAGCATCACAATAACTTGCATATGGACCACTGCGTATTTCCCTGCAACTTAGCCCTTAGGTGGCTGCTATATTTTAAAATGAGTGATTATAGAATGACTATGAGCTCTAGTAAGTGTGCTACAACATTTTAGTGCACGATAACAAATCATTTAGCATCAAATTGTTGTAGCACACTTACTAGAGCAGTTTGGTGCACAATAATGAATCATTTTGGGTCTTTATTTCTAAGTAAAATAAGTCTACAGCTTGAGAAGCAGTGTATGGTGACAGCCACAGTTAGCTTGTGTGCTTTCAAATCAATATGATCGAGCAGGAGGAACACTCTCCTAGCGAATTCTATTATCCTGGTGAGCTAGAAGAACAACAACAAGTGTTTACAAGCAGCTGAATTGAGGCTTCTATTGCCAACCAGAAAGCAAAAAAAGAAAATTAAGAAAATTAAATAAAAAAATCAATCAATCAGTCAACTGCACATGGGAATTGAGAAGTTATCTACTGGCAGGCTCAACCATTTTATGTGTAAAAGCAATGGAATCGACTACAACCAAACATCATTATCGGCTTCCAGAGAAGCAATCAGTGTTTGCTTGAAAAGGTATACAGGAAATATCCTAAGGCATAAATATTTTATGAACTACCACAAAGAACTCTCTGCTCACAGGAAAGTTCTTATTCTTAGGAATGAGCCGGAAGCTACTCACACACACAGAAGCCTTGCTCATGACTAGAAAAAATAAACCATGCCATTGCCTGATTCTGAAGTTTCTGGAATGTTTAATTTGCTTTGACTGATTGCAGTGATAATACATTGAGCGCACTCATATGCAGCCAGAAGGAAAAAGTAACAGCACCTGAAGTGAATTAAAAAAGGCTGATATTTCAAATTGCCAGATAAAGTACATATAAACCTCATTTGCTCAGTCTGTACAGAGAAATATGTGCCCTTGTCCTTTTTTGTACAGACCTTGCCTTTTCCCCCCATTTGTCTCCCCAATTTTAGTCGTATACAATTCCCACCCGTCAAGTATTGCCCTCACTATCACATGACCACCACCAACCAGGGAGGGGCGTAAGCATGCACTACTGCCATGCTATACTGCCATGTGCCTCTTTATGAACTGCTGCGCATGTGTATTTGGAGGCAATCTAACACACTTGAGGGAAAGCGTTATCCGCCCCCGTACGAATGAGCTCACAGATGCCCATGATTGGCTGGTGATCACTGTGAGTGACAGGGAAGTGAGCCCATAGTGAAAGCTCCCATAGACTTCCAGTCACGGATGGCTGTGGCATCAACCCGGATTGGAACCAATGATCTCCAAGTTGATAGTCACGCACCTTGTCGATGTGCCACTCGGGAGCCAACAGACCTTTCCTTTGATTTGATCAGTATTTAAAGACCTTGGGTTGAGATTTTTCTCTCTTTTTCTCACGCTCAGTTAATAAATACTTTTTATTTACTTTAATATACTTTTGCTCTGGTAAAGAACTGGTTGGCCTGCCACATAACGTGGCATGTTCGAACTTGTTTATCACAACTAGATGTAAATATAAGGAAATTAAAGCTGAACTTTGGAATTACACTGATTGCCCATAACTAAAACCGGATGCTTAATATTGTTTACTGCATGTCCTCTTAGTTTTGCCAAAACAACTCTGATTCATTGTGGTATGGACCTCAGAAGGTATGCTGTGGTTTCTTTACACCAATATGTTAGTTCAGATGTGCGAGATTGGACCTTCATAAATTAGAATTGCACATCCCACAGATTCTCAATTGGTGTGAGTCCTGGGGAATTCAGGAGCCAACTCAACACCTAGAATTCTTTGTCATGTTTCTTAACATTTTTCTTCTTCTTCTTTTTTTTTTGTGTAGCAGGGGGCATTATTCTGTTGAAAGAGGCCACTGCCATTAGGAAATACCGTTGCCACTAAGCGGAGTACTTGCAACAATCTTTACATAGTGCATATCAGGGTACTGTATCATCCACATGAATGACAGGATCCAAGGTTTCCCGGCAGAATATTGCCAAGATATCACACTGTCTACACCGCTTGCCTACTGTCCATAACACATACTGCTGCCATCTCTTCCCTGTAGTGGGTATAAAAAAGAATCACATCCCTTCAAAATATTCACATTTTTTTGCCTTGTAGCCTGAAATGAAGGCACACACAAACAATTTTGTTTCCAGCTTTATTTAATCAATACACTTATAACAGCCAAGTGATTTTGATTTTGGTCTCATCTGACCATAACATATTTTTCTATTTGGCCTTAGAATCTTTAAGGTGCAACTTTGCCTTTTACTTGCAAACTTCCCATACAAGCCATATTCTTGTCACATGCACACAAGGAACAGTCTTTACCAAAAATTCTGGCAACTGCTTCAAGTTTGCCATAGGCCTGTTGGTGGCCCTTCCAACCAGTTTCCTTCACACTCTTCCATCCAGTTTTGGGGGATGGCCTGATCCAGGAAGGGTCCTAGTAGTACCAACTACTTTCCAATTCTTGATTATTCACTTTACAGTGCTAGTAGGGATTCAGTACATTAACACATTCAGTTAAGCTACAGTTATACCTCTACTAGTCCTTTTAAGTGGAGTACAATCCTTTTCCCCATTAAATAAGCACAGGATAGAAATCACTTTACTTAGGAAGTGTGTCTGACTCTGCTACTAGAGTTGGCAAATATGCCCGCTTTCAACTTATTAATACTGGCCTTTTTCCGCTTGGCCTATTACTTCACAGACCAAAACAACTGACTGGCAGCAAATTGGTATCATTTCAAGCTGTGTATTGTCTGTATATTTCGAACATGCAGTATGCTTACTTTTTGGATGCACCTTATTTAAAAAACAAAAATTAGATACACAGATTATCTCTGTTATGCTCCATGTGGTGCTCTCTCTGTTTTGGATAAATCTCTTTGCATATATTTTTATCTATTTAGCATATATTTTTGGAGCATACATACATATACATTTTTTTTTTTTTTTTGACAGGGGACTGTATATTTGGTTATTTTCATATCCTTTTAAAGACAGATTCTTCAACATGAAATGTTCTGCCATGATACTACAAATTCATATATAAAAGTAGTTTCAAAGGAATAAAACACGCACACGTGCGCACACACACAATATAATAACTCTCAAATAAAACCAAGAACCTACAAGGTTTAATTAAAAGGAAGACTTTCACAAAGAATTTGATTTTGTCTTCCACAAAATGTTCCTCTCACCTCAAATATTTTCTCTCAGCAAATGCAGCTAAACAGTGGCATGGTGAAAAAAAAAAAAAGACTTTGTTCTTTGTTGTGACTTTGTTGAAAAATTTGACTTGTCTTCCTCAAAATTTTCCTCTCACAGTAAATATTATCTCTCAAACCTAGCATAATATCTATAGTAGATTCATTGTTCTAAATAAACAAATGTCTGACAACAAACAGAACTAATTAATTAACTACATTTTGGATGAGTGGAAAACTGTCCTGTCATATTTTTTCTGAACTATCTTCCACTGAATTTCACATAGTTCAGTATACATCCACTGATCTTTCTGCCATTGTCTCTCACTAATCTGTACAACAACATTTACATTACGATAACATGCCACAGTTTAGCTGCGTTTGCTGAGTGAATCTCTGGTCATAAAAAAAAAAAAAGCAAAGACCTGTGCTGTGCATCTTAATGGCTCAGCACTGATCACACTGAATTTAAGTTGGTATCAAAGGCTTATTTCTAATGCAGGTGCGACTCTGCAGCGGGGGTAATTATCCCCATTATTCAAATGACGCAGAGGAGGTCGAGCAGCCCTTTCATATCTCACAGCCTTTTTGTTTTTCAGCCGCCTGTTGCCCAAGTGCATGGCTCTCCCAGTGCTCCACAAAGGCCCGATTCTGCTCTCCTATTCCTGCTGCTCTTTTTGTTCCTAGAGTCGCCCTAAGGCCTCACTCTGTTTTGCAAACAGATTGACAACAATCTGTGTCCCTGCTGATTAATTAGGGCTCAAACTGTCACAGCAAGTCAGTGTCAAAATGCTTGCTCCATACTGTGACTTCACATTGCATTAAAAACACTACACTAATAAAATCTCACAGTGTTCATTGCTTTCATCAGTGAAGCTTGTGAAGAAATACACAATATGTCTTGCAAGAGAGAGAAGGTGAGATAGAAGTTCTGACTCCTATCAACAACACCCTAATACCTAAGTTGGGGAAGCTGGAGCCAATCCCAGCTGTCTCTGTCCGAGAGGCACAAAGAAATGGTTGTCAGTCCAGTGCAGGACTAATAAAGACACAAACTACCATTCACACCTATGGGCAATTTAGAGTAGCCAGTTGTGTGGAGCCCACAAAAGCACTGGGAAAAAAGGCAAACTCCATACAGAATGACCCTTGGTTAAGATTTGAACCCTAAACCTTCTTGTTGTGAGACAACAGTGCCAATTACAAAGGCACCATACTCCACAAACTGGTATCATGTGATTGCCAGATTTAAAACAAAATTTAATATAAAAGGATCATTTGGACTTGTGATATCTCCTAGTTTTGATGCATTGGTTAGTGATGGATGCTAATTACATAGTCAATTTGTTATTTTCTTAGTAAAGTATCAATCAGTCTGAGGAAATATTTGACTATTGTTTTCACTGCCAGTATACATTTACATTGTCATTTGATATAATTTGCAGTGAAACAGGTTAACAGCAATGAGAACTCAGTAATAATACATATACCAAATTTGATATTGATGAGTTGTGACTTACACCACTGTAACTATATTTAGACAATCACAGATGTCTTACCTATGTTTCCCAGATGCTGGAAATTTCAGGACCCCACTTTCGTAACCCATGCAACCACATAGCTCAGTTGCAGTTCAGTTCTCATTTTGCCACTATGGTGGTCTCAGCATATTTTAATAAGTCATACCTCTGAAACAGTCTACTGTATGCATCCAATCCCCTCAGATTCATAACAGCTATGATCATTATCATTAAAATGGAAATAGTGATTCAGATTCACTCCTGCCTTGGAAGATTAGATGGTCTGGTATGTATGAGGTGCCTTGATCTCATCTGAGTTTATACCAGCTTGGGCAATCAACTGAATGTGGGATGTCCTACATCACGTTATACATGAACATACGCATGTGTGCCAGGTATGTTTATGGAATATGTTTATCACATATAAAGACTTGCAAAAAGTATATGGCATAAGGTAGAAAATAATTATATTATGGCTTAATATGAGTGTATTTCTGAATGTTAAGAAGAATATTACAAAGCTATGTGCACTATAACAACTATACTCATCCAGTGTAGGTATATACAGTTTTCTATTTAACTGTGGGAAAAAAATAAATAAATATATATATATATATATATATGGACACATGAAATAAAATAAATAAATACAAAATTGCAAACCCTCTGCAACTTCTGTCAAAAATAATGCCTCGGGTGGCAGAAGCATTGAGTTGGAGCCATAACTTTTATATCTGAGGCAGGGGCATTCGGGTCTCCACGGCCCTTTCCAGTGGTGATCACCAACGGTTTCCCCGAGTGGCCGCCATATTGTTTCTTGGGATCAATATAAATTAATAAATTTGGTTAAGGTGCGCTCACATGATACTATGATACTGATCATGAATCCAAGTTGAGCCAATCATATTCCAATGTTAGTCCGATGTTCGTCAATTTTGTTCCAATATGTACTGATGATCTCCAATGTATACTGATGTTACTCCGATTTTTTTCCTGTTTCCCCGATGTACTCTGAACATAAAAAACACCAAATTCTTCAACACTCCCAAAATATTTCAGTCTTCCTATAAATTTTTCCTGAAGTCTCTGCTTAAATGTCTTCCAATGTTCGTCGATGTATACCAATGTTTTCTGACTTCCTCCAGTGTTACCCTGAAATATGATAGGGGCAAATTGTGATCATGATCAGTATTGTGCAAGTGCACTTTTAGTATTAACCATGAGATGATTCCTTTTTTGTCTTGAAATATTTTTTTTCTAATGCTAAATGTCTACATTTGTGCACAGGAAGTCAAAAGGACATGTTTTAATGCACTACCTAAAATATATGCATTTATTGTCATGTAATAGGACTTATCACATGACTCACTAAAAAAGTATTACATATCAAATACATCTAGCATTCTTACTGCACATATTTGATTTAATTGAAACAAAATGCAAGTAGTAAAATGTGCATTTAAAAAAAAACATTTTATGTACTATTACTATAGACTATTTATTAATATTTCTTGCTTTTTTACAATGTGATATTCTCATATTAGATGTTACCTAATTGAAGTGAAATTAATTTGTTCCGTCCCATGCTTACTCTGCATGGTTAAAGTGAGAACACTGGTGTTTTGTAACTGGCAAATGTGGACATCATGTACACAATAATAACTGATGACAATAGTTTAGCTGATAAATCTTTAATAAAAATAATGTGTGATTAAGGATTGAGCAGAGGAATACAAAGCTGTTTGGTAATATAAAGTCTAAAGTCTATAAATAAAACAGTGACAACCCCTGAGAAAAGATAAGACAGGAACACGGTTGTGATAAGCCTGCTGATAAAAAGGAAAAAAAGGATGACATGTTTGTAACAATCTACGTTCTGTAAAAATCTGTGCCTTTACCCATCTGCATCCCACAGATGTTGTAATGCAGTGCCCTCTGTTGGACGACTTGAAATAATGCCATGTCATACAGCCTTCAGTCATCTGTGCCTGTCTGCTCTCTTCACATCAGTCTCAAAATATACAGAGTAGTGGTGTTCTATTATAAGGATGATTTATTATATACAGCTTATAGAAATTCAACCAGTATAAAGACAATACATCTGCTAAAACCTCAGTAAACATGTCTGAGATGTTTCTTTTACATAAGCACCATCACTTCTCTGTCATCTTTTGATGGAATTTACAGTAGAAACATTATTATTATTAGGTGCACTGATTTAAATAGAATGAATGAAGAATATTCTCAAGGCGGTGTTTGAATGGGTGGGAAAACTTATCAGGGTTGAAATATACAGTCATTCAAAATTATAACCAAAAATGTAAATAAAACTACATGCCTTACAATAAAATATTTTTCCCGGTACAACTATTAATTCATAACTATTAATTTATAAGATATCTTTGTATATAATTTGATATGTATAGTTTGTGTGTACAATATAGTTTATAATGATTCCCCCCCCCCCCTCCCTCCCTTTGTTTTGGCTACTACTGTTTCAGATAATAGGTTATAGCATGCAGACGTAGTGTGATGATTATATGAAGGTTATACGCATCTTGCGTGGGCTGTTTGCACAATTTACAGAAGCTTAATTATGGGATATTAGCCTGAAAGCTAATCTGACCAATAAATTAGCGTTGTTAATTAGTCAGGAAATTGTAGCTAGTTTATAAAAGACTTCTTAGCACGTTAGATGGATTGTGCCTGCGATCTTTGAACCCATGTGAGGTGCAAAACCTGGAGTCGATGTCCAAAAACATGGATGAGCGCGGTATAGCGTTTAACCTCAGCAAGTTTCGAAAAACTAAAATAAAACAGAAAGAAAAAGCAATTAGACTACTGTAAACCATTATCTATTCTCGTCATCTAATAAGGTGAAAAGTGATGATTGCACAAAAGAAAAAAAACTCGATTTCCTTATTTTAATTCAAAATGCAATTGCATTGGATTGACGTTTCTCCCATTAATCAGAGTAACGCGCACGAATCCATCTGCGCCGCTAATGGTATTGTTTTAGCCGCAGAAGAGCGTCAGTGCGTTCACACCTCGGCGCACACTAAAGGCGGCTTGGTTTCGGTGCGCGATGACCTTGACGCGGATCACACACGACACTTCAAAGGCAGCGCGCGCTGCGGATCATCAAACGCCACGGCAGTTTCTATAAGTTTTGAAAGGAGCTTAATTAAGAGGCTCGACATCAGCAAACAGAAGTCATTCCCTCCAAGGAGCGACCAGAGAGCAAGACCAGACCGCGAAGCTGTCTGTCCTCTGCCTCTCGGTTTTATTCCATCTATCTGTAGGATTATTCTCGCTGTTATTACTATGAAACACTTGGTGTGCGGGATTTTGTGCGTGGCCTTGTGGGTGCGTTCGGTCTCCACCAGTGCGCTCGTCAGCAGGAAGCGTGGATCCGCTAAAGGACCGTATCCGCTCTACATGATGCATCTTTACCGGACTTTACTGGCCGGCGACGGAAAGAAACTAGCGGAGACTTCGAGCGCGGGGATCGGATACGAACAGCCATCTCTGCACCACTCCGACTCGGTGGTCAGCCTCGTCGCCAAAAGTGAGTAGTTTTACGTGTACTGACGGTCTGGAAGCAGACAGCGATGTTTGATCATCTTTGGAAGATGTAGGAAACAGTCTGAGTTAACGGTGGTAATTTTATTGATGCTGTTGGGATAGGAAAAACTAACAGGGAAAACACGTCATATTTTATTCGGCTCCTGTTAAAACTCTAAAAATAAGCAGCAAACATTTTCTAGCTAGTAAAGAACAAACCAGTTGTTGTTTGTTATGCTCAAGGTGTGTATTAGCTACAACCCTTCACGACGTCTGCTTACAAGTGGGAATACACAATTAGACAATATGCGCCTCCAGCTTTATTAACTGCGCCTGACTGGGGACGTGTGAACGCTGCCCTCTGAACTGTTACCCAAACATTAATTAAATATCTGAGCCTGCTTGAGTTTGCATTGTTTATTTTGGCTGACATGTCCTCATGTCTCTGTCTTTTTAGGTTGCTACCAGGTGGATGACAAGTGGGCCGTTACGTTTGACATGTCCTCCATCTCAGCAAGCGACAACGTGCAGCGCTCAGAGCTTCGCCTGCGCCTCCTGGACTTCTCAACCTATAAGCACCCCGTGGTGGACATCTACCATGCTCCCAAAGGCACCGAGGAGCGTCTTTACCTGGGTCGCATCGACGTAAAGCCGAGCATGTCTCCATCCTCACACTCATCTTGGAGAGTCCTCAATATCACCCAGCTGCTCAAGTACTGGCTGCACCAAGGGGGTCTGCCTCCTACACAGGTTCAGTGGGATGAAGGAGAACCCCAGGACCTTGAGCATACCATCCAACATCTGACAGCCAACAGTGTTATGATGGTGGTTTACTCCAAGCAGATGAGGACAGAAGCGTCGACGTTGATCCGCACAGCGGAGCACTCCAAATATGTGGCTCAGGATCGGGCACTGTCTGAACCTGTGGCACGGAGACACAAACGCAACCATCGGGCCCATAAGAGGGTGAGCGAGGCAGCAGGAGGCGGTGCAATCCCAGGAGTCACACAAGCTGAGGGTGAAAAGAAGACCTTGTGCAGGAAGGTGGACATGTGGGTGGACTTTGACCAGATTGGTTGGAGTGAGTGGATTATTTATCCAAAGCGATACAATGCATACCGCTGTGAAGGTGGTTGCCCTACACCAGTGGATGAGTTATTCACGCCGACCAATCACGCATACATGCAGGTAAGGAGAAACCAACAAATTAATGCTTTGTGTCCAAAATGGTGTCCGAGTTTTCCCACTAAGACCGTTTCCCAACCGTAGCTCTGGGGAACCCTGTCCCCAATCTGATTTGAACCACTCGTGTTATTTCTGAGCTGTGTGGGGTAGTGCAGGGGAACATTAAAATTAGTAAAAACAGGCTGATATCTTCCCCCCTCTATGTCATATAGATTGTCATTTACTTCATGTTTCATAACTAACTGCAATGTCCTTGTTGTTGATATAAATCTTCATCTCTTTATTACAGAGCCTGCTGAAGCTGCACCAACCGGACCGTGTCCCATGTCCATCCTGTGTACCTACACGTCTGGCTCCTCTCTCCATGCTCTACTATGAGAATGGGAAGATGGTAATGAGGCATCACGAAGGCATGGTGGCAGAGGCATGTGGCTGCCACTGAACGACTCCAACATTGAATCAAATCAACTTCAGCACTTACGGCATGTTTGCATGTCTGTCCCCAACAATGAGAGACTGCCAGAGAACTTCAGCACTAAGCAGAGAGACAATGTAGAAACTTGGACAACAACAAGACATTTTTTAAAATCATTTGGGAAACACAGCCCTTCGTACATCTGTGATGGATGATTCATTCTAAACAACTCAGTTGAGTAAATCAATTCCCAAGAACGCATGAACCATTTTCCCAAGATGGACATTTGATATTGTATCATGCTCAGGGTTTAAGATGAGCCATTGTGACTAACTAATAAATTTAGATTTACTAGATTTACAGATTCAGCTAGTTAAAAAAAATGAACCAGGATAAGTGAATCATTACAAGGTTACATTTCAAATAAATAACAGCCTCTATGAGTTAAATACTCAACAGCTAGATATTTTCTCCTGTTCTTTAATTTATGCATTTATAAACTGTTTGTAAATATGGGATCTAAGAAATGTAATGAAATATATTTTATGCATATTTAGTAAATCTTGATTTTTATTCATGTTGTTTTTATTGTCAGTCATTACCCACCAGCCTACCTACATAACCCACCACACCACCATCATCAACACCATAACTACAGCCACAAAAGAGATTTTTCTAAACTGCTTGTTCACTGTATTTGTCTGTGTTGAGTTAATTTCATTTTTAAACAAACTAACAGAGGGGGGGAACGGGAATGACACTTTGGGTGAAAAAAAAAAAAAATCACAATGCAAAGGGCAAAATAAGTGTGGGGAATTTTCCCCCAGCAGGACACACAAAAAAAAAAAAAAATCAGATGATCCACTGCGCCTCCCAGTGGTATTATCATCAAACTACACAAGAAGTAGCAAAATGTTTTGAATTTCTCACACCTTGACCAGCAGCTGATGCAGGAGCACTGGCAGTAACTCAAGTGCATTTATGGCCAGTACTGGTGTTGAAACTCGATGGCAAATCTTTTGTGCTTGTCCAGAATGACAGGATCGATAACAGGGACGAAAAGAGTAGACGAAGACAGAAGGTAGATGACAGGAAATCTCTTCAGTTTTATTCATCTTTATAGCTCTTCCATGACCATAATGTTGACGTTTGACACTGCTAGATGTCCATTTCAAACTGGGCGTCTTCACCTGGATAGAAAACAATAATTCTTCATTATACTGTGTGTTACAATGTGCATTACCTTAGTATTAGCAGAGCTGATATAAACCCAGTCACTTTAATCTTGCAATATTTTCCAACAATAGCTGATGCTAGTTTGGTTTTGCCATCAGCATCACTATACCAGATATGACCATTTTACATTCACCGAATAATTACAGCAGAAAAGCTACATGCATCGGCATAAATGTAGTATTTATTTTTTTAATAACAGCTGATCTCTCAGTTTTGACTTGTGTTGAACAATTTTCACAGATAATTCACAGTAATGGGTATTGAGGACACTCAAATAGATTTTAAAATGTAACCGTTTATAGTCTAAATATAAAATACATATAAAAAGTTATCATATACTTCTGTTAGGTAATGTTTATTTTATTTAACACTTACAGAAGACGTCTCTGGTTTCAGTACTTTGTAACAGTTACAGTCTCACATCTGACTAAGTTTTACAACACAGGGAAGTCTCAGAAAAGAAGAATACATGTTTTGTTTGTGGTTTCTTATTAGCAGAGTTCCCATAGTCATTACATTTTGCTTGTATGGTTGTCTCATGTCCCTGCATCGCTGTACAGAACTAAGCCATCAACTTTATTTTGGTCATAATGGAAACACGGCGGCACGGTGGCGTAGTGGTTAGCACGTCCGCCTCACAGCAAGAAGGTCCTGGGTTCGATTCCCAGCTCGGGCGT
>JBCNYH010000026.1:16403640-16416797 GCA_039654325.1 Tandanus tandanus
AAAGCATAGACAGCGCAAAATAGACACATTTCAAAGTCTTCATACTTTTTTGAGAAACACTACAACAGTTGAACACTGTTTTTCCTTGCCACTGTCGCCGCGGGCTTGCTCATTAGGGATGTGTAGGGGTTGTAGAAAAATGTTTAAATTCCTCCTTAAATTAATTTTACTTTGTAAAGCTGCTTTATGACAATGTCAATTGTAAAAAGCGCTATACAAATAAAACTGAATTGAATTGAATGTAATATGGAGAGGTAAAGATTGTGTAAATAAATGAACAATAATTTTGTGTCATGAACTGTACTAATCCCCAAATACACCACCCCTGCGTCACGTGAAAGTTTCCATTTCTTTCTGATTTGGCAGTAGTATGTCAATAAATGTTCCAACAAACATTATTTTAATATCAGAAATGATTAAGCATTTTGTCCTTAAAATGCATGTATTTATTTTTGTGACCAATATTTACATATCTGTACAGAAAATAGTATTATTAGATATAATATGAGATAATAGTATAAAGTCTGATTGTTATTATCTATCCATCCATTTTCTTCCACTTATCAAAGGTCGGGTTACGGAGGCAACAGGTCTAGAAGGAAAATGCAGGCATCCCTCTCCCCAGGAACACTCTCTAGCTTCTCCCGGGAGACCCCAACGCATTCCCAGGCCAGACAAGACATATAATCCCTCCAGAGAGTTCTAGGTCTACCCTAAGCCTACACCAAGTTTGACGAGCCCAGAATACCTCTAAAGGTAGACAACCATGAGGCATTCGTATCAGATGCCCAAACCACCTCAACCGACTCCTTTCGATGTGGAGGAGCAACGGACATAGAAATCTATCTATGTCTGAGTTCCTCACCATATCTCTAAGGCTAAGCTGATTGTAATTATTTGGTTATTATTGTTTTTTTACGGTCAGAAATGTAAAGGTTGTCATGACTCAGGAGAACATTGCACCTCCAGGCCAACAGGGAAAGCTGGTGAGCACAACGGACCTGCACTCTCACTGCAGGTCCACGAGGCAACAAACACTTCCTGGTCAGGCCTCAGCCCTATAAAAGGCCAAGGCATGGTGGCAACAGCACTTGGTCATGGTTCTTCATGCTTCTGACAAAATCATCCTGCTGTAAAACCTTCACGAGAACTTTGCTGAAAGTACTTAGACCTTCAAGACTGGTTTGAGAACTCTTAACTTGTTTCTTGACTCCTGTCTTTGCGAATCTTCTGAGCGTTTGGTGTTATATTGACTAAATTTGCTGGGCTTGATTGTATGAGAATCACTCCTGCCTTTCATCCTCTGACATCATATGTTGAAGCCTCCTCTGCAATAAGTCCTCTGTGCCTTACTCACCTTGATCATCGTGTGCTTAGTTCTGATAAAGATATAACCCATGTAGCCAGTTTAAGACTGATGATCAGGGGTTACAGGTTCAATATACAGGGGGATGACTAGTATAATATAATGAGCGACACTCACTCTGGGCTCTCTTGCTATCTCGGCTGGCCCACAGGTTGAGGAGAGCTGTACTCTGGTCTAGGAGGGAGTTAGGGTTCTCCACTCGTATCTTGTTAATGTCATCAACACTGAACTGCAACTCTCTGGCCAGTTCTGCAGAGGCACATAAATCAAAGAGGTAAGCAAATAGTGATAGAGAAAGGCTGAGATACAGAGAGATGATGAACACACACACACAGTGCACTTCTATCACTCTGAGAATATTTTTTTTATTATTTATAAGAAGTCTTCAGTTAGCCTCATGGAGACCATCAATATGTCCCCAAGATCCAACAATGATCAAATATTTCTATCCTTTTGGAGACAAGTTGGTCCTGAGTAAGATACAAAAACAAGCACAGAAACACCCATACCAGTCCAGCTTAAACCCAGCTGCTCAGCAATCAGTGTAATCTTCAGTTCTGCCCTTTCCCAGGCACTCACAGCAGCTGAGAACAAAAATATTCAAATGGTTATTTATTACAGTTATTTAAATTAATTCTAATCATAGCATTATGAAATAATATTATATAACACACTGATCAGTCACAACAAAATATTTACACACTAATCAGTCATAACATTAAAACCACCTGCCTATTATGCATTAATCATTTTATTATAAACTAACTATTGTACCTTCATCAAGACCTCCGAGGATGTGCTGTGGTACCTGGCATCAAACGGTTTGCACTACCACCTTTAAACCCTGTAAGTTGCAAGGTGTGGCCACCATGGTTTGGACTAGGTTGTCTAGCAAATTCAATAAATGGGCAATTTGGAGGCAAATGTTCCTCAAGCCATTTGTTTTTGCAGTGTGACAGAGTGTATTATCCTGCTCAAAGAGGCTACAGTCATTAGGGAACACTATTGTTATATAGGAGTTTACATGGTTAGCAACTTTTGGGTAGATAGTTTGTGTCAAAATAACATTCACATGAATTCTAAGACCCAAGGTTTCCCAGCAGTACATCACACTGTTTCTGGTGACTTGCCTTCTTCACATAGCCCATCCTGTTGTCATTTCTTCCTCATTAAAGTAATGCATATGCAACCAGCTGTCCACATGATATAAAAGAAAATGTGAGTCATCAGACGAGTCCATTTACGTCTATTGCTCCATGGTCCGGCTTTGATGCTCGTGTGCTCATTGTAGGCACTTTCAGTAATGTACAGCATGTGCCCTCTGACTGGCCTGCAGCTATGCAACCTCATCTACAGCAATCTGCAATTCACTGTGTGTTCTTACACCTTTCTATCATAGACAATATCAAAAGTTTTAGCAACTCTTAGTCCTCTGTGTGATCAGACCACATGGACTATCCTTGGACCCAATTTCCTCTGAGATTAATAAAGTATTCTGATTCTGATTGACTCCCCATGAGCATGAATCCACAGTGCTTATGAATTTGTTCCTGGTTCACCGATTCTCCTCCATTGTTCCACTTTTGGTAGTTTCTAACTACTGCATACCAGGAACCCCCCACAAGACCTGTGGTTTTAGAGATGCAATGAACCAGTCACCTAGCCATGATACCTGTGCCCTTGTTACTTAGATCCTTACACATGTCTATTTTTTTCTCCTTCCAACAGATTCAACTTCAGAACAACTTCAAGAACTGACTGTTCAATTGCTACTTAATATATTCCAACCCATGACAGGAGCTATTGTAATGAGAAAATCACTTCACTTTATGGTGGTTTTAAATTTTGTGGCTGATTGGTGTACATTTTATTAAATATTGTGTGTGAAATATTTATAGATTTTTTTTTGTTATCATCTCATCTCGCTTTATCCTGATAAGTGTAGAATTATTAAATAGTATATAATACATGGGAATAGTGCGGTCTGACTCGTTTCCTATTTCAAAACAGAGCTATTTCAAATCAAGATGTTCAACAAAATCTCAGTTTGCATAAGTTACTGATGCTGAAATCCTTAAAATTCAACAAAATTCTATCCCAAAAGGTACGAAAAACGGAATGCAGCATGACCATTGCACCTTCTTCAAAACATGTTGAATAAGTTTCAAAAGGTGTCATAATGGAGCACAGGTGACCATTTTTTTAATTTTTAAATGAGTTTAAAAAGTCGTCATTATGGAGCACATCTTTCTGATGTTCCCATGTAGTATATACTGAAGCCAGTATACAGTATACAGAGTGTGCTTCTCCTATGTTTCACTTATACATTATAAATATCTTTAAAATAAGTCATAAAAACTAAGGTTTACTTTGCTTTTCTTGTGTTCCTATAGAGCTGGGCTATTCAATTGGCGGCCCAGGGACCAATTTGTACTGGCACTTTGAGTTGGCTACTCTATTACTTTAAAAGTGAAAAAATATATATACTATTAAAAAATTAATAATAAATAAAAATATCTGAAGTTAATCACAACATTTGTCCCACCTCACTGTGTCACAACCTGTTATCACGAACCAATTATGTTATCCACTCTCCACACGCTCTTCCCGCTCTCTTCTTATTGTTAGCACAGTAGCCCGGTGACTTGGACAAAATGTCTCTTTCTACTTTAAAAAAAATGAGAAGTTGGTTCGGAGAACATGCGATTTAACAGTGAATGGACAGAGAAGTATGTTTTATATCTGTTTGCTCGAAGCCTGTGTGTCTGCTGAACAGTGCATATCGGTATGTAAGAAATATAATTTCAGAAGGTATTTTAAGAAACCCCATGATAACCTTGAAACTACTATCCGGCTCTGATACTCGCCACCAGAAGATTTTGGCGCCCCTCATTCTCCACCATGAACACCATTAAAACTCATAATCGCACATCTCTCACTCCATGCATCTGCACCACTGTCTGCATTACACCTGATTTACTGCTCTTACTAAATAAAATTTAAAAAGTCCTTTTTCTCATTATATGTGAAATGTTGGTAACTAAATCAGTTAAGTAAAAGTTCTGTTCATCAAATTAGTAATTAGGATTCACAGTTAAAGTAATATATCAGGGAGTTGATATTCACATTATCTTTTTCTTCTAATTATTTTATTTAAAACTGAACTTTTCTGTCTTATTATTAACTTATTCTTCTTTTTCCTCTTTTTCTTAGTTTTATAATTAAAAGCTGTACTTTTCTGTTTGGATATTTACTTAATTCATTTCTTCTCATTATTATTATTATCATCATGGTATTATTATTATTGTTGTTGTTGTTGTTGTTATTATTATTATTACTAATATTATCATTATTATAATTTTCCTTGATAAAATACTATTCACTCATATGTTGGTGTAGATTCTCAATCATCCAGGTCATAATAATCCTAAAAAGCTTGAGTCGAGGCAAATGGACTTCTTTTTTGTGGTTTTTGAAAAAGAGTGTGAGTTCAAAAACCACAAAAAAGAAGTCCAGTTGCCTCGACTCAAGCTTTTTAGGATTATTCACTCATATGTTGTTACAGCCCTATTTAATATTATACTACACTCATGTTGTATTTGTTGGGACAGTTGTGTGAACTTAAGTGGATGTTGTCTGTTAGTTAAAAATTCTAAATGTCTGAGATATGGCTCACCTGGATTTTCCCAATGTGGTTCAACGTAGATTTACCCATCGAATTACCCAACGGGGTGTATGATTTCATTTGAATGTAGAAATGCCTTGGGACTGTATGTCTTGATATAATACAATGCACTAATTTTATTAGGCATTTACAAAATACACTATGTGCACTTCAAAGTTACTTTACTGAATCTGTATCTGTTATTGTTTTTCAAGCTGTATTTCTTCGGCCCCTCATTTGGGATTCTTTTCATGATCTGACCCCATTCCAAATTAATTGAATAGCCCTGCTGTAAAGTATATACTAAAATATTACGTTTCAAAAGATGCCATGATGGAGTATGCATGACCATTGTGAACTTGTTTTACATTTAAAAAATAATAATAATAATAATAATAATAATAATAATAAAAATAAATAAATAAATCCATAAAAATCTCATAGTTTGGTTCATCTTTCTTGTTTTGATGCATGTTTCTTTTTCTGGAGTGTCTTATTTTTTCCCTTAATGTGCATGATTATTATTGTTATTATCATTATTATTTTATTATTATTTTATTTTTGATGCACAATTCTTTTCCCCTGATTCTTCCCCTAATGTCACTATTATTAATATTATTTTGTATATGTGTGTGTGTTTTTTTATTTATTAGATGCACCCAGATGATCTCTGTTATGCCCCTCAGTTGTCTTGTCTCTCTCTACTGTCCAGAGCTTCCCATAAATGTATTGGCTACGTCTCCTTCCATATGCACCTATTTACAGAATATGAGGTGTTTTATGGGGGTTGTCCGGGAGGGGGAGGGGGGCTTGATGCACTCTTTTGGAGTGGCTCATCCTCTATTGGTCCCAACCAGCACACAGCTCTCACGTGGCACCTCATAGCTGCTAGCACGGCCACACCATGGGCAAAGGCATCGACAGGCCAGCTGAACCAGACTGAGGGTAGCGAACGGGTCTGAGTTAGGGACTTGCTCATCTCTAGCATGTGAAGACTTCTTCGGCAGCCCAGGTGGAGGAAATCCTTGGGGTTCAATGGCTAGAAGGGCACTGCAGCATTGTGGCGTGCAGAGGGTGTGCTGGATCACTTAGGACAACACAGCCATCCAATGCAGCCAGAGAGGCCAACAGACATAATCTTCCGTGCCACTGGAACTCTACTTCCGAGGCAGAGAGAGTGAGATTGCTCCTGTGCAAAGGCCTTTCCACTTCAAAATCCCACGCACAGGTTTCATTGTGCATCTCTTTCTTCTTAGTCTTCACTCAACCAGATCCAGTGTATGAGGAACTCAATGATCCTACCACTCTGGAAGAAGTGAGAAAAGCCACCAAGATGATGAACTGTGGGAAAGTGCCAGGCAAAGATGAAATCCCTGCAGGACTGTACAAGGCACTAAGTGAAGAGGCACCGGTGGCATTCCACAAAGTCCTGACCAGTATCTGGTAAGAGGAAGATATGCCACCAGACCTCCACGATACTATAATTGTTGCCTTGTACAAGAATAAAAGCATAAGAGTAGACTATGCGAACTACAGGGGAATCACCTACCCATTGCCAGCAAAATCCTGGCTCACATCATCTTGAACAGGCTGATATAAAGAGACCCTGACAGCAGAACTGTTGACATGATCTTCACAGTCAGACAAATACAACAGAAATGCCTTAAGCAGAATATGAACCTATACTCTCCATCAACTCAACGAAGGCATTCGACACAGTCAACAGGGAAGCTCTTCAGACTACCTTCAGAAAGCTTGGATGCCCTCATAAGTTCACCAGCCTTATCCAGCTCTTTCACAATGACATGATAGGAGAGGTAGTCCCCAACGGTGAGCTGTCAGAGCAGTTCAACATCTCCAACGGCGTGAAGCAAGGCTGTGTACTTGCTCCGGTACTCTTCAATCTGTTCTTCACCCAGATGCTCCTGCACCTGTGAAAGATCTGGATCTCGGAATCTACATAAAGTACCACTTGGACAGTTCATTGTTTGTTTGACCTCTGACGTCTTGCTGCATAAACCAAGACCCTGCAGAGACTCATCACAGAGGCACTGTTTGCTGATGATTGTGCCCTCATGGCCCACAATGAGAATCGCCTACAGACAATTGTAGACTCGTTCTCCAAAGCATCAAAGCTTTCCTGTCTCACAATCAGCCTTAGAAAGACCAAGGTCCTCTTGCAGCCTGCACCAAACTGTGCCCCTCCACAGCCTTGCATTACCATCGACAGCCCACAGTTGAAGAACATCGAAAGCCTCAAATACCTGGGCAGCACCATCTCAAGTGACAGATCCCTTGACAATGAGATCAGCCCAAGGATCCAGAAAGCCAGGCAAGCACTTGATAGGCTGGGAGTGAAGGTCTTGCAGCACAAAGACATCTCCCTCTCTACCAGACTCAAGGTGTACAATGCTGTTTTCCTGTTCTCTCTCCTATAAGGCTGTGAGATTTGGACATTGCACCATAGGCATCTGAAGCGACTGGAACAGTTCCATATGTGCTCCCTACGGTCCATCATGCAGATATTCTGGCAGGACTGCCTCTCCAACCTGGAAGTCCTGAGCAGAGCCAACACAACAAGCATCGAAGCCAAGATAATCCAGGCCATGTTATCCACATGGACGAGTCCAGGTTTCCTCGGCAGCTGTTCTTTGGAGAGCTGGTGCATGGCAACCGCAGCCAAGGTCGACCAAAGAAGAGTTACAAGGACAACCTCAAGTCCAATCTGAAGTTGGCAGACTTGCCTCCGATGTACCTTGAGAGAGCTGTGGCAAACAGATCCAGCTTGTACACCCTGATCAGAAAGGCAGCTACTAACTTCGAGAGACAACCATGAGAGAATATGAATAAAGAACCCAACATTACCTGGTATGGTAATGGGTTACCAGGTATGCCCATGCATATTTCAACAAGGCAGTTCAAACAACATCCGGCACTAGTTACAAAGGCATGGCTACAGTATGAGAGGGTGCAGGTGCTGGACTGGACAATAGAGAATGTGTGGTGAATTATGAAAGGAAAAAGCAACATCAAATACTGTTGCACACCTTAAAAACTGTTTCCAGGAAGAGTGGGACAAAATATTATCTGAAACCTTTCATCACTTGGTGTCTTCAGTCTCTAAATATTTTATGAGTATTGTGAGAAGGAATGACAACATTATGAAGTGGTAAATTAGTTACCATTGCAATTTTTTTTTAATGGAAAAGAGTTTGCATGGACAAAATAGTCACACACACACAGTCATCAAAGAATGTGCTATTACATTATTTGCATGTCAGTTTTTTAAAAATACATAATTCTCTAAAATTTTAATTTCTGTTTTAACACACTGTCCCACATCTAGTGGTACTGCACCTATCCTTTCATCAGATTGGACGGCACTACTTACTGAAAAGTCACCAATTTTAAGTCGCTGGGCAGAGCTTTTCAATAGTTTTCTCAACCGTCCATCATCAAAAGAAGCACTTGGGGCAAATATACCTGCAGCACATTCAAAAGAGCTTGCTGTTCCAGGATAGGATTACTTTCTCAACGCTCAACGGACTCGACGCTAAACTTTGCAGGGTACTCATGCGTCACCTTCGAAGTAAGACTCCCTCACCTCCACCACTTGGCAGGAGAGGTTATGTATTCACCATTATCTGTATCTTTGTTTGTTAGTTTGACATTTGACTGTTAGCAGAATTACCCAAAAACTACTGAACTGTTTTTTTTTTTTTTGTTTTTTTTTTTTGGTGGCAGGATAGAGTATGGGCTTTGCAAGAAGCTGTAACAGCCAATCTGGATCACGATCTGTATCCAAAAATGTATCAAAAGCTTTTATTTAAGGCTTGATTAACAAGCATTTATTAAAGAATTTTTTTCTGTTAGCATGATTAGGCAAAAACTACTGATCTGATTTTCATCAAACTTGGTGGAGGGGTCGGGCCTGAAAAAAAAAATAAAAATCTTGAAAAATCCTTATCTTTAACATTGGGCAAAATTTTCATTCAAGACATTTACTTGCAACTATGCCATGTTGTAATAATCCATGTGTGCTTGTGACAGAGCTACCTTGTACTCCATAAATGCCAATCTAGTTTTTCTGTTTTTCAGGAGAATATGTAAAATGAAGTTACACAGCATAGCCGTGTTAGTTTAAGTTACACAACAGTATTGTAAGTATTGTACCGTATTTTTCACAGCTCTTTTAGGGTCATATATAAAATCCACTGTGTGTCTGTCCGATATAGAATCGAACGTGTCAATATCTTAAAACTTTATGCAGTTTAATCCCGGGAAGTATATGAGCGTACATATTTTCCTCTACGAAGCATGTGTGAAAATTTTACATTTTCGATGCGTATCGCCTTCCAGCCAACACTCGCTTATACAAAAGCCTTATAGATGAAGACAATGGTGACATCTAGAGGCAGTAGGTGGAATAAGCTAATCAACTATTATTAAGCATCATACAGAATTTTAAACTTGGCTGTAGGTTTTGCTTACACAATAAATGTTCATGGTTAAATTAAAAAAGTTGTTCATGGTTAAATCTTGGATTCCAAGCATTGTAACACTGTGTAAAATGTAAACAATATAACATAAAAATAACATCAAAAATTAATAGTGGAACGTTTAATTTTTTATGAAAAATATTTGTTGATTTTGAATTTGATGGCAGTAACACTGTTCTATGTTCTGATAAAGCAAAAATTGTTCTCTTTATTATTAAACAATGATCTCACATATACTCTCAAAGAGTTAATTGTACTCTGCAAATTTGACTGTGTTGGTTTGGTGTAAAAGAATGATGGCTATAAGTAAAAGAACGGATTCCAGCTGGCCCTGCGATGGCCTGGCGAGCTGTCCAGGGTGTACTCTGCCCTCGCCCAGAGTTGGGAGATGGGTCCCAGCCACCCTGCGACCCTAATTAGAAAATTAATGAATGATTTCAGCTGTTGAGGGTTCTGTGGGTTTTTTTCCTCCTTCTTATCAGAGTATATGGCATCATTTTAAATAAAAAAAGAAAAAAAAAACTGTCTGCCTCCACCAGGAAACTACAAGTGGATGTTACACTCCATCTAGTACAAAGGAGAAATCCAAAATGACTGTTTTAAAATCATTTTGGGTTAGAGAGGGACATCTACCCTACTTTAATAACCCTAGGGTACCGCATCTGGCCGTGGTGGATGTCACTTGATATCTGTCTTATTAAGATATTTATCAGCCATTTTGTTAATTGCCAGTGTTATTTAAAATCAGTCAAAATATGGGGTAGGGGAAAGTAAATTCTCTGTCCTACCATTATGATTCAACACAGAATTATGTATTACCACTAAAAATGAAGAGAATTGTATCAACTACAAGCGGAATTAAGGAAAAATCTGATTGGTCAAATTTCAAGGTCACCAGATGTCAAATTGTGACATAATATTGCCTATAATCTGTTGTCATAATCTGAAGTTATAAAATTCATATAAAAACCATGAATAAAGCCCCAAGACTTTTATCAGCTAATTCTGACAGAGGGCGTTCATGGGCAGTTTTTTGTAAAGAGGCTTTGAGAAATTTTGAGTATTAACCCCCTGGTGGTCACATGAAATACTATCAAAAATTTGACAATTGGCAAAATGCAATGTTCAAAGAGGTTAAAGTTAATATAGCAAATCCCTGGCATAAAACCCATGAAAATGATGTATAAATGTCAGTTCTGTCTGAAAAAATAACCCAATCAGAATTAACCCTTTGCCAGCCAAATTATTAACCCATTGGCAACCATATGATGAAACACTTGCCTCATGCTACCATACCTTGTCTAGTAGAACATTTATATCTAATATAGGGATTTTGGCACATTCCACCACATTCACATCCAACAGACACATCTAGAGAGACAGGCACTAATTCTCCACCAATGGATTTCCAACCACAGCTTGTTGGGGAGGGAAGCTTTTGAGAAGCCTCCAGAGACTGCCTCCACACCATGCTTTGAAACATGTTTACGGAGGGCATCTTGTGTTGGTGACAGGCTGTTCAGTGATGTTTTTTGCTTTTACAAACATATTCAAACTATCTTGGTTCAATGAATCACACTGTCTGTGGGAATACAGATGACACATATTTCTCCGCTGCAGTCAGTGTTTCCTCGCATATGCTGTCACCATTTTCGCCAAGGCCTTTGAGCAGGTCTGCATTTGCTTTGAACACTTTACGCGCTGTCTTTTTTCCCTCTTCTGGCAAACTAACAAGATCAGCCTTGTTTTTAGGATACTGTTTTAGAACAGTTTCCAATTGTTGGGATGTTTGACATTGCCAATGTCAATCACCCGCCTGATAGGTAGCAAAGGTCTTTTTGACCTGGTGCCAGATTTTATTGACTCTTCCTGATATCTGTTGAACAGGACATTTATCCTTGTGCATGAAGAACTGAAATGATCCATCATATTTTGGACAAAGATTTTCCAAGCTCACCAAAGCTTGAATCAGTGCAGGTGCATCCTCCACCACATACTTTGCCAAGGGACTTTTTGGCAGCTTTTTAAGCACTGCTAATGTCCTTAATGAGGATGTCTTGGAGATCCGACTTTTCAGTTTAATGTACATTTCCACTAGATTCACACAGGAAAGGGACTTTTTGACAGTTCATGCTTCAGAGTTTTGGCTAGATTGACGTCCCGTCCACTGTCCCCAGAAACAAGCAATCTCCTAAACAGATCTGTCTGCCTGGACCACTTTTTTGACCCCGACCATATGTCCAAGTTAACACAAACATCGTTGGCTGAACATAGAATCATGCGTCTTCCAATGTCACCTCACTCCCATGACCTGAACTCCATTGAAAAGGTGCATGATAAAAGTGAACAGTCACTGAGCAAGTGTAGGGATCTGAGTAACTTTGACAAGTGCCACAATATGATGGCTAAACAACTGGATTTCCAAAACAGCAGGTCTTGTAGGTGTTCCTGGTATACAGTGGCCTACCAAAGATGGATGGTACACTAAGTTCCTACCAAAGATGGTCCAATGAAGGATAACCAGTAAACTGGCAAGAGAGTCATGGGTGCCCAAGGCTCACTGATGCATGTGGGGAGCAAAGGTTAGTAAGTCTGGTCTGATCCCAGAGATGATCACCTGTAGCAGAAACTGCTGCATCAGTTAGTATAGAGAGGGACTAGAAACCCACAATGTGGAGGCCCAATGACGCTACTCTCACTGGTGTTCTAGCTGACATGACATGTTGGGACATGCACTGGTGAACACAGATTCTGGTGATGACCGAGCTGCACACTTTTTTCTGTCACAACTAGAACCAGTATAGAGAGAATATACTGTCCCAGGTCCAAATAAAATGGAACCCCAAGAGCTGAATTTGGACAATATTTTGGGTAGGTTCACAGGTGTTGTTAGCAAGCTAAATAGCGGTAGGAGCGCTACTGTCACAGTCTCCTTGCATCTTCCCCTGTGTATGGTGCTGCTTGAGTTGCATTTGCCCCACTTCTGGGTTCAAATGCCAAATAGAACTACAGCACCTCTACACTTCTCAGATGGCTTGGTGGGCAACACAAAACCATCCACAATGAGCCACAAATGTGCCTACAGTTAGTAGCTCATTAAAGGACCACATAAACCTACTCTCACACAAAGCACAAAAATGCATGGATTTTTTTAATGCACTTTACTCACCTTTTTATGGACATTTCATGTGTTCATATATTTCTCCCCTTAGTTCTCATTATGTCATCCAGTGTGTTCTAGTTCTCGTGTGTGCCCAATGCTCCTTTGTTTTTCTTATTTCATTTCTGTTTGTGTTATGGATATGCCTGCCTGGCCAGCAAATGAAGCTTTTTCTTTCTGCACCCTTGATTCCATTCATCCATCCATCCATCCATCACTCCAGCCACACAGGGGCATGACAGTATAATCCACCTTTACCAGGAGGCAGCGGAACACACCCGGATAACCTCCCTCTCCCAGCACAAGCCACGCCCAGTGATAAGGGGCTATGCTATTTGATTCGAATCGAATATAAATTGCTACTTTTAACCTATAAAGCACTTAATGGTCCTGCACCACATTATCTTAGCGAACTCCTTGTTGTTTATGATCCAGCTCGCCCACTTAGATCAAAAGGTGCAGGCTGCT
>JBCNYH010000026.1:16448127-16465530 GCA_039654325.1 Tandanus tandanus
ACACACACACACACACACACACACACACACACACACACACACACACACACACACACACACACACACACAAGATGAAATGATCTATTTTTCCAATGTGCCTGAGCTACAATTACTGCAGCTGTAACTTCCGATGAGGGAAAGTTGAGAGAATTTCATGTGTAGGAAGTCATTACAGAAACTATCTTATACCACAATAAAGACCATTTCGAACAAACATTAACTACACTACACACACAGCAACAACAACAGCTGCATTCATTCCCTTGTGTGTTTATTCTGGTGTGTGTGTCTCTGTGAGACCCTGAAGCAGTTACTGCTGAAAAGCAAAACTGAAATGTATAAATGCCACTCGAGTCAAGTCGAGTTCGTTCACCTGCTTCCCACCTTTTCACTACCCAAAACCTGCATTTCGCACCTGTGCCGAAACCCAGGAAGTAAAGCTGATTCGCTGTCATGGATTCCTCACCCATAACAGAGCTTATCCATGCCCTTGCCAGTGTTTTCTAGATCAAGCATCAAGCCGTCATCACAGTGTGCACAGAGCAGGAACGGCAGTTCCAGGTGCTGTTCCAGGCCCAGGGGGAGGAGTGACAAGTACTATAGAGACGATTATAATTATGGGTTTGCAGGATGACTTCAATGCCTTCATAAAATTCTTTGATCATGCTGTTAAGGTGTGGGGATGACCAAGCTTGTGGTGGGCAATCTGTTTTTTGCCTCTATTGTCAGGGAAGCCCAGTTTTGGACCAGCAGCTCCCTGTCAACATCCTACTGGAGTACCAGGACCTAAAGTGGGCAATCCTGCAACAGGTTAGCCACACCCAAGTACAACATTATTGGAAGTTGTTTGGCCCAGTGTACTAGCACTGAAGGAAGCCTAGGAACTTCGAGGACCAATGCCCCCGCCTCAATCACATGGCATTGGTCCTAGAAGTTCCTATGCTTACCATGTATCCAGGATGCACCCCTGGAACACTGGAACCCAAGCCTGGGTCAAGGAGAGATATTTGGTACAGCACTCCAGCTGAAGGTGAGGTGTGTGCATGGGGATCCCTTAGTGTCTGTCATTGTTCAATGCTTGAATTGTACTGTGGGGAAAGTCAGCTAGTTCTTATTCACTAATGGGTCCTTTCTAACCCATCCACTAATTCTGGGGACAAATTGGCCAGGTTGTTGGTTGGCTCCCATAGTAGTGGAGCATGGGAGTAACCAGCAGTGCTCTGACTGGGGAGGTGGTGCTAGGGCCATTAGCAGTGATTCATTGGGAGACCCAAAGTATGGGGAGGACTCTTGCCCTATACATGTTGTAGGGATACTCCTCTTTGATTTCCTGCTAGAGCACCGTGAAACCCTGAATCATGCCTTTGAACAAGTGATAGTAATTAGTGGTCAAAATATCTAGCCAAATGTTGCACTCTCCTACCGATTTATTTTTTTAAATAAAAGAGCCATAGGGAGATTCTTTTGTATGTGGCTTATCATAATCCTGTAGTTGGGCATTTTGTGTAGGATAAAACTCTAAACCATCTGATAAGTCTTTTCTACTGACAGGGACTTTGCGTCAAATGTTTGTAAATGGTGTGCTACATGTCCTGAATATCACCTGGAAAATTAACCAGTTTCCCCAAAAGTGCTATTGTGAAGTCTCCCACTCATTGAGGTCACTTTTAAAATAACTGCTAAAGACCTCATTTGGAGATTAGTCTGGAATACATGTCTGGATACCCAAAAGCCATGCCTCTGATTGCTGTTGACATTCAACAGCATACAATGGTACTTTTCTGTGTTATCTGCTGAGCTGGGGTTCTGAAAACAGATTGCAACTGAGTAGGGTACTCCTTTTATATCACACATTTAAAAATTTTTTAATGATTACTAGGAATTCATTTATATCAATGTTTATGATATGCAGATAGAGAGAATGTCAAATGGATTAATCAAAAAACATGATTCCTAAGACTGGTTATGATGATGTGCAGAGTTGAGATAGGTAGCTCAAACCCTTATTATTTGCAGTATGATAGGTCCTGCAAGCCTCCACAGGGTTCTCCCCATTTAAACTACAGTATTTTATGGGCTTGGTCTCGTGGTGTTGTAGACATCATTAAAGAAAATTGGGAGGAGGTACATTCCAACAGCAAAATGGAAGTGCAGGATGTTATTGATCTGAGAGCAAAACTGTACACAATGGAGTAGTTAACAAAGGACCATTGGCTACAGGCCATTCTCAGCTGTATAATGGGGGTCTTAGTGACAGCACCTTTCACAGGGAGATAAACAGGGAGACTGTGTTACTATTCAATTCAGGGTTTTTTTTTTTGGTACATTGTCATTGACATTGTCGCAAAGCAGCTTTACATAGTAAAAGTAATTAAAAAGGAATTTAAACATTTTTCTACAACCCCTGCACACAAGCCCACAGCGACAGTGGCAAGGAAAAACTCCCTCAGTTGACACAAGGGAGGAACCAGGCTCAAAAGGGAAACCCATCCCCATTTAGGTGAAACCATAAAAATACAAACCATATAAGAGAAACTTCATTACAGTCCAACATGTAGTCCGGTTGGTTATACCACAACTGTAAGTCCTAATTGTAGCAAAAGAGTTTATATCACCAGAAGTGAAAAACTATCAACATTAAGTTTTAAATTGCTCTCCAAATGGGGCTCTTTGGGGTAACATGGCAAGTTGCAGGTGAGGTGGCACAAACAGATAAAGGCAAGTCATGGCAGAAATACTAGATTGATCCACTTAAACCATAGAAAGGGGTGGTTGCTTTGGTGGTGGTTGTTTCAGAGAGGAAGGAGGAGGAATAAAAGTTAGAATTATATAAATGGCAGTTTAATCCCCTCCCCTGGTTACTTGGGGAAACCATCTCTCGACACCAAAAGTTGCTAATACCCATGCTGTACGTCAGCTACAAGCTCTAAATGTCCGAAACAGCCTGTACAGCATCATTGAGAAATAGTACCTACCCATTAAGTGGGTGGTCCTCACCCTCTCTTACTCCGTTCACCCTCTGTGCAGACCATGTGCTGTTTCAGTGTAAGAAAGCCAATGCGCAAATCACTCAGTGGTATCTGGTACTTCAGCTGTTTAAGTAATTAAAAAAAGATCAGCTGTCATCCACTAGAAAAATAAAGAATTTAATAGAAGCTCTGTAGAATGAGTTGGAGACCATTAATTTATTTATCTTCCTCTACATCTTCATCTTCTTCCACTTGATCCGGGGTTGGGCTGCAGGGGCAGCAGCCTAAGCAGTGAGGTCCAGACGTCCCTCTCCGCAGCCACTTCCTCCAGCTCTTCCGGGAGGATGCCAAGGCGTTCCCAGACCAGCTGAGAGACGTAGTCCACCACACCAGGGAGGCGTTGGGAGGCATTCAAATCAGATGTCTGAGCCACCTCTACTAGCTCCTCTAGAACTTCTCACCCTATCTCTAAGGGAGAGCCCTGCCACCCTGCGAAGGAAGCTCATTTCAGCTGCTTGTATTCACAATCTAATTCATTTATTCATCCATTTATTCATTCATTTATTAATTTGTTGAGCCGCTTGATCCTGCCAGCATTGTGGTGAGGCTGAAGTCTATCTCAGCCATCTCTTGGTTAAGGTACGGTACTTCCTGAGCAGCCCACCAGTCCATCACAGGGTCAATACATACAACCATTCACAATCACACCTAGGGGCAATTTGGAACAGTCTAATGTACAAACTGGACTACCCAGAGGAAACCCACATGGTGAGAACATGCAAACTCCACACAGAAACACCCTCGCTAAGCTCGGGACCATCTTGGTGTGAGGTGAGGTGAGGTGGGAATATCACAATTTTACAATTCGTGTACTTGTATTGCTTTTTTTTTTACTAATATCTGCTCAATATTTAATGTGGTTATATATTTCATAATTTGGTAAAATGTTTTGTAAAATATACCCTTAAAATCCTGTATGTTTATACTCTACATGTACACCATATACTGCTAATTTACTGCATGTATACCTTTTATATAATTTGATTAGGATCACCTTATTTAATTTCAGCAATACTTGACTCAGTCTCAGATTCAGCTGAGACTCGTGATGGTACTGTGATATTGTTCTGAATGTCGTTTAATTTTTCCCAGAGGTTTTCAGTAGATGTAGAGCCCACTGTGCTCTAAACGAGCAGTTCAATAAAAACACTGTTTGTAAGAGAGAAGTATGGGTTATTAAGTTTCATAAATCTTAAGGGTGTAAATGTGAAGAGTCGACATGAACAAGCAGTTCACATTACAGGAATTAACTCTGATAATAATTTACACAGAACTGAAATCACACTGCTAATAAAATCCATTCAGAAATATCAGCTTCCGTAATAAATATATGTGACCCGCTCCAGCATAATATGGATTAAGTCTCAAGGTCGTATTTTGAGTAAAAGCCAAAGTAAGTCGAAAATGGCTTACCTGGACGAAAATGCGATATGGCCAAAAATACATTATATAATACATCCAAAGCATTATCTTTGACATGACCAAGTTCAAATATCAATAAATGCAATCTATCCATGCTAAAATGCCTGTTTAAGAAAGGGTTCCATGTCCAAATTGTTGTAAAACAATAGAAATATCCACTTAATTTACTGATTTTCAAATCGCTTTTGCCTGTGATGGCCTGGCAAGCTGTCCAGGGTGTACTTTGCCCTCGCCCTCTCAGAGTCGGCTGAGATGAAAGCATGCCTCCTCGCAACTCTAATTAGGATTTGTTCAGAAAATGAATGATTAAAATCGCTTTTGTGATTGCTCACGGTATTTCCTTATTATCCATATTCGCTACCAGAATATTCTACATACTTACAGAATCCCAGAAGGATTCCCCCAATCATATAACAGTAAACCAATGAGTATGTCTAATAGAGAATTTTGGTGTTTGATGGTGAATGTTGGTGTTTGATGGTGAATGTTGGTGTTTGATGGTGAATGTTGGTGTTTGGTGGAGAATTTGGGTGTTTGATGGTGAATGTTGGTGTTTAATGGAGAATTTGGGTGTTTCATGGAGAATGTGGGTGTTTGATGGTGAATGTTGGCGTTTGATGGAGAATGTTGGAATGTGATGGTGAATGTTGATGTTTGATGGAGAATGTTGGAATGTGATGGTGAACATTGGCATTTAATGGTGAATGTTGGCATTTGATGGTGAATGTTGATGTTTCATGGTGAATGTCGGTTTTTGATGGTGAATGTTGGTGTTTGATGGAGACTGTTGGTGTTTTATGGTGAGTGTTGGCGTTTGATGGTAAATGTTGGTGTATGATGGTGAGTGTTGTTCTTTGATGGAGAATACTAGTGTTTGATCGTTAATGTTGGTGTTTGATGGAGAATGTGGGTGTTTGATGGTGAATGTTGGTGTTTAATGGTGAATGTTGGCGTTTGATGGAGAATGTTGGTGTTTGATGGTGAATGTTGGCGTTTGATGGTGTCATGATCTGAACTATTTTTGGCCACTAGGGGCCCTCAGTCAGCAAGTTTGTGGCATGTCACATGTCTAGTGCTACCCTGTCTTATTGGTAATTACGTTCACCTGAGCCTCGTTGCCTTTCCTTTATAAGCTGTGTGTTTTTTTGCATTCATGGTTCAGTCTTGAGTTCTCTTGAGGTCTGTGACACAACCCTATCTCGAAGTACATTTTGAATCTTTTGCATTACATTGTTTTGCCTGTTTTCTCTCCCTGCTAAGAACTCTGCCCTTGCTGGGGTTTTTTGGACTTCTTCCTCTTTTGTTTTCTTTTTGGATTTTTTGTTGTATGGACTGACTCCCTGGTTTATGACTTCTTGCTTCAGTACCATTCTGATTTTTGCTTGCTGTTTTTTGATTACATCTGCCTGGATTACCATTCTGATTTTTGCCTGCTGTTTTTGATTACATCTGCCTGGATTACCATTCTGATTTTTGCCTGCTGTTTTTGATTACATCTGCCTGGATTCTCAGTAAAGATCCTTATTACCCATTTATCTCTGTGCCCTCTTCTCTACACTCTGCATCTGAGTCCACACACTCTTCCTGGTAGCCTGAAGGAGTGATTCCTGCCTGTCACGCAGGAGACATGGGTTAGATTCCTGGTCGATCATTACAGCAAGACTGAACCATGGAAGACTCAGCAGAGCAAAGAGATCCCCAGCCTCCTCAGACTGCTCGGTCGGAAGATCTGTCTGTCACCTTGAACCAGATTTTTGCAGCAATCGCCAGTCATGATGCTTCTGTGAGTCGTCATGAACATCGCTTCCTCTCTCATGAAGCCGCCTACAGTAGACATGAGCAGACTCTTCAAGAGATCAAACAAACCCTGAGTGCTCTACTTGCTCTCCAGCCATCACTCCCTAATGCCCCCTCTTCTCCACCCCTCTGCATCAGTGCACTCTGTCTCTGAGCCTAGACTCCCTGCTCCCGAGATTGCCGTGCTTTCCTGACCCAATGTTCATTAACGTTTGAGCTTCAGGCCTCCATCTTCCCAACCGATCAGTCTCGAATAGCCTATATTATCACCCTTCTGACTGGGAAGGCCCGAGCATAGGCTACTGCTGTCTGGGAACAGCAGGGAAATTCTTGCAATAATTACAAGAGTTTCACTGAGGAGATGCGTCGGGTATTTGACCATCCAGTAGGGGGCAGAGATGCTGCTAATATGCTGTTCCAGCTACGTCAAGGCACTTCTAGTGTTGCTGAATACGCCATCAATTTCCGGACCTTGGCAGCGGAATGTGGGTGGAACATGGAAGCATTGATGGCAGCCTTTCAACATGGCCTCTCAAGCGCAATCAAGGATGAGCTTGCTGCTAAAGAACCAGCCCAAGACTTGGAATCCTTGATTGATCAGACTATTCATCTGGACAACAGATTGAGAGAAAGGAGGCGAGAGAGTCGATCCAGTCCCCTTCCCAGCTCACCTGCTCAATCATGGTCTCAAGAACCTCCGAAATTACCTCCTGGCCTTGAAGAACCCATGCAGTTGGGCAGAACCCGCCTCTCGCAGGATGAGCATAACCGTTGGATGAGGGAGAAGTGTTGTTTATACTGTGGGAGACCAAACCACTTTTGTTCGTCATGCCCGGAGCTTGCAGGAAACGCACAAACCCGTCCAGGAGGGGGAGAACTGTGACGGGAATAACCTCTACCCCCATGTCTTCAGTCCCATGTTTCCAAGTCCCTGTCAAGATTTCCTGGCAAAACCAACAATACCATCCCTTGCAGGCCCTTATAGACTCTGGTGATACTGGGAACTTCATGCACTTCACCTTAGCCAGTCATCTTCACCTTCCCATAGTTGACTTGGACCATTCTCTCTATATATCTGGTCTAGATGGAAGACCCTTAGGTAATGGCACTGTTGATCATGTTACTGGTCCCGTCCTCATGACCATTGGGGAGAACCATCAGGAGAGGATCCAGTTCAACCTTATTCGATCCCCTGAGTTCCCCGTAGTACTTGGGTTCCCTTGGTTGTCCCACCACAGTCCTCACATCAATTGGTCCTCTGGGGCTGTGGTAGAATGGGGTCCCAGTTGTAAATCTTCCTGTCTCCTCTCCAAAGCTAGACCCTCTGTCCTGATGTCCCCAAGTCCTCTCGAGTTGTCCCGGGTCCCTGTTGTGTACCATGATTTATGTGAGATTTTTTGCAAGAAGAGGGCCACCTCACTGCCTCCTCATAGACCATATGATTGTGCTATCGACCTCCTTCCTGGCACTTTTCCCCCACGTGGAAGAATCTTCTCCCTCTCACCTGCAGAGGTTCGAGCTATGGAGGAGTATATCCAGAGTTCATTAGAGGCTGGAATCATTCGTCCCTCTTCTTCCCCTGCTGGAGCTGGGTTCTTTTTTGTTGGGAAAAAGGACGGTGGACTGAGGTCCTGCATTGATTATCGTGGGTTAAATAAAATAACAGTAAGGAACCATTACCCTCTGCCTTTGATGTATTCAGCCTTTGAGTTGCTTCAAGGAGCAACCATCTTCACCAAATTGGACCTCCGTAATGCTTACCACTTGGTTTGGATACGAGAGGGAGATGAGTGGAAAACGGCCTTCAATACACCCACAGGCCACTATGAATACTTAGTCATGCCATTCGGGTTAACTAACGCTCCAGCTGTCTTTCAGGCACTCATTAATGATGTCTTGAGAGATATGCTAAATCTACATGTTTTTGTTTACCTCGATGATATCTTGGTGTTTTCTAAGTCTTTTCATGAGCATGTCCATCATGTGAGAGCTGTTCTCCAGCGGCTGCTTAATAACAACTTATTTGTAAAGCCAGAGAAATGCGAATTCCATGTGTCCACAGTCTCCTTCTTGGGGTTCATCCTGTCTAGTGGTACCCTTGTTATGGATCCGAAGAAGACGGAAGCTGTCCAGGACTGGCCGCAACCCACCTCTGTAAAGGAAGTTCAATGCTTCCTCGGATTCGCCAATTTTTATAGGAAATTTATCCGTGGTTTCAGCGATGTTGCTGCCCCATTGACCAACCTCACTAAAACTAAATCAGGTCCTTTTGTCTGGCCCCCAGAAGCAAAGTGTGCGTTCCAGGAATTAAAGTGGAGGTTTACCTCAGCCCCTATCCTTACCTTACCTGATGCTTCTCTTCCTTTTTTTGTTGAGGTAGATGCTTCTGATGTGGCAGTGGGTGCAGTTCTCTCCCAGAGTCTTTCTGATGGCAAGCTCTGCATTCTTCTCTGCTCGTCTCTCTCCTGCGGAAAGAAATTATGATGTGGGGGATAGAGAGCTTCTGGCTATCAATATGGCTTTGGAAGAATGGCGCCATTGGCTCGAGGGTGCTCAACAACCCTTCATTGTATGGACTGACCACAAGAACCTGGAGTATGTACAGAAGGCCAAGTGTCTGAATCCCAGGCAAGCAAGGTGGGCTTTATTTTTTAATCGTTTTGATTTTGTGTTGTCTTACCACCCTGGTACTAAGAACCAGAAGCCAGATGCCCTGTCTAGACTGTTTCAGAAGGAGGAGAGTGGGGGAGCTCCAGAATCCATCCTGCCAGCCTCTAAAATTGTGGCTCCTGTACGCTGGGGAATCGAGATGGTGGAGCGGCAAGCCCAGCAGAGGGAATCGGATCCTGGTAATGGCCCTCCAGACAAACTCTTTGTTCCCACGTCTGCATGCTCCCAGGTTCTCCAATGGGGACATTCTTCATGTCTGACTAACCATCCAGGTACAGGCAGGACACTGGAATTTATTAAGAGTAGATTCTGGTGGCCAAGAATGAATATGGATGTCAAGTCTTTTGTTACTGCTTGCCTAGTTTGTGCTCAGAACAAATCTCCCCGCACTGCCCCTCAAGGTCTCCTTCACCCCCTACCTATACCCAAATGACCCTGGTCTCACATTTCTATGGATTTCATTACAGGCCTTCCCCCTTCGCAAGGAAACACTGTCATTTTGGTCATTGTGGACCGGTTTTCTAAAACCTGCTGTTTTATTCCTTTAACCAAACTTCCCTCTGCTAATGAAACTGCTGAAATTGTGTGTCAACATGTTTTCATGGTTTCTGGCCTTCCACTACATGTTGTCTCAGATCGAGGCCCACAATTCACTTCATGCTTCTGGAGGTCCTTCTGTAAGCTAATTGGTGCCATGGTCAGTCTCATTTCCGGCTTCCATCCAGAATCTAATGGTCAGACAGAGAGGGTTCATCAAGACCTGGAGACAGCCCTCCGATGCCTTGCCTCCACCAACCCCTCATCATGGAGCAGGTATGTGATCTGAGAAGCGTACGCTCATAACACCCTGTGTTGTTCCTCTACAGGCCTTTCTCCTTTCGAGTGTCAGTTTGGGTTTCAACCCCCGCTGTTCATGGAGCAAGAGATGGAAGTCGGGGTTCCTGCAGCTCAGGACTTCGTCCGAAGGTGCAGGCGTGTCTGGCGCAAAGTCCGATCTACCCTACAGAGATCCTCGCAACAATATCAATGCCAGGCCAATCGTCGACGCAGAGCTGCACCACTTCTCCGACCTGGGCAAAGAGTCTGGCTGTCCACTCGAGACCTTCCCTTGCGAGTGGAGTCTCGCAAATTGGCTCCACGGTTTGTGGGGCCTTTCAAGGTCCTGAGAAGAGTTAATCCCATCTCTTACCGCCTTCAACTTCCCCCAACTATGCAGATTAATCCCACTTTTCATGTTTCCCGCCTGCGCCCAGTTACTACGAGCCTACTGGCTCCGGCAACTAGGCCCCGTCCGCCTCCCAGGATCATCAATGGGGAGCAATCCTTTTCAGTTTGTCGTCTCCTGGATTCTCGTCGTGTTAGAGGCGGGCTGCAGTATTTAGTAGACTGGGAAGGGTATGGCCCGGAGGAGAGGTCCTGGGTCCCCTCTCGGGACATACTTGACCCTCATCTGATTGAGGACTCCTACAAGAGACATCCCAATCATCCCAGTAGGAACGTCAGGAGACGTTCATAGGGAGGGGGGTCCTGTCATGATCTGAACTGTTATACTTTTGGCCACTAGGGGGCCCTCAGTCAGCAAGTGTGTGGCATGTTACATGTCTAGAGCTACCCTGTCTTATTGGTAATTACATTCATCTGAGCCTCGTTGCCTTTCCTTTATAAGCTGTGTGTTTTTTTTGTATTCATTGTTCAGTCTTGAGTTCTCTTGAGGTCTGTGACACAACCCTATCTCGCAAGTACATTTTGAGTCTTTTGCATTACATTGTTTTGCCTGTTTTTTCTCTCCCTGCAAAGAACTCTGCCCTTGCTGGGTTTTTTTTTTTTGTGACTTCTTCCTCTTTTGACTGACTCCCTGATTTATGACTTCTTGCTTCAGTACCATTCTGATTTTTGCTTGCTGTTTTTGATTACCTCTGCCTGGATTCTCATTAAAGATCCTTATTACCCGTTTATCTCTGTGCCCTCTTCTCTACACTCTGCATCTGAGTCCACACACTCTTCCTGGTAGCCTAGAGGATTGATTCCTGCCTGTCACGCAGTGGACCCGGGTTCGATTCCTGGTCGATCATTACACCCTATACACGCTCTGGTACAGAAGAAACACAGAACTCTCACTCAATCAGTTATTTGCCACACTGCTTAATCCAAGGGTCCCGGAGAAGCTAGCGTCTGTCAACTGACTCTGGTGAAGACAGAGTACACCCTGTACAGCTTGCCAGAAAATTGCATGGCCAACACACACACAACCATTTACACTCACAATTGTGGGCAATTTGAAACAACCAGCTTTTAGCTGTAAGCACAGGAAGATCATGCAAACTCCCCACAAAAACACCCGAGCCTTGAACCCAGGATATTCTTGCTGTGAGGCAGACGTACTAACCACCACGCCGCTACCAAGGCGCCCCAAAACATAACACTGCATCACCAATTAACATTGTTCAAAGGCCTCATGGAGTGTTCATCTTCAATTGGAATTTATATTTCATTTAATGTTTCATTTATTTGACAGGTTGGTAATGTACTCAAGAACAGCACAGCTATAATCACTACAACATGTACCCAATGCATGGATTCACTCAGGAGATTCATGTGCATATGTCATCGACAAAAAAAGCTGAACATTTCCGAGTGCTGTATTCGTTGTTTTTTCCTCTGCCTGGTCAAATTCAGATATACAGTATTTACTCAGTCTTGCAACTTTTATGTAGTAAAACTGTTATAATTTCATTAAGTATATACTTAAAAGACTATAAACAAACAGAAAGCAATCAGCTTCAATCAAAAATTTGTATATTTGTTTTTAAAGAAAAAATAAGATAAAAAAAACAAATATACAAAACAATGTTGGATATTGATGATTGAAGCCCATTGCTTTCTGTTTGTTTATAGTCCTTTAAGTATATATGTTATGTCGTAACCTCGGATTTGTTTGCAGCTGTGTTCATAGATTGCTAAATCAAATTGTCTTCGTGAATTGAAAATGCATACTCTAATTTGCATAAGTGAACACCTTCTAAATCCCCATTGGGCATGTGTGCACAGAAATATTCATGAAGACGAAAACCTGACCTGTGGCATCCTGACAGAGAATCAGAAGATACCATTTTGTTTAATTCATGTTTGTTAGAAATTTACTCTTGCATCAAAATAAAAGCAGTAACTGAAAAACAGTGGCTCCTCTGCTCTTTTGGTGATCTGCTATGAAATGCTTAGCTTGTACTTTACCTTAAGACATTTGCTTTGCAGCAATAACCAAATATTGTAGGGGTAAATAAGTAAAACACCAAAAAACAAAGGATCACATGGATAGATTCCAATTGTTAAAATTTATGTACACATTGCTCGCCTGGGCCAAAATCTACCGTAGCGAAATCAGTAGATTTATACTCTCCAGGACTTGCGGGAGGATGCAGCTGATGCTTGTGATATTGGTCTCCAAGCTCTATCTTAAGTGTCCCTGGTCAAAAAGCCTAGGGAAGACAGTACCTGAACATGTGGTGGTACCGGGTCGGAGCATTGGGTATGGGTCCGCAGTATGGGTGTTTTACAGGTCCATGAGAAAAGGTCTTTGTAGCCAAAAGTTATAAATCCACAGGGGATTTGAAGGTACATTGCATGAGATGTCATTTTTATTTTCTCCTAAGACTAAATATGACAGACCTGAAAGAAATGGTCTACGATCAACCTGTAAATATTTATCAAGCATTAAATTAGCCAATGAACATAATTGCTACATCATGAAGTGATATTTATTTGCATGATGGTAAGATAATGAAAATAATTACCAAAAAAAGTTTAATATTAAAAAATTTATCTGACATCATATTATAAATCAGAAAAAAAAATGAAAAGAAGGGAAATCGTAGTGATTTTGCAACATCACTTCAGCACCGATATGTGTGTGTAAGAGTGCTCTTTTGAGTTCATAGATTCTGTTCGTAGCTAACAACAAATCTCAGATAAGAAAATATTTGGAAATGCAAGTTCATAAGTGAGAGTTAAGAACAAATTTCTTCATAAGAATGGTTGGTGAATGAAGCCCAGTGTTCTGAAAAATCAGTCGTGCTAGCACTTTTACAGTAGTCTTCTTAGCCAGCAAGTAAGTGAGAGGTTTAAAGAAACTTGCCCCCACCCTCACCCCACCCCTTTCACCAATCAGGAAAACCACAAAGGCATGCTTAAATAGATGGAGTTCATAATTGTCATGGCTTCATTAAATTTAAAATTTATTTTGTATGCAAAAAGAACAATTTCAGAATACTCTCCAAGATAAACAGATTATACAATCGAAATTAGGTTTTGCTTTTGGTTGCAATATCCTGTAGCCACAACAACCTTTTTTTCAGAAATGAAAGAAGACCACTGCTTTAAGAAATGAGTTTGGATAAGGACCTGTAGGAAAGCACTGCTATACCAGTATTAAGGAGCAGCTAACTACACTTTGCGACAGTAATAACTTAACTCCGTGTTTAATGTGGCCGTTGCTAAAGCAAACATTTAAACATTTTCACCTCTTAAATTAGTAACAACTCATGCAGACCAGCTAGATCTAGATTTCGTTAGATCATATGACATCTAGCAACTAGGGAGGGCAAAAACTAGCACATATTTCTATGAGTCTCGTGAAGCCGCCACATCTTTTTGAACTGAAGAGCATGAGCAGCTAACTTCCAGATACATGAGCTCTTACATGACCACATTTGGTTAATGTTGCTCTGATTGAAAGCATATTGTGGTATATTTCACGAATTTGTATATTTAAGAGTTCTTCACTAATGACACGTTAGGCTGGAATTTTGTTTCCCATGTTCAGAGCATATACAGTATGGTGTGTCCTCTACCTGACATTACCAAAACAAATTCTGTATTTGTTCTTGTTTTTGTTTTCACAATGCCCCCCCAACCCCAGCTTATTCTTGAGAGGTTGAAATTGAACAGTAGCTTTTTCCATCACTTTGTGCTTTACCAGCTGCAAGTCCAAATCCATATAAAGCAGCTTTACTCACCCTCATCCTCTGAGACATCCAAAATCTCATCGACTGTCTCTGGGAAACTCATGCGATGCTTATCAGTGGTGATCTGAAGGAAAATAAAGAGAGAGGAAAAAATGCAGTAAAAATGACCAAAGAGGATGAGATCCGCAGAGATATGTGGGACTATTCAACATTAGAGCAACATCACTGAAGAAAAAAAAAAAGTAAGCACTTACTACAGACACAGACTCCTCAGTCACCAGCTTCAGTACATCAATGACAGAGATGTAGCCCAGCCGCTTAGCAATGCCCAGGGGTGAAGTTCCGTTCTGCCACAGACATACACAGAGTGGTCAGACACCATGTGGCCATCTCTAATTACAATCCATACAGCACCACCACATCACATCCCCAGATATTCAAGCCATTCCCAATCACTAAAATGGTCTAAAACAACTTGAACTAATGCATTATAATTGAAGCTAATTTCAGAATATGAAAAAGTCAGAAGTCAGAATATATAACACAGCCTTTAGTGTTCTGGTGTTCAGTGAAATCTAACAAGGGCAGCATGGTGGTGTAGCACATCGAAGGTCCTGGGTTTGAGTTTCAGTCTTGGCAAGGGCATTTCTGTGTGAGAAGTTTGCATGTTCTCTCCATGCTTGCGTGGGTTTCTTCCAGGCGCTCCCATTTCCTCCCACATTCCAAAGACATGCATATTAAACTAATTGGCTGTTCCAAACTGCCCCAATTTTAAGTGTGAGTGATTTTGTGTGTGTGTGTGTGTGTGTGTGTGTGTGTGTGTGTGTGTGTGTGGGTGGGTGGGTGTGTGAGTGTGTGCTTGTTAGCCCTGCAATGGATTGGTGAGCTGTTCAGTGTGTACCACGCCTTCACTTGGAGTTGGCTGAGATAGGATCTAGCCTCCCCACGACCCTGGTGGGATTAAGTGGTCTGGCAAATGAATGAATGAATGAGTAAACGAATTGATGAATGAATGAATCAATTAATCCAACAAATCAATCAGCATTTCAAGTTCAGCCATTTTCTTTCAAAGCATCTTTTTTTAAAGGAGAAAGTTAATCTCAGTCAAACCTGTATATTAAAATCTGTCTGTGTGCAAAATCTTAGATGATAGCTGCTATTTTATAGATTTTATTGGTGGTTATTTAAAAATTTAACCTCAGATTGATGTCATCAGTACCCTGAAGAACAAAACGCAGAAGTATGGCTTTAAACATAATTTAATTCAGTATTATTAGTATTTGTTGTTGTTTTTTGTTTGTTTTTTTTCCATCCTGGTGTGTATATAGTTTCTGCATATATGCTGCACTGGCAATGATTTTACTCAAAGGCTTCTGACATCTCCAGCACAACTCTGTCAATAAATGACAATTTATCAAAATTCTGTACTTGAGCATGTTAATTGGGAATTGATTACATTCTGAGATTTTCAAATAACTGCCCATAAAATCATTAAAACAGAGGCTATCAGCCCAACATTTTGAAGACAGAAACTATTCTAAAGATTTGAATAAGATTATCTTTTAAGATAACAAGTATCAAGTGCAAAATATCAAGTATAGAATCTGACAATGTTTGAAATACACCATAACAAGAAATGATGAATTTTTAATTAATTATTTATTTTAAATACTTTGTAAATAATGAAATTTTGAAATTTGTTAATCTAAAGCATTTGAATGTAATTGATAACAAAGTAAAACAAGTCCTTACAGTTGTTATCTCATTGGGCAGAGCTCCCTGTTTCAGGAGGAGAGTGACAATATCTGTATGACCTTGCTGAGCTGCCTGATGTAGTGGCGTATAGCCCATCTAAAAGAGAGTAAAACACAGAGAGGAATAAAACACCAAGAGACTTTCTAACTTGAATGTAGATTTCAAATGTGATATCAAACTTTTAACAGTCTGAGCACACTAACAAAAACAAAAATCTTTAATAAAATCTGTTTATCACTTGAAAACTCAGGTTGCTGTGTCAAGTTTTTCCTACCATCTCTCAAAAACCTGCCAATGAATGGAATGGTGATGCTAAATTGTTAGAATTGTTTAGTAATACATGTGTGAATGTGTGTGCATGGTTCCCTGTGATAGAATGGCACACCATCCAGCATGTATCCTGGCATGTATTCATGTGGGTTTTTTCCCGCAATCCAAACACATGAACATGACACAAATTGGATAGTCTCAGTTGCCCCTAGGTTTGAACTTGAGTGTGAACGGTTGTGTGAGTTGCACTGCAATGGTCTGGATTGCTGTTCAGGGTGTAGCCCATCTTCGCCGATAATCCGCTGGGATGGGCTCCAGCCTCCCCGCGACCATAATAAATGATAAAGCAGTTTGGAAATGAAGTCTATATTGTATTGGAATGGGATTTCAGTTATAGCACAATGCATTGGAAGGAGTTAGAGTAATGTTTTAATATAAGACTTGGTTTGGGGGAATAAAAGCCCATGGGTCTCTCATGAGTAAAACTGATGATAGTAACTGGGTAATTGAGTTTATATGTAATGTACTGCAAAAGTTTTAAGTAATGATGTAACACAGTTATGTCATTTTTATTTTCTCATAAGACTAAATATGACAGACCTGAAAGAAATGGTCTACGATCAACCTGTAAATATTTATCAAGCATTAAATTAGCCAATGAACATAATTGCTACATCATGAAGTGATATTTATTTGCATGATGGTAAGATAATGAAAATAATTACCAAAAAAAGTTTAATATTAAAAAATTTATCTGACATCATATTATAAATCAGAAAAAAAATTAAAAGAAGGGAAATCGTAGTGATTTTGCAACAGAGTTGTCCATTCTTACCACTAAGGGGCAAACTGGGTGCAGGTTTTCATTCCAACCAAGCAGGAGCCACATCTTTTACCTGTTTGAATTAATTGATCTTCACTTTCTGTAAACTTTCAGGTGTGGCTCCTGCTTGGTTGAAATGAAACCTGCACCCACACTTTGTCTGCACTTTGCGGATAAGGTTATGTATTGGAAAGGATTCAAGTAATAATATAATGCATTGGGGATTTTGATGTATGAAATATTGGGTGTGGAGGGCTTTGAGTACTGGTGTAATTTATTGAAAATTTTTGATGTTGATGTTTGCACTGTGAAGTGTTACAACATTGTGTATGGGGAAGGGTGTGAGCAATAATCTAATGTAAATGTGTTTTGACTGCTTTTTTATGCCTAATTTTTATTAGCATCTAGGTTTATGATAAACCAGTAATCGTAAAATCTGTAGGTATGTGTTTTATAAGGTGCTACAACCTCACCACATGATTGGATCTTTAGACTTACTCTGGTTTTGCTGTTAACATGAGCCTGCTGCTGTAAAAGGAACTTCACCATCTTTATGTTGCCATAGTGACATGCTACATGTAAGGGTGTATATCCCATCTGTGAGAGAGAGAGAGAGAGAGAGAGAGAGAGAGAGAGAGAGAGAGAGAGAGAGAGAGAAAGAGAGAGAGAGAGAGAG